>JAOVYU010000026.1:9827515-9843219 GCA_025674565.1 Synodontis membranacea
TATATATAATGAATCAATTTGTGACGCTAGAAGCAAGTTCATACTCTGTATTTTGTTTTCATGATATTGTGCCTTGAATAGAAAACAAAACCTAATCGTGTTTTTTTTTTTGTTTGTTTTTTTATATACAATTGAAAGTACAAAGTACAAGTCTGTTCTAAACTTTTTTTTTCTTTTTTTTTTTTCTTTCTTTTTTTTTTTTTTTTTTTCTCTTTTCTGGACCGGGGCAACTTTCGATTCGCTCGCGATTCGCGAATCGGTTCGATGGACTCGCTTAAAAGAGTCGTTCATAAAGAAACGATTCGTCGCGAATCGCACCATCACTAGTTTGCAGCCGGTCGCCCGCGCGCTCGCTCTCTCTCTCCCTCTCTCTCTCTCTCTCTCTCTTTCTCTATCTCTCTCTGTCTCTCTCTCTCTCCCGCTTTCCCCCCGACCTGCCATGGATGTTCTGCCGGCTAAATATGCGCTCGTCATTATTTTGCTTCACTTCCAGCATACAGAGGCTCTCTATATCACCGACACCATAGGTTTGTGCAAAGCTTTTTCTTCTTGTTTATTCGGGTTTCACTATTGATGGGTACTTTATGTCTGGGCTGCCGAAAGAGAGAGAGAGAGACAGAGAGAGAGAGAGAGATCAGGGATCCTTCCAATAAACACTATGATCATAATATAGGCTAAAGTAAATAAATAAAACTCTTGCGCAATTTGGAAACAAATAGGAGACTTAAATAACATCACTAAATAACATCACAGTGTGTCAGATACAAAGGAAGAAAGAAGAAGAAGAAGGGAAAAAAAAAAAAAAAAAAAAACATCTGTCAGGGGCAATGCCCTGAATGTCAGCAACCTTTTCTGTGTCTCTTTAACTTTTCTTTTTTTTCCCCCCTCCAAGCCTCTCTGTCCTTCCCTTCATTCCTGAAACTGAACCCTGAGCTGGAAAAATGAAAATTGGAAAAAAATGTTTTTTTTTTAAAATTTTTTTATTTTTAATGAGTTAACTTTGGAATGGGAGGAATAAACGGCGTGTGCGTTCTTGCCTTGGTAACTTTGTGCCTCTGACACTTCTGTCTTGAGATCTCCATGAGGCGCTGGTGGAAGGTGAAATAGCTGACGGAGGCAGTGTTTGTGCCTTTTAATATTCCGCATAAAACTCGGGCATTAGTGTCACTGCTTCTGAAGCTGAAGGAGAACGAGTGTGCGGTCCCTTCAGCGGTGCTTTGGCTGTGCGTGCGCCTTTCCACCGGGGCGAAGTTCACTTGCATATGCATAGGATAGAGTGTGTGCGCGCCTGACACTACCCTGCACGCCTGATCTGATGGAAACTTGGCGTCCGTCTGCGGATCGGGAATGTGCGCCAGTGTGGAAATTGTGCTCGCCTGCAATGAATCTCTCTGCGCCTTCTTTGTGTCTTTGCTAAAGCCTTTTTTTTTTTTTTTTTTTTTTTTTTTAGATATGAAGCTTGTCAACCTGGCCCCACTGATGATTATTGATGTATGCACTGACTGAGAAGCTGTATGTGAAGGATGTGTATTGATTGTGTGTGTGTGTGTGTGTTTGTGAATATGGCAGATTCCCTGCAGCATGTCCTGAAGGAGTACGCCCTGGTGAAGCCGACAAGCGTGGACTCGGATGGACGCTTCCTCTCCCACGCCGTCTCGGCTGACCGCCTGAGTGGGCTGCAGCACCGGCGCAGGAGGAGAGACGCTCACGAGCACAGAGGGCCAGAGGGCCACGAGACGCTCTTTTACAATGTCACCGTTTTCGGACAGGAGTTCCACATGCTCTTGAGGCGCAACTCGCGCCTGGTGGCCCCAGGAGCGACCCTAGAGTGGCACGAGGAGGATAACCAAACCCGGACAGAGCCACTCCTGCCAAGCAAATGCCTGTACGTGGGCCATGTTACCAACGTACCAGATACTTCGGTGGCCATTAGCAACTGTGACGGCCTGGTGAGTGAATTTCTCTTCGAAATGTAACACAATTCTTGACTCGGGTCCAGTGTTATAATTGGTAAGCGTTCTCTCTGGTATTCCTTTGTTTCATAGTGGCCACTGATTATTTAATTAGAAGAGAATAGTAGAAGCCAGGCAGTATGTATCGGTAGATCCGTAGGTTACGTCTGACACGTGCAAGTCACGGAGCATCCATCCTGTCCATTTCCACTGAGATAAAAGTATTGGCACTCTCGCCTCCATTCGGGTCACACACCTCCATTTCTGCAGGGCGCGCACACACACACACACACACACACACACACACACACACACTGCTCCACAGTACACCCTGTGAGGTAGCTAAGCGACAGCACCACACACACACACACACACACACACACACATTTATTTATTTATTTATTTTCGTGAGCACATCTTTGAAAGGCCTCCAAGGATTTGTCTATTAAAACCACGGTTAAATTTTGATTCAGTATTTATTCATAATCCTTGGATCTCCGGTTTTATCCTAGCAGCTTTGAGATCACAACTGAGTGACTGGTTATTGGCAAAACAGAAGAGCAGTGCTGGCATCGAACATTTATGTTGTTTATCAAATATCACACGTCTCATGTTTCCCCAGCAAATGTGCTCTCGATAAATAAAAGTCCATGAATTGCAAATGGACATGAATATTATTAGCGTGTTTGCTTTGAACTCCGTCCATGTGGAAGAGTTCCTCGCCGACGATCCTGCTTTCCAGCTCCGTCCGTGGAGGTTAACATCCGTCCGCTGACACGACAGCATAACAGGTTTCACTGACAACGCGAGTACCTTTACGTAATGACGGCATGCGTGACGGTTTTATTAGAGCGAAGAGTGAACTTAAACAAAACCCTTCCCCAGGGCGAGATTTACAGAAACATGCAAGAGGCTTGCCCTGTAGCACCGAAGCGTGACTCACGTGGAGAGGGTTACCTTTTTATTACGGACACACCGAGCTACGAGCGTGTCCGGACGCCTCCCTGAAACACTGGTGTGACCTCACACATGCCGACTCCTATCTTCACCTTCCATCATGCCGCTTCACTGCAGGAAGAGAGATAGTGTGTGTTCCAGCCTTGCAGTATACTTGCGCACCAAAACACACACACACACGGGGCATCCCGGGAGATGACGGACCCGGCTTGGAGTCCTGCCAAGCTGGATGGCAGGATTACTCCATCTGACCTGCAGTGCTTTTACTCAGCGAGGGGAATCTAGTGGGAAAACAGGCTTTTAGCATTCGGATGTGAGAGGCTTTATAATTTAGTTAGATCCCAGTTAGAGTTGACCTCGTACGTCTAGGATACGCATTTTAGTTTATTTTTATTTTATTTTTTTATTCAATAAATGATACTGTTTCTAAAGTACTGGGTAATAAACTCATAGCGTGCTTGCATTTATTTGGAAATATACTATAGTCTATTGTCTGTTGGATAAACTGGTGTTTTTCCCAATACAGCATGTTTCCCTGACTTTGTGATAACTCTAGCATTAGCAGTACCCATGCTTGAAGACTCAGCTCCTCTGAGAGCCTTTTATTGCAGAAACACCCTCAGCTCTCTCCCGCTGATTTAAACGTGCCATAAGGATACTTCGTAACATGATCGATCACCTGCGTTCCTTTATTACCAGTTTGCAACGTTGACAATTTTTTTAAGGGCAATAGTGACCTCTAGGGCCACGTGAAGAGCTCCTGTAGCCGAGACTTACGTGGCGCTGACACTGAAGTCGTAGCTAATTAAATAGCATGTCGGTGACGCGGGAGCATGTTCACTGCGCAACGATTTCGTACCGCGTGGAAATGATTGCGCTGCTGCACAGGCTTGTGGCAAACATCTTCAAACATCGGATCTGATCCATCACCGCAAGTCCTGGTTTTATTACTATGTACCCGCGAACTCTGCCTTCTTACGTTATGTATAACTTAAGCGTGTACACTAGGGGGCAGTGTTGCATGCACCAGGACAGAATTTACAGCAAAAGCGACAAAGAGTAGACTCGGAGCCAGGGTATGCTGATGCCTGGAAGGTTGTGAGATCAGATCCCGATACTGTTGAACTGTCACTGCTGGGTATTTTGAGCAAATGAGTAAATGAAGAAACAAAGGACAGGAGTAAGTAATAAAGACGATATGGTTTTAAGGTTGTCGAATCGGACGGAAAGTGTTTCTGTGGCATTCTCACTCATCACTAGACTTCAAATGAGCTGTTCAGTTTGTCCACAGGTCTTGCAGTCGACTCATGCGACTCACGACCTCAACAGATTTAAAAGATTTATGTATAAATGATACATTTTATAGCAAATCAGACATTACTCGATGCTAGAAACTTTGGTCTTCGTAATGAAGAACGTATAGCATAGACTCAGCTTCAAATGCCCCACCTACGTGATACGCAAGATCCGATACCTTTTTTGCACACTTTTCTGGCCACAAGCTTCAGAATCTTAAAGGTTGCACTTGGATTAATGCTTTGCACTTCCGTGCATCTGTTTCTAGTCAAGGGAATGCAAACTTTTGACCAGAGTGAGCATTTTGGAGCAAGTTCCCGGGTTAAATAATTCACGGAATCCTGCATTAAAAGTTATTCAGGAGTTTTTCGTGTGAAGCGCTGGAGTGGTAAGTGAACAAGTTTTTCTTGAGTGTTTGCCAGCAGCCTGTGGGGAAAGGTCTGTGTTCGGTCATCTGTACGTCAGGCTTATCAGCTTTGTCATTTCCTGTCAAAGTAAGTGGTTCCTGGCCATTTGCTTTTGAGGAACTATTGAGGGAAATTATGTGATGGTATCAGGAAATAATCGAAATAATTCTATGAATTATGACGGTGAAAATGATTCTCGTAACCTTGTTGCATGCTTGCAACTCTGACGCCAACTCAGCGTTCGGAGCGAGCCAGCGGAAAAGATTTTGTGTTTTAAAAATTGTAAAATTATAATTCTTTTTTTTTTTCCACACTAATTGTACAAGCAATTATTCTTTATTTCGAAATAAAGAATTTCATGACTCATTGCTTTGGTGTACACTCCCAGTGGCATCTTTATTGATTTTGTCTCCAAGCAAACAGAATTTACGGAGAGTCTTCTTGTCTGGAGCGACATATTATCTGGAAAAGAAATGGCTCTAATGTATGTGCCGTAGCTGTCAGTATGAAAGTGGCACCATGTACTACCTAAGTATGCAGGAACTTTCAGAATGTGTATTGCACGCAAGATTTTCCTTTTTATTTAAGTACACTCTGTCTTATCCTCCAGAAAATATGGCCTTAGCAGTAATAATACCGCACTGGACTGGGCTGGATTATTAGTTTGGGATAATTGTATCTACGACAGCATTTTTTCCAACCGAGCTTTCCCAAAGGCAGATTGATTAAAAATGCCACAATTGCTTATTTTATGATCAAGTGGCTCCCCTGTTGCGTGATCACGAATGTTCTGTGACGTGTTCCTTGACTTAAACAGCAGTGTAGCTTAACAAGCTTATTGCATGCTCCTTCTCTTGCATATTTTATAACCATGCAGAAACAAACACACACACGCACTTGCTCATGAACACTCACACATACACACAAATGCTTGTGTCTTACTCTCCTAATTATTAATGTAGTTAATTCTGCAAAAAGGCAACATTTTGATTTTTATTCTTTTTTTTTTTTTTTTTTTTAATATCTGCTGCAGCAGTTTTCTCCATGGGGACCGTCCATATGTCTCCACCAAGATGCACACTCATACATAATTTCACTTAGCAAGCGCAGGACAGGGGGATTTATAGGTGCGTGTGATCGCCGGCACGGGGGGGCTATAGGTGCAACCGATCGCGGACTGGGGGATTTATAGGCGCGAGCTATCACGGACCGGCGATGGGGGGGGGGGGGGTCGAGAACGGACTTTCCGCGGCACACCTCATGACTTCTCACGGCACAATAGAGTGCCGCGGCACACAGGTTGGGAAACACTGCTATAATGCAATTAACCACTCTTTACAACCGTGGTGAGCAGAAAAGCATCTCAGAGCACACGACACATCAGAACTCGAGGGTGATGATCTACATCAGAAGAAAACCATCTCGGATTCCACTTCTGTCAGCCATGAACAGGACTCTGAGTCTACAGTGTTATTTTAGTTGTGTGATTGCCCGTCTGTCAGCACCGATTTTCCTTTTGCCAATTCCTAACAAGCTCTTCCTTATGCTGTTTCTCCACAGCATTATATCTGAGCAAACTTCCTTGGCAGTCCGCACTGCTCTGCAAAGCTTGCAAACCTCTGCAGAATACACCCACCACTCAGCTCCGGCTCTGTCAGTGGCAGTGGGGCTCGAGCACCAAGGTGCATGCTGGGAGGCCCAAAGCCCTGCTAAGTGAGAAGTGAGTAGGAGGCGGCACGGCGACTGTGTGCCTCGATTCTCCAGCAGGGGCACAAGCTGTTGCCGCCACTACTGCTACTTTTCTGTAGGGGGAACTTGTGCTAAAGCGGATGTGCCTCCTACACAGCGAACACGTGTGGTGGTGCGTGTATTCCGACTTCTTCCTAGGTTGACTAGGAAGCTGGTCTTTATAAGGAGTGCATCCTTGCTGTGCACTTCCTCATGGTTTAGCCTCATGTGTGCCAAGTTTGATATGGGGTTGAAAATTCAGAATGCATTCCTCCCAGCACTCGTCATCTGTAGCTCTCAGCAGAGGTGTCTTGTTTCAACAAATGAATTTCCCCTGCTGATGTTTGAAGAAGTCTTTTAGAGTTATGAAAATGGTCTACAGAATTATGCAAACCTGGAAAGTGCCAGAAGAAAATTATGCGCGCCTTTCAGGAGCAGTTGTCCTTCTTTCAGAACGTTCAGGTTTTCTCTTGGGGTGTAAAGATACGGCTTAATTGCTCAGTCTGTTGAACTTATTGTTCGATTTGAGGTTCTGGGTTCGACATGTATGTGCGTTGGACAATGGTTCCATTGTGCCTCTGATGTTTCACATAAAACGTGTACACCTCTTAAAAGGATGCCTTTATTGGATCAGTATCCGGTATCAGAAAGATACTCTGAGCAGTGATGTTGATATTGCATAAAAAAAAAAAAAATGTAAAAGTAGACTGCTCTGCCATATTCCCTACATAGTGTGTAAGATAATGGCATCGTTAGAGCTTATGTAGTGCGTTATATGGCAAGGGAAAAAAAAAACACAGAAGAAAAGATCTGAAAAAATGTGATAGCAGGGACTTCGACCATGAGATTGTTGTCGGTTTGTGCGCTGGTGTGTGTCTTTCAGAAACTGCTGATCTCCTGGGATATTCGCGTGAAACTGTAGAGTCTCTAGAGTTCACACAGAATGGTGTGAAAGACAAAAAACATCCAGGTTCGGCAGGCGGAAACGCCTTGTTGATTAGAGGGGTCAGAGGAGAATGTTCAGATTGGAACTTAAATAACCACTCTTTACAACCACGCTGAGCAGAAAAGCAGCTCAGAACACACAGCGTGTCAAACCTTGGGTGAGTTGGGTTCTCTGAAAAGCATGTCTCGTGTCATGCAGGAGACGAAGGCTAGGTCATGTAGCGTGTGATTTTTAGGTTTTCTGGTCTCTATTGGGCAGCGCTTGCATCAAAAGGTGTGTTTTACCTCCTGTTGAAACCCAGTAGCCAACATGTTTCTGTGATAGGAGATGTGACGTGTTTAATCTTCTGGCTTTTTGATGTCGAATACAATCAGTCGCGAGATCTATGACAGCGTCTCTGCTCGTGTGCCATGTCTCAGATCACCCCAGGGACACTTTAAAAGCCCTTGACTAAAAAGTATCCATTTGGGCCATCTGCAGAAACTAATCAGTGAGGGATCTGTGATGTCTGTGTGTGTGTGTGTGTGTGTGTGTGTGTGTGTGTGTGTGTGTGAATATGAGAGTGTATGGACTTGGCTTTTCAGTAGCAGACGGTGAAAAAAGAACGCTAGCCAGGTGGGGGTGTTCCTGGAGTACTTTGATGATGTCGTTAACATTCCGCCGCCGACGAGAGAAGCAAAAGCCTTTAGCGCAATATTGCACAGGATCTCGCTGTTCTCCGTCGTTCCAGCCGGCAGAACAGGCCTCGCTCATTCAAAAAACGTACAAATCTGAGCAAGGGCAAGCTGGGGAAGCTCAGATTTAAAGGAAAATCGAACTTGCTCTTCTCGCCCTGCCTCTGGCTCAGCTTCTGAGTGTGTGTTGTGAAACCTCAGCCTAAGAGCCATGTGACGTGGCAGTTGGAAGTGTTGAGTGGGAGAGGGGCCTGTGCTGCATCAGCATAGTCTCTGATATCTTTAATACACTCCGAGGAGAGATGGGAAGGATTCCGTAGATGCGGTGTGTGTGTGTGTGTGTGTCAGCAAAAGAACGAGAGGATTCCTCCTTCGCCTGGGTGAACAGGGTGGGGTACTTATACCAGAACTCCCCAAATCTTTTTTTTATGAAATCATGCAAAACACAGAATGTCTGTTAGTTTTTTTTGTCGTTGTTTTTTCGAGCAACTGCTTTCCAAGCATTATAATCATAACCAAAACACATCTGGTTGTGTAATTAAACTATTAAAATCATCTATATACAGTAGAAAGTTGTTTAAAATGTTTGAAAGATGAAGACTGAAGTGCCCCAGGAACTCCGTAAAGGAACTCTACCTAGCATTCTGTACAGTCCATTTATTTGCGCAGCTGAAGTGAAATTCCATTTTAATATTGCTTTGGTGTCTTATATAACAGTATATGTTGTGCTCTGTATGTAAAACCCATTCTAATATACTTCAAGTTTATGGAAGAAGTGAAATTGTATGTTAATGTGAATGCTAAATCAGTTAAGGCGAAACGTTTATCCACTCCGTGGCATTTGCATTTGCAAAGGCTTCGCTATACAAGATTTTAATATGAGAAGGGTCTGTTACTGGGATTTTAAAGTAAAATGCATTGTTAATAGAAAACAATATGGAATTTATCAGTGTACTGTAGTGTACGGACTGATGAGGTGTATGGCGTACATGAATACAGAATTGTACCTAAAGTGTATGCGATGCGTAAGTGTACAGAATATCGACATGTACACAATACTGAAGATTCCTGAAGTGCACAGAATACTGAAATGTAGAGAACGCTGCACTGTACGGAACAATGCAGTGTAAAAACACTCTAGAGTATGAATCCGGAAGTGTGCAAATGACTCAAGTGTGCGTAATTCTGAAGTGTACAGACTGCCGAAGTGTACAGCATATGGAAGTGTATAAAATAATGAAGCATATGGAATACCAAAGTGTAGGGAATTCTGAAGTGCATAGACTGCTGAAGCGTCTGGACTACCAAAGTGCGGAGTACTGAAGTATAGGGAATACTGATGTGTAAGGAATACCGACGTACACAGAATAACGAAGTGTACGGAATACTAAAGAACAAGGGATAGTGAAGTGTATGTAACACTGAAGTCCAGTATTTAATGCTGAAGTGTAAAGGATACACAAATGTATAAAATATGAAAGTGTACAGAATACTGACGGGGGGGGGGGGGGGCTACTGAACCGTACAGAATACTTGTGTCTATAGAATACTGAAATGTATGGAATTCTGACGCGTACCAAAGTGTGCAAAGTCCTGGAATATACGGAAGACCAAAGTATATGGAATGCTGAAGTGGACGAGATAACAAGACTGATGCTGTAATTCAATTTTAATGAAGAAAACTTACATTTCAATTCATTTCCCCTTCAATATATATTTGCATAACAGTACTCAAACATCCTCCCTATCTACCTGATCTAGCCCCATGCCACATTTTTCTTCTCCCTAGATCAGGTTCAGTACTCAAGGGAACTTGTTTCAATTCTGTTCCCGGAAGCGAAGAAGAAAACGATTGTGCTTCTGAGACAACTAACCGAAGAAGACCTACTGCACCGCTTTGATCAGTTTAAGACCAGAAGGTCTTCTTCTGTTAGTTGTCTCAGAAGCTCAATCGTTTTCTTCTTCGCTTCCGGAACCGAATTGAAACAAGTTCCCTTGAGTACTGAACCTGATCAAGGGAGAAGAAAAATGTGGCATGGTGCTAGGTCAGGTAGATAGGGAGGATGTTTGAGTACTGTTATGCGTTTCTCGGCCAAAAACTGTTTCACTGAGAGTGCTGCGTGTGCTGTTTCGCGTTGTCCCGATGAAGGACGAAACCATTTTCCCACAGCCGTGGCCATTTTCTTCTGACCTCAAGTTTCCAGAACCTTTCTGTAATAGTGCTGGTTCACTGTTACTCCATCAGGAACCCGGTTCTCCATAACTACACCCTTAATGTCAAAGAACACAATTAACATGGCCTTGAACTTGGATTGCTTTGTCGAGCTTTCTTCATCTTTTGAGCCGCGTGTTTTCCGGTGCATTGACTGCCCTTTCGTCTCAGGATCGTACTGATCCGGACTGCCCAGTCTCATTATTTAATAGCCGCACCATGTGTGCAATGCTGTTAGTGCTAATCTACCTAGACTGCATTTATTCATAGAAGTGTAATTTCGATATCCGAGTCTCAATTTGCAACCTGTAATAACCACGATCTCTTACTTCACTCAAGTTAGCTAGCTAGATAATAGCAATCATCTTGATCTTATTAGTTCATGGCATCACATTGAGCTCAGATTTGACGCTCAGTTATCAAATCTGAACAAACTCAGAAATGTGAGTTTAGTGACTGGGTTAGCATAACGCGATGTGAATACTAATGTAGGGAGTCAGACATTAAATCATCAAAATCACACTTTTGAGTTCAGGAGTAGCTTAATGTTCTATCATTCTTTCGCAGAGTCTAAAGACACTGCTTTCTTTCTCTCCTTCTTTCTTCCTGTTACTTACCAGCTATGTGTCTCTGTCTTTCACTCTGTCGTTGGCCTGAGGCCCAGTCTAGCAGAATGTGTGTTACATTACCATTTGCGAGTGACATATTGACAGTCTTGTCTGGATTTCTGGTCCAGGAAATTAGCTGTGCTTGGGAGTTAAGTGTGTCTTTCGACTCAAAGACACAGGCAATTTATTCTCGCAACAGGACACAAAGCCATGTGTACTGCTACATCACTGCTAAATTCTTCGAGAGAATCTCACTTAACACCTTGTGCTGCAGTTATTCTTAGCGCTGTTTTAGTTTGCCGCTTTTAATCCTGTCTTCTATCACTGGGACCTCAATCAAGAGCAAGAAGTCCAAGTTCTCACCACATTCTTTTTTTGTGTCTTTTTATGGAAAGATCAAACTTGGTCAGTTGTTATGAAGAGGAAAGAATTGCAACATCTGATTTTTCAGACCCATCTTTTGGAAAAGTTTTCATTGCCAATACGAAGTCCTAGACCTCGTGGATTAAGAATGGTAAGCTCCACAGAAGACATTTTAATCAGAGAGGAATTGATGGAATTGAGGAGAGGATGGAAATGAGGTGGAAAGCTGAAAGTGTTGATGGCACTGATTCCCAGTTTCATCAACAAGTCCATGTTGATTTTTTCCACTAAATCTCCCCGTGCTGTTTTTCCAGACTTCTGATAGGAACCAGAGCACGCTGAGTCTTTGACCAGATGATCCACTCGCAGTGTGTATGCTTTGTGTTAGTGTGCACTAGGTATGTGATGTTGATTTTCGCCCGCTTGTGATTTACCTTAAAAAAAGAAAAAGGTTTAAAGCAATACAGAAACAATAGCCTGAAGAAAGACAGGGAAATGAGCAATTTTCATCGTTTCAGGTTAAAAGAAAGTAGGGGAGGGGGTTTAGAATATCAGCTGTGTGGTCGGGAACTGCTTGTTGGCAGCGTAAATGGCAAAAACGGTTGGTGGATGTTTAGATGATTTTGCAATAAAGTGCACAGTACATCCATCCACCCACCCATCTACCCATCCATCCATCCACCTATCTACCCATCCATCCATTCACCCATCCATTTTCTGTGCCGCTTATCCATTGCGGGTCGCGGAGAAAACTGGAGCCAATAATATCTGACTTCGGTCTAGAGCGCACAGTACATTTTATACATAATTCTTTTACACGTTGGTTGTCTAACGTCTACACCAGCGGTCCCCAACCTTTCTTTTACCATGGACCGGTTTCATACATGAAAATGTTTCCGCGGGCTGGGTAGAGATGCGGCGGGTGTGGAGCTTGTGTATCACCTGTTGCGATGAACCCGTAACTTAGGTAGGAATCTTGGTATTTTCATTGATATTTTCTTTGTGCTGGCAGCCTGTGGCCCTTCTGCTGTCCCATCGTTTGCTCATTCCTTCCCGAAAAATCTTTCCAGTGAATTTTGTTTTTGGCTCGTTATTTTCGAGAGTTAGCTTGTGTCGCTGATGCGTGAAACGGCGTGCCAGAGTCTAGCGCGGTAGTGAGGCGAGGGCGGGAACAATCATTTTTCAAAATAAGATCCGGAAGACTAACGAAAGAAAAATAACCATAATTTTAACCCCAAATTTTTTTCTTTGCGGCCCGGTACCAAATGATCCACGGACCGGTACCGGGGAGTTGGGGAACTCAGGTCTACACGACTGACATTTTCACTCTTGATCTTCTGTGTTTTTACTCACTTTCTAATTCACATCATCTTAAACTTTGACTGTAATGTTAGATTTGGCACTTAATTGTATTTAATTTTTCTTTGGTCAACATTTCGATTCCTGTTTCTCTTTGTAGTTGCCATTTCGAGTGATCTTTTTCACCTTACGTTTTTCGGTGGCTTCCCTAATAAACGTAGTTCATTGATGCTAAATATACAATTGACAAATATTAGACTAGTATAAATATTCATTGATGTTGTTCCATATCAGTGAACATAAAAACATACTCTATTTGCATTTTTCTCACCCCAGTGAGCTGTGAGAGTGTTCTTTGGTGCTACAGTGACGTACAGTAGCGTATTCCAACGTTAAATTGCGTTGGAGCTCGTGGGCAAAATGCATTAGAAAGATTATAATATAATCAGAATAAATTTCACTGGATGTTGTGGCAGTGTCGAGACAATTAAATTGTTGTATGGGTTAAATGAAATTTCCGTTCTTTTTTTTTTTATCTTTGTTGTCTTTCTGTGATTTCTCTCAAAGCTTCCGCTTTGAAGTTTCATTTTTGTTCTTTATTTCATCTCATCAAATGCAAGTTGAATTTTTGTATTATGTTTCATATTGCAAGTAGATTAGGGCGACCTGGCCTTCGGACTCTGGATCCAGACTGCATTAGCTTTCCCTGAACCTTATTGTGCTCTCCGCTTGCCACCCATTCTCTCTGTACTTTAGTTTGAGAGAAGGTAAATGGGTTTAGGCTGTACTTTAGATAGGAGGATGGAGGAGAAGAAACAAAATTTGGCTGAAGGCTCTCTGTTCTTTGTTCCCTGAGCTGCAAAAATGCAAGATGAAATAACATGTTGATCCTGGCCTTTCATACTCAGATACTACTTCAGACGCATATGGGATTTGACAATCAATCAGGTCACATGACCCAAAGACAGCATGACTCATGCGGGCAGAAATAACAGGCCGAGGTTTTGAGGTTGTTTATCATAATCGGAATTTAATTAGTTTTATCTTAGCAGTAATAAAACAGCCGCGTAATTAACAGTCAAGTATATGAGAACATTAGCATGTAATTGACTCATAATATTGATATTGAAAACGCTGACAAATTATTTCCATACGCACGACGATGTCCTGGCTACAGCTGTAAGATCTGCTTTGAATAAGACGTTATTGTGATAATACGAGACAAATCATACGAAAGGAATTCACTGAGTAAAAGTCAAAACAATGATGCATTTGATTCATCCCTACAAGGCCCTAAAAAAAGTTTGGTTTAACAGCATTTTATTTTTTTTTTTGGTCCAAGTTTGCAGTCATGGAAAACTGTTCTCATCAGGAATCCAGAAGTGATAAAAAAAAAAAAAAACAACAAAAACACAGACTTAGCTGGATCTTGATATATTATTTTCCAAGAGAGGATGCTTTGCAGAGCTGGATCAGCTAAGCCTCAGGATGAATGCGTACGCCGATCTGTGTTAGACAGCGGTGTATTGAGGCTACAGTATAATGAAGTCGTTGAGCGTGTCATAAAAATAAACCGAACCCTTAATTAAGCCTAAAGATCTATTTCTGTTCGGTGAAGAAGGGACAGAGAATGTAGACAAAGTCAGCTGAGATCTTTCGTACTTGAGGCGCATTGTTGCTATGCTGGTAGTTGCCAAGTGTCGTGGTTGTTAAGGGGTGACATGAAGGAAAGCTGCCGGTGTGCCGTGATTCCTCCACTGCTTCGTTTACCCAAGTGTACGGGAGGAGTAGAATAGGAAAATAAACGTCGCAAAGCCCAGAAAAGTATCATTTTCTAATACGGCGGAACCTCTGGTCATTCCAAAACTCTGGTCGTGACCCGATCGTAATTTCCCCATAGGATTGTATGTAAATACGATTAATGCGTTCCAGACCGTACGAGCTATATGTATTTTTGTATTTTTTTTTTTACGATTTTTAAGTTCAAATATAGTTAATTATACCATAGAATGCACAGTGTAATAGTAAATACGTGTAAAAACATTGAATAACTCTGAGAAAACCTTGAACAACAGAGAAAACTAACACTGCAGGAGCTCGTGCAAGACCATGTTCGCGTTAGATCCTTACGAACCGCCGACTGTAAACTATTTTTTAATCTAGAGTTGAAAAAAAAAATACATAAATAAATAAATAACATTTGAAAAGTCCTTAATTTATACAAAAAATGACCCTAAACAACCAAGAAAACTAAACTTGCATGAGCGGAGTTCTGGTGTGAAGGAAGTGAGGAGGAAGCTGGGTTTAGAGGAGCTTACAGTTTTGACGGAGAGTCCGATTCTGTGACGGAGGTATGTTAAAATGGTTTCTCTCTTGTGGTTTCTTCTATTTCAGGGGCTCTAATGTGACTTGCCTTTTCCTGCGCATTAAAACTATTTGGAAATGCGAGACTTTGCTGGTGTTTTTGTTCGCCACCAGAGCATGTGGTCATGAACCGATGCGAAATTTCGGCCAACTTTTTGGTCGTAAGCTGCAGTGTCCTGAAGTCCTGAATTCCTGAAGATTTGGAGAATTCGTCCTACAGGAAGTTTCATAATCTCAACGATTAGACATTTTTGTTTGTAAAATACCGACCATTAAAAAAAAACTTTATTATGATTTATCAACTGAGCTGTTCCTCTGGAAATGATAATATATATTACAACTGTTGCTGCTATAGAAAATTACATTACATGGCTTATTTGAATACTCGATTCTGATTGGTCAATTTCGGAATTCCATGGTCGGTTATTTCCGTTTCTGTATTTCTGTATTTTAACAGACTGTTGCTATGTACAGTTTAACAGACCATTACCGTGGACCACGTCCAATAAAATATTTTTTTAAATCAATTTTGTGTAAAATTATTGATTTCTTTAATAAGTAGCCATATAATGAAGTCCTGCATCACCCTGTTGGGGTTTATTTCGCTTGTTGTACGTTATACCTTACTGAATCAACACCTTCCAACCAATCAGATTTGAGAATTCAGCAATGCTGTGGCAAAAATTAAAAAAGTAGTAAGTATCGTGCTGTACATGAAAAAAGTCGGAATTTTGGGATGATATACTACTCCATAAAACGGCCATGCCGCCCTGGAAGTGCCCGATCTCGCCTGTTCTCGGAAGCTAAGTAGGGGCGGGCCTGGTTAGTACTTGGATGGGAGACCTCCAGAGAATACCAGGTGCTGTACAAAGACCCAGCCACAAGGGGGTGCACACTC
>JAOVYU010000026.1:9874008-9884754 GCA_025674565.1 Synodontis membranacea
GACCGCCCCCCCCCCCCCCCCCCCCCCGCCCCAGTTTCACATTAGCACTATTTTGTACTGTTTAAAAAATGTATTTTAACAAAAAAATTTGAGCCTCAAATCGATAGTGAAAATGCTGGCAGTGTGCAAATACACATTTCGGGACTAGACATGATTCGTCTTCAGAGTTCCTTCTGGTCGTGTATGATAATGTCCTGGTTGTATTCTAGCCTTGCAAGCTGCATGTGTGAATGCGAGCGTGACTGTTTCTTTTAGTACAGCACCTACGACCCGTGCAAGCAGCTGTGGTGCAGCCACCCTGAGAACCCTTTCTTCTGCAAGACCAAGAAAGGCCCTCCAATTGACGGCACTAAGTGTGCTACAGGAAAGGTACAGATATCAGCAACAGATGTCTAATTCTACAGAAAGCCCTTCAGAAGTTATGGAGCCTTTGCTTAACCATAGGATATAAACACGTACACTTACCCTCTTAATCTTTCCTCCGCAGAACTGCTTTAAGGGTCACTGTATCAAGCTGACGTCGGACATCCTCAGGCAGGATGGACACTGGGGGCAGTGGACTAAATTTGGCTCTTGTTCGCGTACCTGCGGAGGAGGCGTCCGTTTCCGCACCCGCCAGTGTGACAACCCCATGTTAGTATACACTTTCACACCGCTGCCTGCTTTTGCATTCAGGGCTCCCAGAGAAGCGCACAGTTGGAACTGTGTACACCATTCGTTATGTAGTGCAAAGGGGAACCTGGAGGGTCTTGTCGGATAATGTCCAGATGGTTTTTTTTTTGTTGTCGGGGAACAGATTGAGAAAAACGTAAGGAAAAGGTGGGATTACAACAAAATGACGTCTGCTGAAGGCTTGACTTTGTGTAAGAAAAGGTACTGTCGATTTCACTCACTAGTTGATCATTCTAATGGGAACTGTTTTCACTAATACTGTGCCTGGAACTGAAGAATTGCTGTCAAGTCAGGAAGGTGAAAGTATTGTTGTGGAGATCCCAAGCACATCGTAAAGGTGGCTGTCAGGTATCTTGGATCGCAGCCAGATCCTGTTCAGCTTAATTAGACCAAATGTTTGCTCACTCACACACACACACACACAGTTATATATATATATACATACATATGTGTGTGTGTGTGTGTATGGAGCCAAACAAACTGAACATTCTTTCGGCATGTCACCTCATTAGTGGAAATCTGGATATTTCCAAGCTCCTGTAACGCTCTGGAAGTGGGAGCAGCTGGTGGCATGCTGAGCTGTGTCTGTGGCATCGCTGCTCTCATCACACAAAATTGGATCAAAATGCATGTGCCTTGCCTCATACTCGGCTGACAAATCTTAGATCCGCCAAGCAACCGTGTTTCTCGCAAGACTTAATTTTGGTAAATTCCCACATCTTTCCCGGCACGTAGCAATGGTTTTCATGAGGCGTCATAAAGTCGTCCATTCCTTCCATGAGTTCAGCTAGTCCTCGTAGCACTTTTCTGCACTTGGTCGTCGCTAAATAAACGGCTTTGTCGTGCTGGCAGGCCAACTTCCAGCTGTTTCACATTCCGTCCTCTTTCAGCGGCAGTGCATGACATTTGGGCTCGTGTTGTCTATTAATATTATATTTCCTTCATCACAGGAGCCGGTTCCTGATAAATTAAACAGCCAGACTTCTCACGGAAATATGCATTTTGCCAACGTGACTGAAATCTTCTGCATTTGCGTTCTAGTCTTTGTTTAGTTGGTCCATTGAGTAAACCTAAATCTTGGTAAAGTTCGTGCATAATTACCGGTAATGTGTAAAACGAACATCATTACATTTTTCAGTGGGTGAAAGAACAAAGTTGGGAGCACGTCGCAGTCATTTTTTTTTTTTTGGGCCAATGTTTATTTTCCTTCTAAAGGAGCTCGTAGGCCGTTTCGAAAATGGCTATACATTTCCTACAGGATATAATTTGGACCCCGTTATTGTAGACAGTCCGACAAGGCATAAGGGTTTCTCCGAGCTAAAAGTTAGACGTGCAGACATTGTAGTCTCGTTGCAGTGTTAAATAGTATCCAGGGACATACGGGTAAAATCTTGTGCTGGCGATGGAAAACTTTCCAGTTGGGATTTCTTTCTGTGCTGTCCGTGGAGACAATGGTTAGGGTTTCAGAAGACCTTTCGCATCTAGTTATCCACCAACCTTGGATTCGACACTGGGATCAACCAATCATGTCAGTCTGTCCTTCTGACGGCCAAGAAACGTCACTGAATACAGGCACAGACAGTAGGCTCACTATTTACTGGCCTTGATTTATGTAGTCACTCAACACACAGGTATGAGCCATGTTAGTGTACATCCCTTCAGATGGATTCTGAATCTGAATTCAATTTGGACTGACTATCTGTATAGAAAAATGAAGATCATTGGAATTGGCCGAATAAGAAAAGTCACCGAGTTACCCCGTTTTTTTTTTTTTTTTTTTTTTTACATTTTATGCATAATATAAATACTCACACTAGAACTAAGTCTATAATGAATGGCTCATCACTGGGAATTGAATCGAAGGTCCGTTTGGGATGTTTTTATCTTGACAAAAGTATCTGAAATTTTACCGATCTGAAATCCTTAACAAGTCTCGATGCTGTTTCACATCTTACGTGACCTTCCTCTTCTCTTCTCGCTCAGCCCGGCCAATGGTGGACGCACATGCTATGGAAACAGCTACGAGTTCCAGTTGTGCAACACGGACGAGTGTGCCAAGGATCTGGCTGACTTCCGAGAGGAGCAGTGCAAGTTGTGGGATCCGTACCTGGAGCACCAGGGGACCAAGCACCAGTGGCTGCCACATGAACATCCTGACCGTGAGTTATGACCTCACGTTACAGTTTATCACGTGTTGATTGTGATATGTTGTTGGGAGGATGCTTGTTGTACTGTATTGCAGATAAATGTTTGACTTCATTCACTGGTCACTTCAACAGGAACACCTGGACTTCCTCTTATTGATGCAATTATTCAACCAGCCAATCACGTGGCAGTAATGCAGAGCATAAAGTCCGACACATACTGTACACCTCAAGAGTTTCGGTTACGTGAAATATCAGAATCACGAAATGACATTTTGACCGTAGTATGGCAGTTGGTGGTTAAAGGCTGGCTGAGGCGGACAGAAAATTTACAATAACTCAAACAGCCACTCTTTACATCAGTGGTGAGCAGAAAAGCATCTCAGAGTGTTCCGTATGGAGAACAGCAGCAGTAGTCCACATCAGGCCTCCTCTCCTCTCCTCTCCTCTCCTCTCCTCTCCTCTCCTGTCAGCCAAGAACAGGAATCTGAGTTTACTGTCTGCACATGCTCATTGGAATTGGACAGAATGGAAAAACGTTGTCTTCAGCGGTCCATCTTTGCTTTACTGCTCGGAAATCTGTGTTTGTGTGGACGTGGACGGTGAAATAAACAATACATGCATTCCTGATGCGATCCGTGTACCAATAACTTGTCCCGTTTAATTACAGCGTCGTAAAATATCCTAGAAAATGTGATCTAAGCCAGTCAGAATGCAGTTAAGAGCGTTTAGTAACTATTTTCAGATATGTTTCTAGATAACAAAGATAAGGGTCTGTGGTGATGAACAGACTACAAGCTTGATTGGCTCTTTAAAGCTTGTGTTCTGGTCCTTTGGGAAGCCTGGAGAGTTTTATACTGACATCAATGCTTTGTTACACAATGGGTGATACCAAGGCAACAGAAGTTCAGAGGCAAAAAGAAAGAAGGAAACTGTCTGTCTGTATGCGTTTCGGTGAACAAAAGCCCATTTTTTTGATGCTGTAAGGGTATCACTGCCTAGAATCGGAAACTTTCGCTTGGCCGTTTCCGCCACTCGAGTTACGCGTTACAATAACTTCCGGTATCATTCCAGTTCGAGGGATGGTTACTGGTTTGGATTTGAATTTCTGTGCAAGGTGATGGGAATACAAGACAAATATTAGGCCCTTACTTTGGGAACGGAAGGAATGAAAGGCTACAGTGTTTTGAGACAAAAGGAAATGCTATTAGGGAGCGATGACATCCCTGTTTTTCCACCAAGACGAGACTGCTTTTGAATCAGATGGAATTTAGGTAGCCAGTGGTTAGCTGCACGCTTTCTGCACCCTTTCATATCCGCAGAATTGTTCTGTTTTTACTGTACTGCTGTCAACGAGGTGGTTTTGAGGGCATCTGGGTGCATTTGAGTCAGGGTCTTCCGTGATAGATTTTTTTTAGCCTGTTGCTAGATAAAAAAGCGGCCTACTGTACTTGTATTTTTATATTCCAAAACGATGTGGGAAAAATTCCTTTCGTCTTCGTATGTGTTTGTGTGTGTTGTAGCTGAGGAGCGATGCAACCTCTATTGCCAGTCGAAAGAAACAGGAGACGTGGTCCCCATGAAGAGGATGGTACACGATGGCACACGCTGCTCCTATAAAGATCCGTACAGCATATGTGTGAGAGGAGAGTGCGAGGTAACACGGTAACACACACACACCACACACACACACACACACACACACACACAGACCACAGACACTCAGCCCCTCACTGGAATGCATCCCCTGCAGTCCTATCAAATGAAGAATGTCAGACCTAATACGATAAATCTCCACTGGCTATCCGCGACTCCTCTCTGGTTCTCTTTTTAGTCTCATGTTTCCAAAAGAGCAGGAGTAATTTGGCAAAGGTGCTCGTGTACGTGTTGTTTGGGGGGCATTAATGCTAGCTGGGTCAAGAGCATGCACTTAAATGCTCTAACGATTTTGGGCCGCATTTAATGATTTTTTATTTATTTATTATTTTTTTGGCAGCAACACTTGGCAATTCGTTATCTGTTGATCGCAAATACAGGAAACCTTCCTCAAAAAAAGAAAGAAACAAACAAACACAAAAAACAGCACTTTTTATTAACATTGGATAGTGCATTAATTCTAGTGTTACAAAAGGCAGATTCGAGAGACTGATTGGTCAGAAGGTGTGGATTCATTAATGTCATAAATCACAGGTTTATATTAACGCGTTCATTATCGTTTCTATGGTAACAGCTCCCTCTCAGGGACTCATCTATAAACATGTAAAAAACAAAACAAAAAAAAACCACACACAACGTGTTCATTAATTGATTAAATGTGCAAACACTGGCAAACTATGCTATGGTATTATAAGTAACGGAAAATACTTCTCTTCTGCGCCGCATTACCCCGGTGTGAATTTCTGAACTATAAAAGCAAGGCCTGTTGTGTGTTTTTTCCGTACTTCCATTGTACCATCCCTTGTTGTTTAGATAAACTTTAGATTCTGGCACAGTTATTGAACTTTTCCTGATTAGTGGGATAGCGGTTCTGTTCGAAGTGTGTTCCAGCTGATTAATGCAATCCTCCTAGTCTAGTTAAACAAATAGAACGCGGCAAATTAGAGACTCCATGCTAGACCTGGTCTGAAATCCGGAAACGTCTGGAGAAGGCGCCGACTACCAGCAGGATGAAGGCTGGCTTATCAACGTTAGCAAATGATTCATGCTAAGTCCACACTAATGCATTTTAGTTTTAAAACACTTGCATTTAAATCATTTTAGTGTGCATTTTAGTGGGTTTTTTTTTTTCGTTTACCTTGACGCCTGGCATCCATACTACTCTGGAGTTTTTGAATCGCTGGCAAAGTGGCAAGCGGTGCATGCAGTTTGCATAACGAATTACAAGCGTTGCTGACCTTGTTGTCATTGCTAGCAGCTGTTGTGCAGTTAAATACTGCGTTTTATAATGCTGCAACCGCCTACAAGCGCAGGAGGCGAGCTATACTTTGAACGATCTGCGACAAAGGCAACTAACTGCAGGATAGACAATTCGCTTCCTGCTTATACCGGCATGTGCACACACAGCGTACAGTACATGAATGGTCATGTGAATATTAACTAAAGCCTGAAATGTATTAATGTATACGGAGCCTTAGTTTAACCCTTTATGGGGGGGGGACATATTTGGTCACGTCAATGGACATCCAAAAATGGCCTCGTAGAACCAAATGGATTTGAATTTTGTGAGTGAATGTTCCTTTAAGTTTGAGTGTTTTTGTTACATTTTCTTACATTTTTCCCCAAGACCGGTGAGGAACCATATATGGTAACGATATGGTAATTTTATCGACCTTGATTTGCGAAATAAAAATGAGAATCATTGATAAAGAGTTTTAAAAAGGTCGGGAACTCAGAGTCTATGGTGTGGTAGATTGGATTCTCTCTTCTTCTTCTTTTTTTTTTAATGAGACGTGCTTTATGTATGGCCACACTGATGTTTGTGCAGAAAGTGGGCTGTGATAACGTGATTGCCTCTGAGCTGGAGGAGGACAAGTGTGGTGTGTGTGGAGGGAACAACTCCACCTGCAAGATCGTCAAAGGCAACTTCACACGGAGCACCAGGAAGCCAGGTGAGCACTCCTGGTGTCTGTCCAGATCTGACATTACTCCTGAATCTTTTCTTCAGGGTTCTCCAGTTTCCTCCGATCCCCTAAAAACGTGCCAATAGGTGGATTGGCTACTCCATATTAACCTTAGGTATGAGTGTGTGAATCTGCGTGTGCAAATTGGTGGAGAAAATATGGGGGGGGGGGGATTGCTTTGAAGTTGCATACTCAAATTTTGCACTTTTAACGCCCCTTTTGTTTTAATTGGTGTAAACATAGACATTGCCTCTGAAGGTGGTTTTCCAGAAGCATGCAAAGCTTCGAGTCGAATAAAAACCTTAACTTTGAAACGTGTCTGGAAAACACTTGACATCCTTGAATGTTCTGTAGACCTGTTAGGGTTAGGGTACTGTAGGTAGCTTCCTGATGACTTTCTAAAACAAATTCTCAGGTTTCCTGAAGATCCTGGAAATTCCCAGAGGAGCGAGGCACGTCCTGATCCAGGAGTTTAAAGGATCTCCTCATATTCTGGGTAAGAAGCTTCACCTACATGATTCATTCGGAAAACTCTCCTACTCATAACTCAAGAGTTCGAGTGTTTGGCCTCCCACTGCTTGTTATTGATAGGCTCTTCCTGGCATTGAAAACTTCATTCGTTCCAGCTCGCCTGAGAAACTTCCGGACGTCTGGAAAGTAATGCCTCTCCTTGTGTTGATTTATCTCCATGTCTCCAACCACCCAAATCGCAACTTAACCAAGAATGATCTATGTTTTTTCTTGTTGATTTTTTTTTTTTTTTTTTTTTTTTTTTTTAAATCATGCTGCGTCGAGAGTTGTGGCTTACGGGTTTTTTTTCCCCATTAGCGGTGAAGAACCAAGCCACAGACGACTTGTTCCTGAACAATGAGGGCGAGTTTCCTGAGACCAGATCGGTGATTGAGAAAGGTGTGCTTTGGGAGTATACCAATGATGATGACATGGAATCAGTCCAGACCACAGGCCCGCTGAGCTACGGAGTCCTCATCATGGTAATGAGCGTGATTGCATGTAACAGTCCAGATGGTGATGTTTTCGTTTTCATAACTGGAAATAATTAATAGTGGGGAGTTTAAAGGTTATTTTGACGGTGCTGAATTGTTCTTGGGCAAATAATATCAGAACTTTAGCTGTAACTTAAACAATATAACTTGTTGCAATTCTGAATATTAAAAAAAATAAAATAAAAAAATAAAAAAATCAGTTATGCATTCTTACATATAAATCATTGTAAGGTGAAAGTTCTAAGAACAATTCGGATTGGGTTTTGGTCCTGTCAGAATCCTTCATTTTTCCAACTATGCATGCGCGCACCTAGAAAGATTTAAATATACTTGAAAAAAAAATTCTTAAAATATTCTTGACTTGTCAAAGACTTGATACTTCTTGCTGTTTGAGAGTCATCGCCCTGACCAGATTCTTAATTGTTTTTCTTCCCTAGGTCCAGTCTCATGGTACATCTAAAGTCACTCTTTCGTACAAGTACATTTTACCAGAGGATCCGTCGTCGTCTATGGAGAACAGCTTACCTCAGGATGACATGGTGTACTTCGAGTGGGCTCTGAAGAAATGGTCCCACTGTTCCAAGCCGTGTGGTGGAGGTTAGATTGATGATTATGATTAGATTAATGTCTTTGAGCAGTGCTGCTTTAACAGTTTGCGTGGTTGTGTGTTTTCCTGCATCGCAGGTAAGCAGTATACGCGATTCGGCTGCCGCAGGAAGTCGGATGGCAAAATGGTGCACCGCACGTTCTGCTCCAACATTCCCAAACCCCATGCCATCAGTCGAGCCTGTAACGTGAAACAGTGCTCCGAGCCAGTGTAAGTATTACTGTCCTGGCCCAAACTTGGGTTATCGTTACAAATGGAATGGTAAAGTCTGTATGTATGTGTGTGTGTGTGTCTTAGTTGGTTGACTGGTGACTGGGAGGAGTGCAGTAAGTCATGTGGTAAGACTGGGACTCAGACTCGGACTGTGCACTGTGTGAGGCCTCAGGAAGACGGCACGCACAAAACTGTCAATGCCAAATACTGCGGCGATGATCGTCCCGAGAGCCGGCGCTCCTGTAACCGGCACCTCTGTCCCGCTCAGTGGAGAACTGGGCCGTGGTCCTTGGTGAGTCTGTGTGTCTTAGACAGAAGAAAAATGGAATGATAGGAATCTTACCGACTGTGTTCATTTTCTCACATGCCTGGTTCTGTGTGCTCGCAGTGTTCCGTCACATGTGGAAATGGAACCCAGGAGCGGCAGGTTATGTGTATCACTGCTGATAACACCATCGGCATCTGTAAGGACGCAAAGCCAGAAAACATCCGGAGGTGTCAACAGGTGCCATGTCAGAGTGAGTAAATCTAAACATCTCTCACGTTTCACTCGCCTCTCAGCGAGACGTTTCCGGGTTTGAATCTGACGTTCCCTCCGGGTGCTCCGGTTTCCTCCAACAGCCCAAAGGCATACAGATTTGGTCGACTAGCTACTCTAAATGGCCCATAGATGTCAATGTGAGTTTGAATGGCTGTTCGTCTATATGTTAGCCCTGCGAAAGATTGGCGGCCTGCCCAGGGCGTACCCCGCCTCCTGCCCGAGGTCAGCTGGGATTGGCTCCAGCTCCCCATGGATGGATGGATGGATGGATGGATGGATGGATATACCATACTGATTACAAATAAATGCATGTTATATACATATCACATGAAGATTCATAGAGCCAATAAGAAATATATGCAGTGAATGCAACCAAGAAAAAAACTGCCCCTACAGCCAGTTGTACAATCGCTCAGGTCACCTCCTTATCTACCTAATGTAATCTTTGCAGAAGGTTTAGAAAAAATGTATCAAAAATGTCAAGTTTAAAATGACTTTAATAACAGATTCCTTCATTATTTATGTTTGCTTCAGTTTGACTCTGAAATTTGTCATGAACGCAACGAAACATCCCTGTTTTGGCCGCAACAATTTGTTTGTCGTTTTTTGGCCAGAATTCAGTCTCGGCAACGTCACGGGTTTTTCCACACCTCCATCGTAAAGAGCAAACGGCTGATAAAACCCAAAAAAAAACAAAGGAAGAAACCCAAGAGCTTAAATGCTTAAATTCTCCATCTCCAAGTTCACACGATGTTTCCCTGACTAATCTAACTTCTGAACGATCAGTCTCGGCCATGTAAGACACAAGTAACTCTTCCTTTTCTTCCTACAGACGATAAGGGGAACTTCCTGATCCAGTGGCTTTCCAGAGCAGACCCCGAGTTCCCGGCGCCCAAGATCTCCTCAAGTAAACGTCCTCTCTCCAGCGGCCAGGCGGCCGCGTGCACCGCACCCGCTCCCGCCTGCCACCTGGCTTTCTCTCTGGCCCTCTGGCTGTGCTACACTCTGCCTTGACTGCTCTCGCTCTTGCTCTCTGGAGCCTGCTGCTTATCTCTCCCTCTCCTCTTGCTCCTCTTTAAGGAGTTAAGGGGGCTCGTTTTTACCCGGCTCTTCTCCTCTTACAGCCCACTCGGGCTTGGAAATCAATCAGGTCGTTAGGGGTCAGGGGGGTCAAGGTGTAACTGGCAGTGAGTAAGGATGCTGTAAAGTGATGAGCGCCTCTTTGGTTGTTGTCATAGACAGGGAAGGTGTCTTTGGAGAGCTCGGTGTTTTTGGAGATCGTGATCCCTTAGGGGTGGTTTGTATTGTAATATATTCTAAACATATAGTATGTATATGCTTTAAATCAATATATAAACCACAGAAAAATAAGGTATGGGTCAAGATTTCCCAGCCATCTTGACTGTTATATTATATCCTGTATTTTTGTACATATTAACTTAAAAAATTAGTCTTTTAAATATAAACATAGAGTGTTTATTTGTTAAGCCCGTGTTACAGACCACGATAAAAGAGAGCCGGGGCGTTACGACGGACTCATTGTTGCGTTCTGCTGCTTTTTACTGTACCTCACCTCTCGTCTCCATACTGGATCTACTGTACAGGATGATCGAATACCTCACGGTTCATCAGTCTCTTTAACATAACTAATCATTCTTTGCATTTCTACGAAGAAGCCACATCTTATCCAGGATTTACGAGACACACCTTCAGCTCCGCGTCTCCATGAAAGATTGACAAGGGGCAGCTGGAGGAGAATGAAAAGTGATTTGAACCAGGACCACAACGGATGTTTACAGCTAAAGGAATCACGTCACCATGCTTTTATCGTTCTAGCCTGACTGTTGGTCTGTAACACATGCAGTGTTCTCTAACGTGTGATACATCTGTATTTTATATACTACACAGTGAGAATATATATATATATATATAAATGAAAAAAATT
>JAOVYU010000026.1:9937975-9951265 GCA_025674565.1 Synodontis membranacea
TATATATATACACACATATATATATATACATATATATATATACACTTTTTGGAAAAATGTTTAATATATATATATTATATAAAAAAATGTTTAATATATATATATTATATTAAAACAAAAATAAGAACATACTTAAACTTAAAGGAACGTTTAGGAACAAGGCCATTTTGGATGTCTGTTGAAGATCCAAATATGGTTTCTTGCCCTATAAAGGGTTTAACAGGACTAGGCCTTTCCGGAATGCTACATTTGTACCAAATCATTATTACAATCACCTGTTAACACTGTTATCACTATTTATTTATTTTACATCATTGCTAACCCTAAATTTCACTCATCCCAGTTTTGTTTTTTTTGGAATGTGTCGCAGGCCTGGATGTCAGGAGTGGATATATATATATATACGAATGAAATAAAATCTGGCGAGAAAAAATAAAAGAAAAAGAAATAAAAGTCGAAAGTAAATTTAGAAATCACTGCTTTCTGTTTGTTTTTGTTTTTTTTATTATTCTTATTATTATTTGCATTATCCGTACCATCCAAACTGTTTTCCGATATGGGTTGCACGACCGATGGACAATTCTTCAGAGTTGCACCTAGACTAGGACGTGTTCATTTTCCGCTCATATACGCAAAATTCTAAACATTAGTTCCTGTAACTCGTTGTTTGTTCTAACGTTAAAGTGATGTTTATGTCCTTTTAATTGTCCTTACAATTCCATACTAGGACAGTCCAGCTGGTTTAGTTTTAAAAATAAACCTCTGCATATAATCTATGGGCATTATGATCTTGCTGATAAATTAGCTACAGTAGTAGATCGCTCCTGAATCATAAAGCAATTGTCGTTTGAAGTTCTTGATAGTTGTGTAATAACACCTTTTGGAATGAAATGAAAAACAGTGAAACGTGAAACTTATTATTATTATTATTATTATTATTATCAACCCATCTCTTCTTATAAAGGTATGTGTCTAAAGTTACACCTTGTTTATTTAAGGAGCAGGGGGGGGACCCAGCATTAATGAGGAGTGAAGTTATTCATCTGTAAATACTATCAGTGATCAAGTTAAAAGGTTTGAAAATGTAAGACACGAGGAAGTGTACGCCGTCTAAAGTGCAAACGAGATTCATTAGTTAGTTTCCCTATGAAGGAAGAAGGAAACATCTAAGACATCTAAGGGCAAAGGTTTTCCCCTACCCAAGTGCCAGAGAGAGTTCACTTTTTTCATCGCACCAGTTTCGGAGACATCAAGTATAGATAAGGCTGGAAAGACCTTCAACCTTAGACGTAGACCGTAAATGAAATTCTTCACTGGATCCACCACTGGATCCACCACTGGATTTATTTTATTTTTTTTATCTTTTCTATTTAATGACACCTGTATGTTAGCATGGTGTACCTGATTCAAAAATATCTCCTGCTATAATTAATTCACGTTTATTCGCGTGCTGAATGAGTCCTGAGGTCTGTGAGGGCGTGTCGATAACACTGGTCGCCTCATTTTATTTATTTATTTATTTATTTATTTATTTATTTTCAAAAAGTGAGATCAAGAGCATGCTGCTTGACTCTAATAACAGATTTTAGCACGGGATTCCTTAACATTTTTATTCCTGTAACGCCTAGAACAGTGGTCACCCCTTCCGGTGTAAAAAAAATTTCCATGGGCTCCCTCAAGAACGCAAAACGATCATAATCTGAATACACATGTAATCTCATTAAGGATATTTGGGCAAACGTGTACCGCCATATTTATAAACAGAAGCCATGAGCACTTTTTATTTCCCTGAACCTTGCTCCTTAAGCAACCAGATACCCTGAGTCAAAATGTACAATCGAAATAGTTTATAATGGAAGCTTTCCATTAATTACAAAACGAACATATTTTTTGAAAACATGCTAGTGCCAATGGCATAACTGTAAATCAATTCAAAGTCAGACAATCAATTATTTAATTATAGCTATAATAACTGAATAATAACTGACTGTTAATTCTAATTTCTACCACCATTATCATTGAATATATGCCTGTCCCAGAACCCAATTTTAAAAGGTTCTAGTGCTAAAGTTCTCAAATAAAACCCCATGAACCATACCCAGGGGTCTGGGGCTTTTTTTTTATTTATTTATTTATTTATTTTTAAAATATTGTTAAAGTGGTGTAAATACCAGGTAACCAGTTTAAAAGCTATAATAACTTTCTTATTGTTATTGTTCTTTGTTAAAGTTATAGTTATTGAAAGTAATGGTATGTAATATAGTGTAATCCAAACCTTAGACTATGTTCACACTGCCATGCTTAAGCAACTCGATTCTGATTTTTTAAAAAAAAATTTTTATTTTTTTGCCTTAATGTGACACAGATCGGATCTTTTCCGGGCTGTATGGACACGCAAATCGGATATTTTCAAATCAGATTTGAGTCACTTTCATACGTGGTCCTAAATCCAATGTCACCTGATGTGAATGTGAACGCTCAAAACGGAATTGATGTGGCTTTTTGTCTATATACGGATGTGCCAGGCTCTGTCGTCACCAGCCAGCACGGTGTTCTGCCGAATTGTGCTACCTATTGAGATATGCTACTTAGCAGACTCATGT
Source organism: Synodontis membranacea (assembly GCA_025674565.1). Lineage (NCBI taxonomy): Eukaryota > Metazoa > Chordata > Actinopteri > Siluriformes > Mochokidae > Synodontis > Synodontis membranacea. Next base: position 9,940,579 of record JAOVYU010000026.1, read on the forward strand.
TAGGTTTAAATCTAAGATTTTAGGGTTAACGTCAAGATTTATATCTTAGAGATAAGATTAGGGTTAGGGTTAAGAGCTACGGCTGAGATGGAGTTTATTCTGTGCTATCGGTAGCATTTATTCACACTGGCGTAACGTTTTTCGTCAGGGTGGTACAACACCGGCAACGCCGCAAAACAACAGTTGCTAATGCATACATTAACTATAGGTGCGTCTATTTGTTTTTTTTTTAATAATGCCGTGAGTCGTCTCACGGATATGTTTTTTTGTTGTTAGTGACTCAGATGGCTCGTGCAAAAATGCATGAATGTGCGTACATGTGTCGGACAGGTGTGTTCTCGTTGAAGTTATATACAGATCACTTGTGATTATTAATGTGAACCATCAAGACCTGAGCAAAAAAATCTGAATTGAACAATGAGGCTTGTAATGTGAACGCAGCCTTAATAACCTTAAGGAAAGAAATAACCTATAAATAACAGAATTAAGGAACAGGATTTAAAAAAAAAAAAAAAAACACTCTAAGACACTATAATAGTCATATTTTAATTGTACACATTGATTAATATTAGGCTCATTAATACACATTGCCATTAATGAGCCTAATATTTGAATAATAGATTATTCAGCACGGATTTATTATATGAGCATAATTTAAAGGTTGATAGAGCTGTAGAGCTTTCGATTGCTAAACTTTCCACTGACAGATGTTTTAGGTCCAAGTTGACATTATTTACAGGGTGATTTGATTTGCAGTTGTTAAGGTTTGGATTGGGCAGCACGATGGCTCCAGGGTTCCCCGGTTTGATCCTGAGTGGAGTTTCTGTGCATGTTCTTTCTAGGTGGGTTTCCTCCAAGTTTCCTCCCACCTCAGTAGGTGGATTTGCTAAGATTCCTCAGCTGCCCCTTGGTGTGAATATGTGCGTAGTGTCCCGTGATGGATTCGTATCCCAGCCAGGGTGTATTCCCGTTTCAAACCTAGTGTTCCTGGATTAGGCTCTGAGCAGGAAAGTCAGCGAATGTGTCAGGTTTGTGTTCATTTATGCAGGGATTTATAATTCAGCGATTGAAATGAATCAATGCAACAATCATAAATCGGCCATTATCAATTAACACATTAAGTGCGTAAACGCAATTTATATTTTTAAACTGATGTGTAAATAGTCCAGCAAGGTGATTTGACCATAACTCTGATACTTAAAATAGCAACACCACGAACCAGTTACATGCATGAACGTTTTTCCGCTGACCAGGTATCTGCGCAAGGGTTCACATAGCGGGTGTGGGGCTTGTGGAACACCTGTTGCGATGAACCCGTAACTTAGGTAGGAATCTCTGTATTTTCATTTAAATACAGATTTTTTTTTTCGCTGGCAGTCTGTGACCCTTCTGCTGTCCCATCGTTTGCTCGTTCCTTCCCGAAAAAGCTCTCCGGTGAATTTTGTTTTTGGCTCTTTTTTTTTTTTTTCAAGGGTTAGCTTGTGTCTCTGATGCGTGAAACGGCATGCCAGAGTCAAGTGCGGTAGTGAGGCGAGGGCGGAAACTGTCGCTTTTCGAAATAAGATCCGGAAGACTAATGAAAGAAAAATAACCGTACTGTAATTTTAACCACAAATTTTTTTCTTTGATCCACGGACCGGTACCAAATGATCCACGAACCTGGGGTTGCTGACCTCTGCTCTACACGATCGTCACCCATCGATTATCTACTCTGCTCATCCATGAAGCGGACGAGCTGAGTAGTATTCCAATCCCGGCAGACTTCGGGTGAGAAGCGGGGTACACCCTGGCGTCTATCACAGGGCTGACATGTAGGCGAGCAAGCAGTTTAGACTTGCCAGTTAACCTAACCTGCATGTCTGTGGACTGTTGGAGGAAACCGCGGTGCGCGGATGAAACCCACAATGCGGTTTGGAACCCGCAGCGTTCTTGCTGTGAGGTGACAGTAGTAACCACTACACCCTTGTCCTGATCGTCCCCTTCACCAACGAATCTTGTTGCGATCTGTTGCCTCACAGCAGATTCACATTAACAGATTCACATTCACAAACACACAAAACGAACAAGGCATTGACAACAGAGGTAGTATTACTGCAACATCACAGGGGCCATTGCAATGATGTCAAGGGGCGCGGCGTGCGCGCTGACGTCATCACGCCGCATTATTAAAAGCGGGTTTTTGTTTTGTCAATGCATTCCTGGTTACGTGTAAAAGTGGGCGTGTCCAGAATGAAGGGCAGGGGTGGGGCATCCCGTCGCTTATAAGCCGGACACGAACGGAGCTTGGGGGTGTGTTTAGGCGCGTGTACTAGACTGTGTACTTACAAGCGTGTGTGTTTGTGTGTTTGTGTATTTGTGTAGCGTGCGTATGTGTGTGTGTGTGTGTGTGCAAGCAAAACAGAAAGAGACTTAAAACTGATTTATTCCGATTGACTTGAAAAGAGGACTGCGTTACGATGTGCGGTAAGTCAAAGGAATCTTATAATAATAATCATAATCATAATAATAATAATAATGATAATAAGCGCTTACATTATAGAGAGACTTGTTGTTAGTCATCATCGGCGATTTGTTTTTTTTTTCCCCCATCAGTCAAGTTAAATAACCAGTTCTAAAACTTTAGTCATATTTATAGCCTATATGTGAACGGGAAGATCCGGTTTCGCGAATGCATAAGTGACGTGGCTGCATGAGAAGTCTCCTTGTTTTCTCTTCCGCGCTTACTTGTTTATTTAAAAAAACACCCTAAAGTCATCACCACACTATTCCATGCACCACACTGTTCACACGTCATATGATCCGAATCAGACCCCTTGGAGTTTTTCTTTTGGGGTTTTTTTTTTTTTTTTTGTCCTCATTTCCTCTATTCATTCATCTGCAAGAAATTCAGGAAGCACTTTCACCTGCATCTGCTCTCCAGTGACATTTTCCTGCCTCCTTTTTTTTTTCCTCCCTCCAGGGATTTTCGCCTACCTGAACTACAGAGTTCCTCGGACCAGGAAGGAGATCATTAACACACTAGTGAAGGGACTGCAGAGGCTGGAGTACAGAGGTTATGACTCGGCAGGTAAGCCCGCTCCTACCCAGCTCACTGAATGTGAATGTCATGGCAGGACGTCCTGCTCGTAACAGATACCACTCAGAAGGGGCCGAACAGAGAGCCCGTTTCATGCGCTTTTGGCACCAAGGAGGCCCAGGTGCTCCTGTTCTCCGGCTGATGAACAAGAAGTAGTCGAAAGATCCATCTGAGTGGAGATTTAAATGAATACTTCAGTGTTTTTGGGGTTGTTGGGGTTTTTTTTTTTTACATCACCTTATTTGTATCTGTTACATTTCTGCTAGAAAGCTAAGGAAAGTGGAGGAACCTGGAAAAAAATACAATACGGCAATAAATGAAATGACAAAACTGTACTGATTTACAGCTTAGTTTGGTTCGGAGTGAAGCAATCACTAAAAGAAAACGTTTTTTATTCCTTACAGTACAGTGTTGAAATTCTTGTCCTTGGTAATCTCCCAAATGATCATTTTGCCATATAACACAGATAGCCTGATAAATGTTTTGGGCATTTCTTTATGCTCTGGGTGAACCGATGACAATTCCGTGTTTTGTTTTGGTTTTTTTTTTTTGTCTGATTTGTCCAGGCATTGCTGTGGATGGTACTGGAAAACATGACGCTGAAAAAATCACCCTGTTTAAGAAGAAGGGAAAAGTGAAAGCGCTGGACGAGGAGCTGTACAGTGAGTCTTGTTTTGGTTTTTTTTTCTTGTTTGCTTTCATACTGATTACTTTCTCCCCGACTCCTAACCCATTTTTATTATTTATTTATTTATTTATTTATTTTTCCCAACTTCCTCCGGTCTTGTCAGAGAAAGACATGGTTGATATGGAAATAGAAATGGACACACACTTCGGCATCGCTCACACACGCTGGGCGACACACGGAGAACCCAACGCCGTGAACAGCCACCCTCAGCGCTCCGACAAGAACAACGGTAATGCACCTTAGCCCGAGTTCAGATTTCAGATCTCACGGTGAAAACACAAGTGATCCCTTCCATTATATCGCCCGACGAAACTAACCATTATGTTACACAGACACGTACTGGGAGTGTAACACCTGGAATGTTATCTGACCGGCTATTATGTAGTCATTTGTCAGGCCGCACTACTCTCTGTCGCTTAGGGAAGTCTGCACATGCTCATCCTCAACAGATCAGAGCAAACATAAAAGACAACGGCTGTGTCTAGTTCGGTGCAGATGTGACAGCCGACCTCAGCAAAAAAGAGAGGAAAAAAAAAAAAACAAACAAGAAAGGGCCCATTAGACAGCCTCAGGCAGAAGAACCATTTCCAGCTACTGATTTAACATTTCAGCTTCTTTCCAAAAAAAAACCATAAACATCAATTAAAGCAGAAGCAGTTCTTGAACCATGTCCTTGATCTAAAAAATTGTAAATGCGCTGTAGCATCACGTATGTCCCTGAAACATGCTTACACATGATTACAGATCTAGATATGCTATAGTTACTGTAACTATAGCATATCTAATTGTCATATTGAACAATTTCGAGACATTGTCCTGTACAGACTAATGAAAGAAAAACGTACGCTTTGTTTACAGTGTAAGTCTAAATCTATTACACATGATGAATGAATTACACATCAATAAAAACTGACTTAACCAGCTTATACCCTTGTTCACAAAGGTAGAAATGGAGATATTTCTGTTTGAACGTTGAGTTTTTGATCCAACCCCAAAAAAAACTCCAAGGACAACCTGCACAGTTTATCAGCCGTGAGATTTGAGTGCATGTCTGTTTTATTGTGTCCTTTCGCTGTAACTGCACAATATAGGCTGCAGATAGACTTTGATAGATAGATTTACGTTAAAAATAAAGTCCATTCCTTTATTCCCCAAGCTTATGCCCGTTATGTATATGACGAGTGTGTATGATTCATTAAGTTAATTACGTAATTATAGGCATTCTAGCCTAACCTGTTGACCTTAGATTGGATCCAGCAGCACTTATTCTGAAACACACCAGCGTTCAAGCTGTTCTGACGTCATTATTAGGGTTAGGGCGTGTCCTTGGATTCAGAGGAGCAGAACATGACTTTCTAAAGCCTGCTGTGATTTTGTCCTTGACTTAACCTAATAGAAAAAAAAATAGTCTTTTACTCTTCTCTAATGTCTTGTCTCTGTTAAAAGTGTCGGCGTGTTTCATTTTTACCACAAACTAAGCCTGTTTCCTCTACCTGTTTGATTGTACCGTACACCGTAGTAACTTAACATTTGTTATAATCTGACGGGCGATGCGGGATATATTGACCTACCGATAAGGCAGAAACGCATCCAAGTAAAGCTCCGTGACCTAACGAATGACTAACGTTCCAGCTAGTCTGAGTTAAATGAATGAGTCACAGGCGATGTGAAAGAAATAAACGCTTGGCGATTAATGATTACCAATTGCAGCGCCATTTCTCCATTTAGGTCGACGCACAGTAGCAAAGCGTGCTGATCTGTGGACGAGTGCGCTTTGTGTCTGATACGTAAGCGCAAAGATTTGTTTTGGCCAGGAATTCCAAGAAAATAAAGTCGCTTTGACTTCTTGCGTGGGAATTCGTGACGTTAAAAAAGACGCTTTATGCAGGAGTGTCGTGTGATTTTTGCGAGCAGAAAATCACACGGAAAACATGAAGGATATTGTATCCTAATAGCTGCCGATCACGGTAGTAACCTGCACTGTCATGTAGCGTTGTAGTACTCGAGTCCCGAGACCAGCTTTTCACTTGATCGACCTTGTTGTTGAGTTGATCTCGGGCTACAGCAGCATGGGATGGACTTGTCATTTTAGATCGAGACCTCGAGACCATGTCCATGTATGAAGAGGGTAGACGTTTTATGTTAGTAGAGAGCTGGGGATGTAGAGTGTACCAAACTGCCCCATAATGGATGGAAATTTCACTTTTGAATATTAACAGGGGTAATGGTACAGTAAATAGGTTTGATTACATCCATGGTCTTGAAAGCTGACTTTTCTCGTTCTCGACCACAACAAGATCCCAGAGTCTTGGTCCCTTCAACCCTTTAAAGGTCCCAGTCTTGACTCAGACTCAATGTAGGTGGTCTCATCCCCATCCCCATCCCCATCCGTCTTTCACCCACTTCATACCGCAGATAGCAGACCTAAAAGGACAAATGGCTGTTGCCCATATCTATCTCTTTTATTAACCGATTTCAAATCCAACTTTTCTCTCTGTCTTTTTTTTTTTTTTTTTTTTTTTGTAAAATGCACTAGTAACGGATCAGAATCAGAATCAGAATCAGAATACTTTATTAATCCCTTAGGAAATTAAGGGATTAATTAAGGGATCGAGTTCAGAAATGACAAAAAAAAATAAGAGACACAGCATAAGATCATGTTTCTGTTGCATTTTTTTTATTTGCTTTCAAAGAAATTGCAATTTGATTGAAAAATAAACAAAAAAAAACGAGCAGGCTATTTGTCCGTTCGCTCATCGATGACGTCTGTTTTTCTCCGCAGAGTTTGTGGTGATCCACAACGGCATTATCACTAACTACAAAGAGCTGAAGGCGTATCTGGTGAGTGAAATTGTCACAGTGATTTGCACACATGCCTTGAGTTCATTCAGCAGGAAACCATTACAGCCGAGGCTCCAGGTGAACTGTTGGATTTGTCAAAATGCAGCCTGTTGAATAAGAGGTCTGAACTTAAACTATTTGTGGGAGAAAGAAAAAAAAAAAAAAAAGGTACAGATGTAGTAATGCTATTTTTTTTTCCTCCTGCGGATAAAATGAGGCCAGACTTGGCCTAAAAGTCGAACAGATGACTAATGCAGCAAAGCCGTACTGTATGTCTCTTGTCTCTCGACACGACGTTTTAGCACACTCCCCAAACCTCACATGATCAGGCTATAGTAAAAGAAGGCGATGTGTTAATAACGCAAAATGGACAAACCTGATTCTCTCTAGGGGTGTGAGTTACTATCTTGTCTCACTAATGCTGATTGATAGTAGTTGGTTTCATCCGCATTATCCCTTATGAATTTTTCCTTTAAGAAAAACGCTTGTGTATTTTGCTCTGCTTTGTATGTGTAACCATGGCACGGTGTGTGTGTGTAACCATGGATCCCACCCTTTTGACAGATGTCCAAAGGCTACGAGTTTGAGTCAGAGACAGACACTGAAGTTATCCCCAAGTTGATCAAGTATCTTTATGACAACCGTGAGAGCGATTATGTATCCTTCTCCACCCTGGTGGAGCGTGTCATCCAGCAGCTGGTAAGCAGTACGACTGTGCGTATGTGGCTGTATGTATTTGCGTGCGTGTGAGTTTTTCTCACACTGTTCTGGGACTTTTTTTGCTCGTAATATTGGGAACGAAGTCCAGTTGTTGCTCTGGTTCTGTGTGTGTGTGTGTGTGTGTGTGTGTGTGTTTATGAGGCAAAGATAGCTATTACCAGGTTTATAGCCTGTTGTATACCTAAGGCTATAATAATTTACAATAGATTAGAATGATAAATATCGTGTCAACCTTACCCATCACATTGTTTATGTAAAAGTTTACTTTCGTAAAAGCAATTTTCATTTTTAAAAGCATTAACCTGCTTCGGATAAACCGCCAAACTGATCTCCTGCCCCGTAATGTTTTTATTCTGTACTGTAAGAAGCATGCAGGGTTTTATCAGTCATCAGTACCACCTTTGGACAGGTTTCAGGACCACACCAATTTTTTTTTTTTTTTTTAGAAGGTTCCAGAGTCCACTTATCTAAGTAAGCGTCTCCCGTGAGAGCGCTGTTTAACTCTGCCACCGTCCCATCCGTCTCCCTGGTATCCTCCTGACCTGTTCTTTACCGTAATCAGTTGTTTATTATTAGTTTATAAAGAGCAGCTCTGTCCTATCAGCCGAGGCCTGTTTGACTTTCCCCTTTTCTCCGCCTCGCTAAAAAAAGAGACTCGTCTTATTTTTGTGGCTTCTCCTATGAAACGAACATGTTATCTGAAATGCGCTTGGCCGTGCCTCGGGTCCTGTAGTATGTGGGTTTTATGGGTCTTTTGTCTTCCTCGTAGCAAGCTGGGCTCAGGAAGGACTCGTCGGCATTAGAGGGGCCAAAGCGAGGGAGAGAGGAAAAAGAGTTTCGGTCTGAGTAGAAACAGACTGTGACTTCACTGTTCATGTTTGGTTTGCGTGTGTGTGTGTGTGTGTGTGTGTGTGGTTGTGAATATACTGTAGGTTTGAATGAATAAGCTACATGCATGTAGATACTTTCATGTCATCCAATGGTCATATTTGGTAAAGGCGGACATATCAAGGGGGCGTAACGGAATAGCATCTGAACGGTTTTCTGGAGATTTGCGGTTGTTCGAATCCTGATGTTGGCAACATTGCCTGTACTTTTCACGGAGACACTGCACAACCTCTGAGCTCATGTATGCAGAAGAGTGCAGATAGCACTTCCCCTGTGGTTTAGAACTGTACGAGCAGCGGTCTGCAAATATGCAACGTGGCTCTCTTTAGGAAGCGCTCGAAGGTCGGCAAGAATCGACAAAATTAATAAAAAATGGCATAAAAATCCGGAATAAGTTTTTATGGGTTGTGGTTAGTATAACTCACTATCACCTCAGAGGATTTTATGATTGTTTTACTCGTTGTAAAAAAAAAAAATAAAGAGTATTTCCTCCTTATTACTGTCGCCGATGAGGTTATGTTTTCAGTGCGCCTTGTTTGCTTTGATTGTGCAAAACGTATCGGACTGCGTATCACGGGCCAAGGAGGAACCCATTAAATGTTCTTTAAATTCTTTGAACGAAACCCATTAAATGTTATGGGGCAGCTCCATGAAATCTGCTTCACTTTCGAGAAACCTTGCAAGATACAGCGCCTGGATTGACCAATGCCGTGCATCTTATATAAGTTCAGTAGTGACAAAACATAGCCAATGTAGAAATACGACGGCTCCACTGGAAATATGTGCAAACATGTAAAGTGGTTACAGCTGCAGATTTGCAACCTTGGCAGATTTATTATTATTTTTTTATTATTTCAATACTTTCAATAAATCGCATCGCGGTACATTTTTACCTTTGTCAACTATATTTAAAGGATCCAATCCATACGGATTCCATGAACGCTCCTAATTAGTTTCAAACGCTACTCATACATTTAAGAAGTTGCATTTATGGGAAATAAATTATTAGTACTAGGCCTAACAAAATGACCTGGATGACCTAAAACCTATGCAGGTGTGTGTGTGTGTGTGTGTGTGACTTGTGGGTTTCTCTCTTCGTGAATGCACAGGTTCAGTACTATAAGCTCCTTCTGTCTGTGTTCACTGTGGCTTTCAGTTCTCTCTGCGCCTCTCTCTCTCTCTCTCTCTCTCTCTCTCTCTCTCTCTCTCTCGGCATCATGGCACCGTTACGGTGAAATGAAAGAATCGTAGAAGACGCGTTTCCGTTTTGATTTAACATATATGTAAATGCAAGAGACTCATTCGTAAGACTGTACTAATAACCATTGTTTCTTTCGTTTGCAGGAGGGGTCGTTTGCTCTCGTTTTCAAAAGTATTCACTTCCCAGGAGAGGCCGTCGTCACCAGGTCTGTATCCACGGCGTGTCTAAAAAAATGTCAACTTTTTTTTTTTTTTTTTTTTACCTACTCACTATATCACTCTCACTACATTATCCTTCTCATGTCCTGTAAATGAGCAAACCACAGAAGCTTCGAAACATTTTGTCGTATTTTCGTCAGCTGATGATAATTATTTGGCCAGAAGAAAAACTCTGGTTCTGTAAAACGGGCGGGGACAAACAAACAAAAACAAACAAACGACGTGGACAACAAATATCCGGCCAATCAGGACCGAGACGAGTCTTAGTTGCCTGTCAGTCATGTTGAATGAAGGTTCAGGACTTTGAGTCTAGGCAGCGTGTGTGTGTTTTGTAGGTGTGGCTCCAAAGAGACAGGAGAATTGGTTTCATATATCACGGACTACCTTTAACCCCTTAACATCTACGAGTTATTAAGGAACTGCAATAAAAACAAGTAGCGAAGTGTAGGAAGTGACAAGGGTTAATTCAACGCTTACACACACACAAGGAGTGTGATTTCCATGCAAACTAGCAGATAATAAAATATATGTGGCAGCTTGATAGCTTAGGACTTACTGCTGTTACATCCCTGTGGTGAATGTTTTCCATTCACTTCGCCGGTAAAAGGATCCAACCCATCTGAATATGTCTTACTCGAGCGGGGTTCGAGCTGCAGTCCTTTTTTCGAAACAGTGTAATATTGATTTATGCATATGGAAGCGAGCCGAGTGAGACCACGTACGGAGTTAATCGCTCCCATCTGCCTTTGTTCCACTCTGAATGAGCATGCATTTGGTTGTGACCAGATCAGGGAATTGTGCAAGTCAGTGCATGGTTAATCTGTCTTATTCTTTTCTTCTTTTTTTTTTTCTTTTTTTTTTGGGGGGGGGCATGATTTCTCCTAAAATCTAAAGTGCTTCCTGGAACGCGTAATCGAAAAACATGCCTCGGCTACATCTGTTCGAGTGTCAAAGGAAGACATTCTCAAAGAAAGGCTTTCTCTCTCTCTCTCTCTCTCTCTCTCTCTCTCTCTGTCCACATTTCTTGTTGGAAAGTTCTCGCTTCGCTTTTCCCT
>JAOVYU010000026.1:9997971-10009734 GCA_025674565.1 Synodontis membranacea
TATATATATCTAAGAGCTAAAAAAGAAGAGTGTGTGTGTGTGTGTGTGTGTGTGTAACTTAATTCAAATGTGTGTTCACTTGTTTAAATTTTCGTATTAATGGATAGCTAGCATGTTTGGCTAACAGCTGATTGTTTGCTAGCTTGGGTCCTGGGGAAAGTTAAAGAGCTGCACGTGATAGAAGAGTGTCACGTGTTTAATTATTATTAATAATAATGCACACAAGTGTCATTGATAAGTTTTAGAAATATGACGGCAGGAAAAAAAAAAATCTATGAGTTTATGTATTTTTTTTTAGGGTAAAACTGATTCACACTGGTGTGGTCTTGAGGAATAGTTCCTAAAATAATAATAATAATAATAATAATAATAATAATAATAATGCACAAAACCGGAAACGTGATTACACGTATCATTGATAAGAGTTAGAAGTATGAAGGCAGGAAAAAATTCTATGTGTTTTTTTTGTTTTTTTTTTGTTTGTTTTTTAAGGGTAAAACTGATTCACACTGGTGTGGTATTGAGAAATAGTTTCTAAAAAAATAATAATTATTATTATAATAATAAATAAATCTCAGCTGATTCATTTAAGGTTATGATGAGTGTTGTTGAGTAGTTAGGTCTGTCAGGGCTCTGTGAGATCAGATTAGAGCCGTGACCTGTAGCCTTCAAGTCATCAGTCAACTCTTGAAACGTGGTGTAATATCATACACTGGTCAGTTGGTTTGGGTTTTTTTTTTTTTTTTTTTTTTTAACAGCCTTGCTAGGAACAAGGAGTGGCTTTGGTGTAGAGTTCCCTGTTGTAAATTTTTTTTTTATTACTTGCATGTTTCTTTCCCTCTTTTTTTGGCAGCACACATGAGGCGCTCGAAGCGAATGCGCTGTCCTGATGGACGGAGGATGGAGGAGTGGAGCTGGGAGGACGGAGGAGACAGGAGCACGGACTCTCATAAGCGCCCGAAGAGGGATTCGCGTAGCAGTGAGAGGGACAGGAGACCGGGACGGTACCACCACTACAGAACGTACGAAAGGTACTCGGACGACGGAACGATGTTACGCCGTGTACGAGGTCTGCTTCACGTTTATACTGATGATCAATTTGTCAGATTAGGCGAATGTGGTTCCATAAATTCTTGTGTCTTGGTTGGGAGACTGGCAAGTTGGAACCTGAGCAATCGTCGCAAACATGAACACATTTCGACGGAGAGGAGGGTCCAGAAATTGTCAGTCATGGCTGTAGAAGGAACACGAAGTAGGAGTTGTCAAAATAGGAGGAAAAAAAATTCTGACATGCTTAATTTTTGCGTTTGTCGTGTGGTGTGTCCCAGATGAGAACGTCGCTGGTCTTCGATTGCGCCACACTACGAGGCAACGTTTATTGCCCCCGTCCTTCTTATTCATGCCTGACGCCAGACGTTTGTCTGCCACGACAAAACCATGTCAAAACGTTTCATGTAGGCTGATCTCGACATAAGAGTTTATTTGGTTATAATATTTTAAGGTTTACAGCTCATTCTCTAGGACCGTGTGATGGATGCTTGATGTAATTTAAGAGTGAAAATTATTATTATTTAAAAAAAAAAAAAAAATTATTTTATGTTATCTCACACATAAAAACCTGTAAATTTTCCTTTGGTGCCGATGAAGCTGTTAAGGGATGATTTTTAAACATTTAAACATGAAATGTTATGAAAAGTGCAGTCTGTGTCAGGGCTTTGAATGTACCGTTTCCTCTGTCTTTTGGACGCATTACTTTTTTCGCAGTAGTATTAAAATCTTCAGGTTTTTTTTTTTTTTTTGGGTCATACTGTATTAACTTCAAGAGAGTAAAAAAGAAGCTGGTAAGGGTATGACTATGGATAGCTGCTGTAGCTGAAGTGATCACGTGACCTAACTTTATTTCTCAGACATTCAAGAAGACTGTATGTAACTATAAATGGATAAATAGCACAATGTGTCAGTCTGTATTTAAACAATTGGAGGAATAAGAGAAATAAAACACCTGTGGACATAGTTAAATAATCAACTGAAACTATGCATCAGGCTTCCTCGTCGTTGATTATTTTCTCTGTTGTGTTTTATTCCTTAATTATTTATAACCTGTTAAGAAGAAGAAAGTGTAAAGCTATACCTGTGATCTTGCATCACATATCTTAGAGAGTTTTGTTTTAATACATGATGTAAATCCTGTTTACTCTAGAACTTAAATAAAGTGCTGTTCTTATGATAAACGTTATGTAATTAAAGTTTGGCCAAAATTAACAGGTGCTGACAGTTCAGCTTGGATTTATATTCTGATACTGAATTTCTGTAAAGTAGCAGTGTGGCATTGCTTTGGAGAAATGAAATGGTTCTTAAAGTTGGGGGAAACTTTGAAGGTCATTTGTAATGCTACAGATGGCGCGAAGTAAACTATCACATCTTGGAAAAACTACTGTCTAACTTTGTTTATAAATAAATATTCAGTTGTTCAAGGTTTTAAATTGAAACAAAAAATGAAAAAAAAAAATTGTAATATCAAATCGGCATATTTATAGAATTCTGATATGTGCAGAATCACAATACATATTGAATATCATATCTGGTGGATCCTGGTGGTTCCAGTTCCTACTGACCACACATTTCACTGTTTTGCATCTCCATGGTGTGTGTGTGTTTTTTTTTTTGTTGTTTTTTGTTTTTCTCCCCCCCCTAGTTTTTACTTTGAGCATTCCAAAATCACAATTACCCCAATCAAAGTCTAGATTTTCTCAAAGTATTTTAATACAGCATTAGATTAACATTTTACCTTCACTGAAAAACCAGATGATTGGATGAAAATCTGATCATCAGTATCTTATGTGAGCTTCAATCTCTCTCTTTTTTTTTTTTTTTCTCCAATTTCCACAAAATCAGTAAGACATAATTAATGCGGACAGAAACACTTTTCCAAGCCACTGAGAGACTCGACCCACTCCTGTCGGTTAGTCAGATGAATTCAGTGCTTAGTGTGGCGTGCACTCAAATAAGATTGACGCCACGTGATGCAATAACAGGAGCCGAGGCTGTACTGTTACAACATTGACAGGTTAAAACACAGCTTTCCTCAAGCTATGTGTAAAATGAGAGGAGTGCACGTTCACACGGGAGGTGTCTCGAGGGCTTGCTCTAAGTTTAGCCCCCGTCGACAAGCCCTCCCTTCTGGAAAGACACTTGATGCTTTTTGACGTCGAGCAGGGCATGATGGCCCATTCCTCGCATGCTTGCTGAAAGATGAAATTAATTGCACAAAACAGAGAGATGTGAACGTGTGCTTCGAGGTGGAGACAGCATAGTAGATGCGCTCTGTCCAGGAGTAGAAGGTACTGCGTGTGTTATGTTCTTTGAATGACATGTGCATTGTCTTGTTCCTACAGGTGCAAGAAAAGCACTAGGGGGCTGGAGTACACAGAGCGCAGGGCGCCAGAGCCCGGGCAGAAGCCGTGGAGCTATGAGAAGAGAGCGACTGATCGACCCGTTCCTGATAAAGAGCAGGACAGGGACAGGCGTTGGCACCATTACAGCAAATCCTTGGCTAGGTGCAGTAGCAGAGAGCAGCAGCGATCTAAGCACCACAGCAGCCGGTCACACTCGGTAAACACTCATTATCATTCTCTTGGCTTTAACCGGGTTTTGGTACAGTGAATGCTTTGACATGTGCCTCGTATTTTAAGGAAAATCAGCCTGGTCTGTTGTGAATGAAGAATAAGCACAGATTAAAAAATCAATAAATAAGAAAAATAATCAAAATGCATTTCAAACCTAGGCGTTTTTTTTGTTGTTGTTTGTTTGTTTGTTTGTTTGTTTGTTTTATATTAGGGAAATTCTAGCCTTAAATATGCTGCTTCTGCTTTCCAAAAAGTCACTTGTTGCTTTAGAGTAGTACAGTGAAATGGTCCAATGTCTATTGTTTTTTTCACTCCAAGTTTCTTGTCTGAAAATGTTGTTGCCATGTCTTTCTTCTGTAACACACACTATGTTGGCCCTGTGCCGTTTTCTCGGGACTGAATTTGAAATTGCTGCTGCTGCTGCCGTGGCCTGCTGTGGGCTTCCAAACGCGTCTCATTCCCTCCCTCACCTTCACCAACCCTCCTTGCTGAATGAATGAATGACTGACATGTTCGGGCCTGGTTCTGACTGGTGTATGATGATGATGATGATGATGATGGTGGTGGTGATGATGGTGTCCGTGAACGTCAAATCCATCAGAGAAGTCATCGCAGGAAAAGAACCAGTTTTGAGGATGATGAGGAGGGTCACCTGATCTATCACAATGGACAAGTGCTAAGAGCAAGATGTACAGAACACGTATCTTTCTCTGTCTGTTCTGTGTCTAATGTTTGGGAGATGGGTAGGGGTAACTTTTCTTTTTTTCTTTCTTTCTTTCTTTCTTTTTTTTTTTTTTTTTTTAAAAGGGTAACTGGAATATTGTAGAGCTAACCTACTGTATGAGGTACAGTGCTGGGTGTTAAATCAGTTCTCAAAGTACAAACTGTAAGAAATAATGTTTCGTCACTTACGGCAGGCATGCACTGCAGGATTTTAGCTTGTGCTTTCGAAAAATATTCCAATACGGAAGCAAATTTAGAATAACTTATGAACTTTATCATGAATTTATCTAAGACGGTAAATCTTAACCATTGCGTAGTCGCACACTTTAAGCGACTGCTACTGTAGAATTGCATTATTACATCATTTTTGTGCTCCTTCAAATCTAAAGTCATGTAGTGTATGCCCAGTATTATAGGTCTTCTTGAAACCTTTTTTTCTTTTCTGTATTATCTGTAAGCCCTGCTGACTGCATCATCTTTATCCTCATTTTTTATTATTATTTTTTTTTTTTTAGATGAGATTGTAAGCACTCTAGGTGAAGGAGCCTTTGGAAAAGTAGTGGAGTGTATAGACCACACAAAGTAAGCTCTCTCCCACTTGATGTGCATGATCAGATTGTTCCACACAACATGCTATCTGTTTTTACTCATCTTTATGGCTGTTTGGCAGAGATGGTATCCGGGTGGCCCTGAAAATCATAAAAAATCAGGAGCGCTATCGCGAGGCAGCTCTTATCGAAGTGGAGGTGTTGAAACAGATGAACATGTCGGACTCTGAAAATCGGTTGTGAGTTTGTTCACTGGATGTTTTTTTAAATAAAAATAGTTTGTCAGAGAGAAAACACACACAAAAAAAATTTCTGCAAAAAATTTTTTAGTGCGTGTGTGAGGATGCTGGACTCGTTTGACCACCACGGTCACATCTGCATCGTGTTTGAGCTCTTGGGCCTGAGCACATATGACTTCCTGAAGGAGAACGACTACATGCCCTTTACTGTTGACCAGATCAGACACATGGCAGATCAGATCTTCAGGGCTGTACACTGTGAGTACATGCTTTTTGAATCTTTGACGATGTTGATCGGTGTTTCACGGACAGTTGAAGAAAAACCAAGACGTCCATGTAGCATCCTTTTTTCTGTAGTTTAATATGTAATTAGATTATCATCGAGTATGCTCTGTCTATGTTCTTTTTATAGTTCTTCATCAGAATAAGCTAACACACACAGACTTGAAACCTGAAAACATTTTATTTGTGGATTCAGACTGTGACATAGAATACAGTGCCAAGTTGGTGAGTAAAGCTTACAGGCGCTAAACTTCTAACATTTGCTCCAGAAATTAGGACATTAGGCCTTGCTACGGTGTTTCTTTCTACAGAAACGGAATGAGAGAGCACTGAAGAACGTCAGCGTGAAGGTTGTGGACTTTGGCAATGCTACGTACGACCACGAGCACCATACTTCAGTGGTGTCGACGCGTCACTACAGAGCACCTGAGGTCGTCTTGGGTAAGAGGCTCCTTATGTTACCGAATTTCTTCGAAAGATGACCTTCAATACAAATGTAGAATCAGACACTTTTTTTTTTTTTTTTTTTTTGGTGTTGTATATTGTTACACGACTGTCTTCATTGCCAGAACTGGGCTGGAATCAGGCATGTGATGTTTGGAGTTTGGGATGTATTCTGATTGAGTACTATCTGGGATTAACATTGTTTCAGGTAAGTACAACAGAATTTGACAGAACTCTACAATAGCTTATCCTGAACATTAACACTGTTAAAATTCCAAGTCTAAAAGCACCTTTATTGACATTTGTTACAGACCCATGACAGCAGGGAGCATCTAGCCATGATGGAAAGGGTTCTAGGACCAATACCAGCACACATGCTCAAGCAAACACGGTAGAGAGAAGAAAATGGTCTTAAACATTTGAATCGTTGTACCAAACCGTGTAATAGCTAGTAGTCCCATAAGCCAAGAAATGCCTAGGTTCCCAAAAAAGACTCCATTGGACAGACCCTGCAAACAGCCAATCGCTCAAAAATACTGAAATAACGTTTAAAAATACATGATGCCATATACTTTTTTGTTTTCAATCCCGTAACAATACCGTCTTGCTCCAAAAAGCTGACTGATCAAAAACCCATTATATGGATATCTAACCGGATAGGAACCTTTTAAGATTCTGAAGCTCGTGGCCAGAAAAGTATCGGACGTTCACTGGGTTGTAGGAGGAGCATCTGATTTTGAGATTAATTAATTAGTCAGCTACAGCATGCGTTTCTAGAAGATTAAACGCAGGCAGTTTCATACAAAAAAAAACAAAACAAAAACATCTCAAGTATGACACAAGTCTTCATGATTAATTCCAATTTTTCATTGTTTTTATGTAACAGTTATCCGTGCAGTAACATGGTGACTTTATAGTCTGTTTGAGACACCTTATGTCCTCGTGTCATGTTCATATGTATATGGATGTGTGATTTATTGAAAAATGTTTAGTCTATAGTCCAAAAACACGCTAGCCCATGGGATGATAAAACCGCTATATATCTCTAATAAATAAATAAATATCTGACTTGATTGCATTCTCCCGGAAACATCACATGATCAGATATTCACACTTCTCTTGGATGCTAAGCTTGTGCAGGCAGTAAGCTGTATTTGCGTACAGTTGTTAGAGTACAGTAATCATGATGCTTGGGTTCCTGATGAGCTGTTTGCTTTGGTTATAGGAAACATCACTATGTTCATCATGGCAAACTGGACTGGGATGAGTACAGCTCATCAGGAAGATACGTGAGGAAGCATTGCAAGCCTCTCAAGGTAACTCTTCCTGAAAATTCTGCAGCTTTTATTAATAAATTAAAGATGGTTTCATGATAGCTAAACATGCTCAGTGAATAAAGTATAAACGTATTGATTCATCGTCTTGACTGCTCTTCCAGCAATACATGTCCTCCAAGAGTTTGGAACACGAGCAGCTGTTTGACCTGCTCCAGAAGATGATGGAGTACGATGTGTCCAAGCGCATCACCTTGGGGGAGGCCATCAAACACCCGTTTTTCACCCCACTTAGGAAAGACAGTGAAAAATGAGCCTTTGATCAGCTGTTTCACCCCTTCTCCCACGGAGACTCCTGCTGACTGTATCAGTCTGCTTCACTGGAGCACTAAGTCCAAGATAAAGCTTTAAGTGTTAATAAAAACGAACGTAGCTTTCACAAACTGCACGTCGGTGATTTTGTTATAGCTATGTATTAACTAGTGGTAAGAATATACAGATGACAAAACAAGAATGTTGCATATTTCTCCTTCAAAATGGTGTTTGCTTAATGCACGTATTTATTTTGTGATCTCGTGCATCTGCTGGATTTCTATGATGATTAAACTTTACTACATTTTCAGATAATCACTGTGTTGTGTGTTTTTTAAAGTAAGGAATGGAGTTGTGTAATAACTTTCCACGAATTCAGTAATAAGTAAGAAGTGTTAGTCTTTGTGTTTCGAGAATTCCTGATTTATAGATTGGAAAGTTTTCATAATCATGGCTAATCATATTTGTTTACTTTTGTGTTTAAAAATTTCAGTCGGGGCAAAGCGATGTTCTTGTTGCACATTTTATACACAAAGGGTCAAGTGTGACTCTGGGCTTGTAATTAGTTATGAGTAGGATTTGTCTTAACGCAATTAAGTTATTGTATGCGTTATTCTATTTAGTTGCATCAGAATCAACTCTCACAGGTGCTGGGGGTTTTTTGTAGCCTATAGGTATATTACGCTGATATCTGTATTTAGAGTTAACTCTGAAGTTAAGAGTTTTCTTTAAAATATATGTTTAGTTTATTTATTGATAAGTCTTGAAACTAATGCTATGTCCACAGAAACAATGGGGGGAAAAAACCCAGAGGTAGAAATGCACTATCTGTGAAGATCTATAACTCTTGATAGTTCCTCAACCTCAGCTACATCACACAAGTTCTTAATTGTTCAAAACTAGACATTAAACAAACAAACAAACAAAAAAAAGAGTAGAGTGCCTTTTATTTGCTACTGTATTAGGATCCATTTAGTATTCGGTTGCTTCCCTGTTGTTGACTATAAAACAAAAGCTCAGTCTAAAAGACGTCCTGTAGATGTCACCGCAGTTCCACAACAGCACATCAGTGTGGCAGAGTTTCAGAGTCTAGGTTTAATATCTTCTGTGCTCTTTATGATTTAACAAATTATAACCAACATGATCTATCTCACTGTGTAGGTTTGAGATTAATTATTAGGTCTGAGCATTATTGGATTTTTTTTTTTTTTTTTTTTTAAATAACTCCAAATGGTTGGTATTTTTCATGTCCCAAGAATCTTACTGTCTTAAAAGTCAGCTGTTATTAATTGCCCTTTTTCATATCAGTTCTGCTTAACATGAGATAGTTTTAGAAAGTTTCTCATGTCCTTTGGGTAACATTGGAAATTTAATCAAAGTTGCTGGCTTTTAAACATCAGAATGAATTTTCCCTCATTAGATGACTCTCGCTCCTTTATAGACCCAATAAATTGTTGTTCTCTATTTTTGGCAGGGTAGCTGGCATCGAGTTTCAGATGTTAGCTATCTGCTTAGAAAATGACTATATTTGCTTGCACATGTGTGAAGTCCTCTTTGAGTGTGGGAATTTCAATGTCATGCACATCTCCTCTTTAGAAAAAATAAAATCAGCAAAAATCAGAGGATTAATTTTTTGCTTTCTTACATTGCTTTTTTTTTTTTTTGATCCCTTTGTTAACTTATGATCTACTTAAAATAGCACCTGACAGCATTTCCACATTTTTTTTTTGTAAAACTGAACAAGTAGTAGCTAGGTAACTAGATGGTTGTTGGGTGGCTTTCAGGGTTTTTATTTTATTTTTCTAATAAATGACAAAACAACAAAAAGCCATACAGAGGTCGATATTGTGGAACCTTACATATTGTGTACTGTGCAATAATCAAATGGTTCCTCTAGGAACCCTTGGGGTATTCATTGAAATCTGGGTTTCTTTAGGAACCGTTCACATTTTTTTTTTAAGATTCCTGTGGGAACTTCTTGACCATAAGACAACCTAAAAAAATAAAAAATAGTTCCAGGAACTTTGTGTTTGTAGAGTTTGCAGAAGTAGAGATCATGATCACTTACCATTTAAGATCTATAGCTATTATTTACTTATTAATTGACGGGACACTTAATTCATCCAGCTCAATCGAAAATCAAAATATACACCTATATATGGTCAATCTGAGTCTCATGGCAATATAAATAAAAGTTGTAAATGTGTTGTATATAATATTAATAGCTCATAATATTGAACTCTGTGCTTTCCTATAGTGTAAGGGGTTTAGGTTTTGTAGCTGGAAGGTTCAGAGATCACAAAGTTTATGGCTCCAATATGTCAGTATGAAGGTAGGGGAGAGTGGGATCTGTTGTAATGCCAGAATTAGACTATACAATATTTGTGTCTTTCACTATGTCAGATTATAAGCAAGGTGCCATATATTTTTGCCGTGTCTTGGTCGAGAGACTGGCGATGTTGCAAGTTTGACCCTGACGAATCATCTCTTTGCGTATCGTCATTGAGGAGGGTTAAGGAATTGTCAATCATGGCTACAGAATCAACATCAAGAGACATGTCGTAGGAGAGAAAATACAAAAAATTGACAAATTAGACGTTTCATCACAGTGTCGTGGTGCATCCCAGACCCCATATAGCTGCTCTTCGATTCTGTTCCGTTCACTGAATTTGTGTAGTCTGGTCCCAGCATAATCAGCAACCCAGCTACAGTCGGATCATGATACATAGCCTCCTCTGTCTGATTGCAAAAGAATCAGCAACGTAACTGCAGCTCTGAAGAATGCAATGAATGAAAATGAAAGCGATGTTTTGAATTAGGTGTTGACTGAAACAGGTTCGTTTTGATGTCTAGTAACTGTAAACTTCATGACACATGGATGAAGATTCGATCATCTGTGAGCCATGGGGTCCCCAACATACTGTATATGCGCCCACTTAAGAATGCAGTTTACAATTTTAGCACCGAGACAGTGCCTTATGTGGTTCCAACAGTACAACTGCATGAGTTTTCTTTACTGAGAGGAATTGAGAGGTTGCGGCCTTAGATGTTGCAACTGCCCTCATAAGCCCTCATCTAGTACTGCTCGATTGGACCAAGCATCCCCAAGCGAGAAAGACATGCACCACTGCTGTTCTGTTTGAGTTCTCAGGGAGTTGTGTTAACTAACTTCCCTTGGCTGTCTTCAAACGCCAACTAAAGACCTACGTCTTTGTCAAGTTGCTTAAATTAGTAAGAAAACGCTACCCTCTTTACTAACCTTCTCAGTAGGGTTTTAAGACTGATGGTACTCCCAGGCCTAGTGAACCAGTATGAGGATGTACTTATTGATAGGAACTTCAAAGCACTCCCGTGAGTCGTTCTGGACAAGGCCGTCTGCCAAATGCCGTAAACGTAAAACGTAAACAGGTGACCCCTACACCATGTTACAACATAGGGCCAGTTGTAACATTTTGGTCCTTTCCGTTTATTTGTGTAGACATGTCCTCTGATATTAACATGAAAATGGTATTTGTTTATTCTGAACAGCTAACAGAGAACTGTACCGGTTGTGTCAAGAATCTAGAGCTTTAGAATGTTTTCGGCTGGTTTTACGCTGCAATTCCAGAGGTCTTTTACGGTTATCGCTTGTCACACTGTATGAGATGATTTCAATAAGAATTCTGTAACAGATTGCGTGATATATCTGTGATGAGACATTCTGTCTGCTGCCACAGTTCAACAAACCGCTCTTCCTTTAATTGCTGTATGTTTTGTTTATGTTATGCAATTGCCTCTACTGTATTTTTGTACCTGTCCTGTGGGTTTCTGTGTAATTATATGCCTTCCTACTGTTGGTGGATTTTTAGATGAGTGTCCTAGCAGCTTCACACTCTCAGATTTGAACTTTCTCATCAGCTGTCTTTGGTTATAGTGGCACTAAATTGGCCACCGGTGGGCACGTCATGTTATATGTTAAATAATTACATTTAGACGTTAGTCCTGTCGTAGTTCCCATTTTTACACAGTAGTAGCTCCTCTGTGACTTTATTTCTCTCCAGATCAGCAATGTCAATGTTTTTTTTGTTTTTTTTTCCCAGGCCTCCTGTGAGAAAATTACAGGCCAAATTACCTACCATTTTTCACCAAAGGTAGTGCTCATCTGATAATTGTAGTAGATCATGTCCATGATTTTCTACGCAGATGTTGCCTCGTGTTGGCAAAAAAAAGATATTTGGCTGCTGCTACCTGCCATATTCAGTCTCGTAGCATGTGATTCAGTTACCTTCAGTTTTAACACTTCCTGAGTCACAAAAGCATAGATTGATGCTTTATA
>JAOVYU010000026.1:10009834-10020715 GCA_025674565.1 Synodontis membranacea
ATATATTGGCTGAGATATCCAGTTTGGAGCAAACCATTTTCTGTACTTTGTGAAATTCTAGTTCACTGTAATCTCACACACACACACACACACACACAAACACACTCAGGCTAAATCTAGAAATCTAGAACTCCTAAGGTTCCTAAATGTTCCTAAGATGCAGAGGTTAAGTGGACCATTTCGGGGAACCCTTAAAAGAGTGTTACAATGAAAGAAACCCTCAACTATCCAAAGAACCCTTCAAGAATCCTTTTAGTATATACTACAGATAACACCCTGAAAAATGCTGGGCTGTTTCTTTAACCGTTCCATGCGCAGGAACAAAATCCTAAGCAAAACCATAACTCATTTAAAAAGACCATTTTTAAAAATCACATTGCGGTTACCTGCTTTCCAAATCCTCCTATTTCTCCTGTCACCCCAGTAACACCAGGATCACCCTGTAAGACAAAAGGGAATATGTGGGACAATATATTGAACTTGTTTCATATATGTGATCCTTATTTTGTCTTATTTACAGATAAGAACAATGGAAAACAGACATAAAAAGTAATTAGTACCTTTGGCCCTGGGGGTCCATCTTGACCTGGAGCTCCTCTGAATCCTATCAGACCCTGTAATATACAATACAAATCATGACATTTTCATATTTCTATCCTAAAAGCAGATATTCAAAATAGGTGGGGAAATACTAATCAGTTTAAGCTTCCTTTAATTTTCTGTAAACATGGAGATCTTACAACACCTACAGCATTCTCATAAATGTACAGACAGGTGACAAATTACATGAAAAAAATGTATAACACAGTTGCTCTGTAATGTTGTGGGGGGGCATTTATTTCTGCTGGCAGAAATAATTTTTGATGTGGGGCTACATGTCCTCTTAGAAGTGAACATCTCTGCAAATCAGTACAGTACTATCCCTTTATCATGATGGATGTGGCCTCTTCCAGGATGACTCCACTCCCAGAGACAGAGCACAAGGATACTGTATAAGCATACAGACTGTAAGCATACACACTTTATTAGGTACACCTGTTCAATTGCTTGTTAGCACAAATACCTAATCAGCCAACCACATGGCGGCAACTCAATGCATTTAGGCATCTTGACGTGGTGAAGACAATTTGCCTGAAGTTCAAACCATGCACCAGAATGGGGAAGAAAAGGGATTTATATGACTTTGAACTTGACGTGGTTGTTGGCGCCAGAAGGAGTCGTCTGAATATTTCAGAAACTGCTGATCAACTGGGATTTTCATGTATAACCCTCTTTACGGTTTACAGAGAATCGTCTGAAAAAGAGAAAATATCCAGTGAGCGGGGGCTTGTGTGGATGAAATTGCCTTGTTGATGTGGGAGGAGAATAAGCAGACGGGTTCGAGATGACAGGAAAGCATTAGTATCTCAAATAAACACTCGTTACAACCGAGGTATGCAGAATACCATCTCTGAACATGCAACACGTCGAACCTTGAAGCATATGGGCTACAGCAGCAGAAGACCACACCGGGTGCCACTCCTGTCAGCTAAGAACAGGAAACTGAGGCAACGGTTTTTGGCACACCAAAATTGGACAATACAAGTTTGGAAAAGCGTTGCCTGGTCTCATTTCAGCTGCGACATTCAGGTGGTAGGGTTAGAATTTACATAAACAATATGAAAGCACGGATCCATCCTGCCTTGTATCAACAGTTCAGGCTGGTGGTGGTGTAATGGTGTGGGGGATATTTTCTTGGTACACTTTGGGCCCCATAGTACCAATTGAGCATCGTTTAAATGCCACAGCCTACCTGAGTATTGTTGCTGACCATATCTATCGCTTTATGACCACAATGTACCCGTCTTCTGATGGCAACTTCCATTAGGATAATGCACCATGTCACAAAGTTCACATCATCTCAAACCGGTTTCTTGAACATGACATTGAGTTCACTGTATCCCACTGGCCTTCACAGTCACCAGACATCAATCCAATAGAGCACCTTTGGGATGTGATGGAACGGGAGATTCGCATCGTGGATGTGCCGCAGACAAATCTGCAGCAACTGCGTGATGCTATCAATCTCTGAGGAAGGTTTCCAACACTTTGTTGAATCTATGCCAAGAAGAATTAAGGCAGTACCAAGTAAAGTAGCCGGTGAGTGTATTTTCTTTTATACTAACACGCTCTAACGTTTTCAGTCAGTCTGTTTCCGTGTACATATACAAAATGTGCATTGAAAGCAGAAAGGTGGATTAAAACTGTCTTAGCCTACCTCTAATCCTAACAGTCCCGCTGGTCCAGTTTTCCCCATCAGTCCACTCTGACCCTGGCAAACACATCAGCACAGAGACATGAAAATCAGAAGAGGCAAAAAAAGTAGAAATTGTAAAATCACAAGGCTGCAATAAAGTGAGCACTCACAACAAATCCAGCATAGCCTTTATCACCCTTTTGACCTCTTTCTCCTTTGACCCCAAAAAAGCCTGGAGGACCAGCGTCCCCTGGGACTCCCCGCAGCCCAGGGTCACCCTAAAAATGTTAAAAAAAAAAAAAAAAAAAATCGATACTTTGTCTAAAGTGTAGGTTAAATAAACTTGGGTAATGATAACATACAGTACTTCTCAGAACTCATTGTACCTTCTGTCCTTTAGGGCCTGGATTTCCGGGACTGCCCATAAGCCCCGCCTCCCCCTATAATAAAAAAAAATCATTCAAAATGATTCTACTTATACCCTTATGTACACCTTTTAACATAATCATGACTTGATAGTAATCAATGAAGGAAATGGACCTCTTTGCCACTAGGTCCTCTCTCTCCCTGCATCCCTTGAGGGCCTTGTTTCCCCGACTCTCCTGGAAAACCCAGTGGTCCAGGCTTTCCCACAGTCCCGATTGAGCCCTATAATACAAACTGATTTAGCTGAATACGAAAAAAGAGTGTAAAAAAAAAATCCCCTACAACCCCCAAACAGTGTCACAGTAAAAAAAAAACAAAAAAAAGTTACCGTAATAGTAAAGTAAAATCTTGTATATGCGTTATTATTATGTGAATGTATAATATATATGATTTATGAAGCTGCAGTGGAACATGATAGTGTTATTTTCTCAGGCTTACTCACATGTTCGCCCTTTCTCCCTGATGCCCCTTCCAAGCCCCGAGGACCAGGAAATCCCTGCAGAGACACAAACACACACTTTATTACCACATAGCGTCTACTTGTAATAATGCAAAAATGGAGGCCAATAAGATAGAGATGAAAGACGGAGATGTGCACCATTCCACACAACATATTGAATTACATAATATTACACGATACTGATCATCTAAAAAGATACTGGGTATAATATCTGGAAGAATGCCTCTCATACTATACTGTAAGCCCTAATCTGTTAAAAAAAAATGAACTGAACTAACCTGCTGTCCAGCCAGACCAGCAGTTCCAGGATCACCTGAAGGGCCCGGAGCTCCCTTTAAAAAAAATATATTATCCATATTATCCACTTACATGCATCACATTCAACATCCATTATTGGCTTTGACTCGTGGACCTTCTTTTTTTTTTTTTTTAACGTCTGTGTGTATGTATTTAAAGTAACCTGGAATAATTGAGTGAAATAAAAAAAATGTCCCTAGTAGGCTATTTATAATAATATTTCATAAAGCATGGTTCCTTGCAGAACAAGTATAAAATAAAACCATTGGGGTGCTGTTATAAAAAAATATAATTTTAACAGCATCAACGATAATCAATAATTCGCTAACTGGCCAGCGATTACAATTTTTTATTTATTAAAGTTCTGACTATTACAAAGCACTGACTCTGGAGACTCCTTTCAAAAATGCAAAATAAGCATCAATTCACACAACTGTTCTGATCTCTTTATATGGATTGTACTACATACAAGACACTGAGTATGTTGAAGTGACTATAGAAATGATAACCTATTATATAAACGTCAATGCTATTTTACACCACCTTCTACACACCTACGATGTAATAAAACATTAACACCTTCTGACCAATCACATTTGAGACTTTAAGAGCACTGTGGGAGCAGATCCAGTTAACGCCGGTAAAAGTACACACGTTCACATGATTAAAGCATGATCAGATGCTAGTGGAGCTCTACGGCAGCCCAGAATAAAGCCAATATATCAGGTTTAGTATTTCTTTTCTTTTACCTGTTGTCCTTTCTCTCCTGATAGCCCGACTCTCCCGGCAGCTCCTGGTGCTCCCTGACAGCCAAGAAAAGAAAAGTAATCAGCGTCACTAAACCTGGACGGTTCAGTTCATTTCATATTAGGTTGCAGTGGTATAATGAGTAAAATGAGGAGTACCCACTCACTGGCAATCCAACAGGCCCCATTGTTCCACTTTGCCCTTGAGGTCCCAGGCTGCCAGGAGGACCAGGCTTCCCTGGCATGCCCACGGCGCCGGGCGGACCTGCTGCACCCTGAAAATGTGCATGTGTGTGTGTGTTAAGAAACCAGGTGCATCACAGCAAGTAACGTTAAGGGGACTTTTTTTTTTGGCTTAGTACGTTTAGGTACTACTGTGGGAGCTTTTTGTTATTTGTGCATGTGTACAATTTTACAATGCACAGTAGATACAAAAACATCTCCAAGAAAATTCTGCAGGGTTATACATTACATATTAAGTAATAAGCACATAATATAATGTAAAGAAATGGAATACATAAGTGATAAGTAAGGAATTAAACACTTTGGGGGCATGTTGTCATGGGAAAACAATAAATAACAATGGTGCATGGCGGCCATATGCAAAGCAAAGATATAGTTCCCATCTTGACGGACATTGTGGGCCCTAGCTTAAATCCAGCGCAAAGCCACACCAAGCGCGACGCAAATGTCTTTGCCAGTTTGAGATTGATCCAGTTGTCATTTCCTGTCTGGGGCCCATGCTGTTTAAAATTGCAAATTCACTCGTGCCCATCTGAGCACCCATGGGTGTGTTGGCCGTAAAATGAGGTGTGGTCAGGCGCATTGTTGGTACACTGCTATACTGAGGCAGTAGGAAGAGATTTTTAATGATGTAGTATTTTTCTGTCGTTTTCATTTTCACTCTGCTCCATGCAAAAGATGAAAAAGCTAAAGATTACAATGTGCAAATCAAGATATTTGTATAGTTAGTTGCTTATGCACTTTCACTTTGCACACAAACAGATCTGTTCCCTCTGCAGAGAAGTGTTCTTTCCTACAACCTGGCAAATTCCATTTTATTAAAAATATACTGTAACAACAGCTCTTAAAGGGAATGGGAGATGACACTCTGATTGGTTTATTGCATGCTATGCCTTAAACACACCCATAATTAATTAAGTAAGAGACTAAGTACAACCCTTTACAGCCATGTCCCTGGTGCTGCAAATATTTTTTCCACTGTTAAACTATCACAAGTGGATTTAAACACGCCATAAATGCACTAGTGCCGTGCACTTTAGCCTATGTGCTTGGATTGCAAAAATAGGGCCTGTAGGTTTTAGCCATGTATAATCACATTTAATGTTCTCGAAACCCACAAATTCATTTCTTGTTATCACTCATCTATAACAGGTTTAAACAGCCATAGTCTCACCAACAACTCTTTTTTCTCTTTCTTGTAGATAACAACTCATAAAACAAAGCTTGTTATGGTACTGAGAAACTGAATATCACAGCTTTCAGACTACAAAACATTGACACTAGAGACTGCTTCCAAAAAAAAAAAAAAAAACATGACAGGAAACGTCACCATATTAACAGTTGCAAATGCTTTTAAATCAGTTTAATGTGGTGCGTCCACCATCCAAGTCCCTGTGCAAGTTGTTACTATGGGAACAAGGATGTATTCGATCAAGCACATTAATAAAAACCTGTGGCTTTTTGTAGCCAAATTTGTAGACAATTAATCAACACCTTCTGATGAGTCAGAATCAGGAACTTGACAGCACTTGACAGTTTTAACATTAGGAGATACTCACAGGCGGTCCTTCTATACCAGTTGGCCCTGTCTCTCCCTGGCGGCCCTACAAAATACAAGATAATATTTAAGAACAAGTTTCTTGTCCTTCAGATCCTTTCATTTTTTTTTTTTTTAAGCACAAGGTCAACACTACACCTGAGGTCCAGGTAGGCCACTCACTCCAGGTATACCTGGAGGACCCTAGGAAATCCAAGCAAAAATAATCAGTATGGTACAAACTTTAACATTCTTTAAGGAACAAACATAAAAGAAGCAGTCTGTAAAGTTTTAAAGTCTTTCTACCTGAAAAACTCTCATACGTTTTCAGAGAAGCCTGGCATTCACTATGCTGCCATTGGCTTTCTTCATATCAAGCTTTTTTTTTTTTGGCCCAGAAATTGGCCCCCAGATAAAACAGCTGCACAACCCTCTGCTCTTTCCTCAGGAGCAACTCGTGACCCACATCACCGGGAAAGGGAGTTTTTATTTAATTTTTATTTCTAATTGTTATTCATCTCACAGACAGCAGAGGGTTCCTAACATTACAAACTGCTCCTTTAAGGCTGATTTATTATAATAAAAATCAGTAGATCAACTTACAGGGGTTCCCCGCTGTCCAGGTTTCCCAACAGATCCTCTTATACCAGGCTCACCCTAAAAACAATAAATCAGTGTGAGAACATTTGCAGCAATATATCAAATCGTTAAAATAACACTGAACATAGTTTAGGGATACGTGGTTTTAATTTAAACAGCATAAAACTTTTTCTCACCCTTTCTCCCATGTGGCCAGGCCTTCCCTGTAGGCCTCTCGACCCTGGATAACCCTGCAAGAACATCAAAAATAACATTTAATTGCAAGCACCCAAACATTATTCCATTTATTTTATTTTATTTTATTTTATTTAGTTATTTAATTACATTTTAGTTTATGGTTGCAATGTGTATTTTTAAAATTTTATCTAGATATATGACATAATATAATTTTTAAGACATTTCAGAAAATAAAAGTAAATATTTCTTCTTCTTCTTTTTTTTTTTTTTTTCATTCCCAGCCTCTGCTTAATTTTTCTGGCCCAGAAATAAGCTCCACCTGTAACAGATCAGTCTATTCAATCCAAAAGGCAAACACAGACTCATCAGAGGTGATGGGGTTAGAAGAAAGATGAAGGCTTGTCTATGATTTGATTGCACTCATCTCTTTATTGAAATTTATTTCTAGAGATTAAAAACCACCCCTTTAAATGGCTGAGTTTGAGGTTTCAAACAGAAGCTTGTAACAGGCGACACTCTCATGGTGTCAAAATCAGACATGAATAGAAAATTAACACATTACTGATCGACTGCAATACGAGATGCCAAGGCAAAAATATTTTTACTGGCAAGATGGGATTTCACTTACATACATTCCCACAGGCCCCTGCGGACCATCGGCTCCTGGCTTCCCTGATAAACCCTTATAAACAGGAAGCATATTAAACAAGTTCATACAGACAAACCACTTGGATTATGGATTAGTATAAAAGTGAAATATATTACATTAGTCATAAGATTAACATCCTACCATTATCCTCATGTATACAAAATATCAATATTATTATATATATATATTTTAAACTGTTTGTTTTTTTTATATACAGCTCTGGGAAAAATAGAGACCACTGCAAAATTATCAGTTTCTCTGGTTTTACTATTTATATATATGTGTTTGAAGAACATGAACATTTTTGTTTTATTCCTAAACTACTGACAACATTTCCCCTAAATTCCACATAAAAGTATTGTCACTTAGAGCATGTAACTGAGATAAATGATGCAGTGTTTTCAGACCTTGAATAATGCATAGAAATTAAATTGTTATACAACACGATCCTAATGTTTGAACTTGACTGACATTTAATCACAGCTTTCATGCATCTTGGCATGCTCTCCACCAGTCATGTTACTCTTGGGTGACTTTATGCCACTCCTGTTGCAAAAAATTCAATAAAGCTCAGCTTTGTGTGATGGCTTGTGACCGTCCATCTTCCTCTTGATCACATTCCAGATTTTTTCAATGGAGATCAGCTCTGGAGATTGGGCTGGGGTCTGGAGATGATAGGGTCTTGATCTTGTGGTCCTCCATCCACACCTTGATTGACCTGGCAGTGTGGCATGGAGCACTGTCCTGCTGGAGTTAGGGAACATTGTCAGAGCAGAAGGAAGCAAATTTTCTTCCAGGATAAAAAAATCTGCCCCATTCCAGTCTTGCTGAAGCACCTCCAGATCATCAACAATCCTCCACCAAGTTTCACAGTGGGTTCAAGACACTGTAGCTTGAAGTCCTCTCCAGGTCTCCTTCTAACCATTAGACGGCCAGGTGATGGGAAAATCCTGAAAACTGGACCCATCAGAAAAGATGACCTTACTCCACTGGACTCTTGTGGTCAAATCCTTATTGTCTTCTGGCTCTTCTTTGCTTCTCGTTGATGAAGAGCTTTTTTCGAGCTTTTTCATGACTTCAAGCCCGCCTGGAGGAGCCTGTTTTGAACCGTCCTTGTCGTGCACTTAACCCTTTTGTGCACTTTTTGAAGGTCATTTTACGGCTGTTGAGTGACATTTGAAGGAGTTGATGATCATCCGAATAAGTGGAGAGTCATTTTTTGCCCTCTGCCAGTCTGTAACTGTGTTGTCCCCAATGTCTCCTGCTTGACCTTATTCTTATAAACTGCCAATTGATCCCTCCTTTTCTCACTCAAAACCTTTATTTTTTAACTCTTTTGGCATGATGAACAGAATTTTCTGTATTCCAATTAATCTTAGGGTACTACTAGCACTGTTTTTTTTATCATCCTAACTAGTCTTTTTCCAAGAGGATATTGATGACCACAGCAGTGGTTTTTATGCATTTCCTCATTAAATAAGATCTGGCTCAAGCGATCACCTAATTAAGTTAAATGAGGTGTGCTTATGTTGGAATTCCACCACATTCACTGAGATGAAACAGCTGCCATACATAGTGATGCTGAATTAACAAAAATTGAAGAGGTTTATAAGGATCTGTTATAAGAATCCCACCCATGGCACAAAATGCTTTATGAGCAACTCACCCTCTCTCCTGGGGCTCCTGGGCTGCCATCTTGACCAGGACGACCAGGTGAGCCCTAGATTGAAACATTTTAATAAAAGTAAAAGAATATAGAATCACAATGTTTTTTAAAACAGGAGAATTGGATTTTCTCTGAAGCCTTTTCTTAAACATTTACCTGCATCTGTGCTTCTGAAAACTACATAACCTCCCTGTAAATTATATATGTGTGTTTGTGTGTGTGTGTGTGTGTGTGTGTGTGTGTCCTAACTAAGCATTTGTAGACATCCTATAACCTGCTAAGCATTTGTAGACAAGTCTTAGTATAATTTTACCTGATATTGTAAATACAAAAACTCCAAAGATTTAAGAACATTTGGAGGCAAATAATTTAATTAAAAAAAAAAAAAAGAAAAAAAAGAAAGAAAGAAAGATATTACTTCATATTCAGTTTTAAAATTATACTTACGTACTCATGCATGGACCTGAAGTAACTTCGATACATTTGCCATACATTTTATCAATATTGAAGTAAATTCTTTCCTACCATGAACAGCATTTTGGGAGAATTATAATTAAAGGTGCTGTTTGTAATTTGGAAAAAGAATCTAGACTTCTAATGTTTATATAATTCATGAATACCTTAGAAAACTTGCAATTTACAGTTTTGACATGTAGGTACAGTACCTTAAGTACTTTATTTGTATTAAGATTCCCTTTACATTCTTCTGGACCAGAAATGGTATCCGAACACCAGTCTGATCCTGCTTCCAATTAAATTAGTTGAAAGTTTATGAATATTTACCGGTGAACCAGTGAGTCCACTTTTCCCAGGTTCTCCTGCTAATCCACGGAAGCCCTAGATTTGACACAAAGAACATATTACGCTTAACACTGTCACATGTTCACAGATCAGCTAATCGTGGACATGCAATCCTATGCAATAAAGTCTAACTCAGAAACTCACATTGAGACATCCTTATTTTCTTGTCAAACCCATAACATTTACGTGCTTTTGTAACATGTTACTCCTCCTCCCGTAGAAGCAAAGTAAGACGCTCCGTGTGCACTGACCTCACACACAAAATGAGTCAGAGCTTTTTCAAAGGCTTGCATGACCCTCAATACTGACCAGCACTTACAGTATAACCTCAATTCATTCTACTAGCATTTTACCAGAGTTTACAAGGTCAAAAGTGATGCATGAAAGTTTTGTCCACAATCTGCTACAGCTAAAAATTTTATTAATACACTAATAATAACAGTACTCACGTCAGGCCCTTTATCTCCTGGACTTCCAACTGAACCAGGAACACCCTGTAAGTTAAACCAATAAAATATCGTAACTTCATTATAACTTCATTGTTATAGAACGGCATAAGACACACACACAAAAATAAATAAATAAATATGAGTATATGAGATGAGTAGTATGGTGGACATTTACTCTTTTACATTGACTTTCTTTTTATTAGAATGCAGTTATAAATTCATACAGATGTGTTCTGCTTGTTCTACTTACTAACCATTCAAATTCAGCAACTTAAATTCAAATGCTTCATCCATACTTACGCAGGGAATAGTATTTAGAGTATTTAGTTTAAGTCGATTTTCATGAACAACATCTCTGTTTAAGATTCAATATGATAATAAATTAATAGCTTCATATTAATATATTTAATATAGGCCAAAGTTTTTTTTTAGAGCTCAAAACACGAATTTTGTATGGCATATGATTTCAAGGGAAAATCTGTGACGTGATGCTATTTTTGTTTTCCAATACAGATTTTTTATTAAATCACTCTTTCACCTGAAAATTATTTATTTTGTATAAAATTCAAAAATCACTTTTTTTTTTTTTTTGGA
>JAOVYU010000026.1:10131468-10149478 GCA_025674565.1 Synodontis membranacea
ATATATGGGGGGGTATGTGTACGTTACCAGGGTTGCCAGATTGAGTTTTTCTCAAACTAGTCACGCTTTAAATTCTGAACTATCCGTATTTTATTTAATTCAGTGCAGAACAACCCCCCCACTTTAAAAACACTGCAGTCTGGAGGATCAATGCACCATCTGGCAACACCGTCCAGAGTCAGCTGATAAAGTGCTGTCAGAACTTTCCAATAAGGTCGCGCGCACCAACGCAACCGTCACTGTGGCGTCATTATTACACGGCGTTGGTCAAGAGGAACGGTGAGTGTTTGACTCAGCATACGCACTCCGACAGCCTGACTCGTGATATCAACAAAACATCATTTCCAGGATCAAGTGAACGCTGCACGCAGGGACGCGCTCGCGATTTGATACCGTTACCTTCCGGTAAACCAAAGGTAATTATTATTATTATTATTATTATTATTATTATTATTAATTTAGTTTTTAACTAACACAGCCTTTAAAAAAAACGTCATTAATTATAAAATACCCCGACTACCTAATGTTTAATCATTTAAAAATCTGCCCGTGTCGTGTCCATGCATTTTAACTCTTCATTCCGTTTTCACGCTTCGCATATTCCCGATGCTTTGTACAGCGTCATGGAGACTCCCCAGGGTCCTATAATCCTACAGATACCACGAATCCGTTTTTTTTTTTTTTTTTTAATAACAGGCAAGCTGAAAAAAATATATATATTTTTTGTATGTGTTATTTCAAGTGTGAAAGAGGACAGAATTTAAATCTTGTCGCTCATTTATTTACTAGGTCGGTCTGAGATGGTAACGCAGTCACCTGCTTCCTGTTGTTAGTGAACACAGCACTCTCCTGTTCACTGAACATGGCGCGTTCAATGGCCCCCTTAGTTCATCTGGTTCCACTAATGATTAGTAACCAGAACCACTAATACTATCCTAAAAAATGTAAACTTAAATAATCTGTAATGGCATACACATTTTGAAAAAAAAAAAGAAGCATACTTTAAGCATAAACAGAATACTTCTGTTTCAGTTGAGAATGCAATTCTTGTGTTAGATCATTTGTGTTATATGGACATTGGTCAAGCAAGCCCTACAGTGTTGTGTGTGTGTAGTGTGTGTAGTGTGTGTGTGTAGTGTGTGCACACCATTAAGTGGCCCTCTAGTTAATAATTCACCACCATTATGGAACTGCCCCAGTCAGATTATTATCTAGACTAGATATTGCACTGAATTGGATTTGCAGAGTGAAAGCCATGTTATTGTATGTTAAGAGTACATACTGACATCCTGTCCAGGTTTAGGACACGTAAATACAATGATTCACGAAAATTAACCATGTTTTTTTGGGTAACTATGGAAATGGTTTTATCATGGTTTCGCTACAGTTAAACCTGTATAATCTTGGTCATAAACCATGGTTTCCATGAAAACCATAGTTACCCAAAAAACCATAGTAAATCCATGGTTAATTTTCGTAAGGGTGAGGATTTATACACACTGATTGAGTTTAGCACTCGGAAAGGCACGTGTTTTGTCATGGGACATGGAAGGTATAGAAGCGGTCACGTCACCATTACGTGAAGCGAAATGTCTGCCTTTAGTATCTCACAGTCACTTCCTGAGTCTTTGAATGAATAAAATCTCAAGACTGAATTTTTTTTTTTTAATGGTGAATTATGGAGCTTATAAACCGACAAAAGCATATAAACATGTATTTTGTCCATTTCAGTTATGTCACAGTAAAAAAAAAAAAAAAAAAAAAAAATCTTTTTGTTCTGGGGGTGTATTTTAAAAACGTATATTTTTCTTTTCTTTTTTTTTTTTTTTAAGGGTTAAGATTTTCAAACATATAATTTGAAATTACAGGCTAGTTTTGAGATTAGCCCTAAATATAACTCAGATTTGATGTACAGTAAACCCTCGCGGTGTATCGCGATTAATCCGTTCCAGACTCTACCGTGATAAGTGAATTTCCGCGAAGTAGCATTTCCACATAGTTCGAGTGTAGAAAACCTGTTTACGACCTTCTAAATACGTTTTTTAACATTATTAGAGACCCTAGACATGAAATAACAGCCAATTTTTTGGAAAAAAGTTAATAAAAGATAAAAAATAATTGACTCAAGACAGCTGAGTTTAACCCGCATTTTCACTGTCTCAATCAACTTTTTAATGAATATACTGTATTTGAAAAAAAAAACGCGATAGAGTGAAGCCGCGAAATTCGAACCACGAAGTGGCGAGGGTCGAATGTAAAGGGAAAGAATGTGAGATTTCTAATGAAAAATACAGACTTTCAGACAAGTAGTTTTGAAATGTTCTACTCAAATAGCTGTTTTTGTTCAGCGATGTTCAAACGCTCGACTCTTAGTATAACTTTAATTATGTAACATTCTCTCTAGTTTGCCCACGCTGAACTTTCTGAACTACCGAGCTACCTTTCTGCTAATCATTAGCAGCTAACTGCTAAACTCAGTTGCTCAATAAATAAGCAGTAACTAGTAATATCTTATCTAAGTATGGTGTTCACGTCTGCCATTTGGACTCTTAAAGGTCCACTGTGTAGGATTTAGAGGGTAAGCAGAAGTGAAGTGTATATTTCATAATATACTGAACGCATGAGTATGTTTTTATTATTGTATAATTTCCTGTAACTATGAATCATGTTTTCGTGAACTTAGAATGAGCCGTTTATACCTACATAGGGAGCGGGTCCACGTCTACAGAGCCGCCATGTCGGCCTGCTACAGTTGCCAACACCGAAACCTCTAGACAGTACCTTACGAATTTAAAAAAAACTATTTTTTACAAGTGGCAGCGTAAATCTGGATGACAAAGAAAGAAAGAAAGAAAGAAGAGGAATCATTGTTTGCTGATTGGCTAACGTCTGAGAACCCAAATATTGAAAAATGGAGGATCGTACTTATTATTTAGCACGGAAAAAGCAAGAGATTTTGGATGCGAGGACTTCGGAGTACGCTTTTGGCACCTGACAGCCACCGTACAATCCAGTACACACTTGGAAAGACAGGAGTAAGGAAAGGGCGTTCAAGTGGTTGAATCCAGCGGTCCCCAACCTTTTTTGTACCAGGGACCAGTTTCAGGCATGAAAATGTTTCCGCGGACCGGGTAAAGGCGCTGGGGTTCACATAGCGGGTGTGGAGCTTGTCTATCACCTGTTGCGATGAATCCGTAACTTGGGTAGGAATCTTGGTATTTTCATTTAAACGCAGCTTTCTTTTTGCTGGCAGTCTGTGACCCTTCTGCTGTCCCATCGTTTGCTTGTTTCTTCCTGAAAAAGCTCTCCAGTGAATTTTGTTTTTTAGTTAATTTTTTTTGTCGCTGATGCGTGAAATGGTGTGCCAGAGTCAAGTGCGGTAGTGAGGCGAAGATAAGATCTGGAAGAATAATGAACGAAAAAGAACTATAATTTTAACCACGAAGTTTTTTTCTTTGCGGTCTGTCCGGGGACCGGGGGGTTGGGGACCTACATAGCGGACCTTTAACTAAACTCCATGTCTCTTCAATTCACATCACTTAAGGACGCATGCATTGGCAGACAAATGTCACTGGCTAAATGCTGACTTTGACCCCTTTGAAAATGTCAATTTTTCCCCAGGAACCGTGGAGTCTTCTCATCTTTTGACCTAATGTACATAAAATCTGTATTTCTGAGATGTGTTTCTCGGGTTGTCAAATCTCAAAACCATAACCTTAATACTACCCATAATTTTGAAATGTATGTTTTAAATTCAAATATTACTCCTAGCAAATTAAAAAACGAAGAAAAACTTACAAAAATGTTGTTTGATGTGTATAGAATTCAAATATTCATACCAGTCATTCAAAACTAAACCCAAATGTCCAGGTATCATAGAGAATTCTGACCTGTGCCCTGTTATTAATGTTTATTAATATATGATGTAAAGTAATACAGATGAAAGGTTGTCCAGGAGTACGAGCCAACTGGTACGTGCTGCATTTCCTCCTAGAAGGAACGTGGCTTTGAAGAAATGTTTGAATTTTCAGCTAATCTCTATGTACTGTATCATGTAGCGAGAATAAACAGACAAGAATTTCAAGACTGAGAAAAGAATGGAAAACCTGTTTACTTTTGGTGGGAGTGTTTGGACAGTTAATAAACGTTTATGCGAAGCACAATTCTGTGAAAAGCTTTTATAAATAGCCCATTGAAAGGTAGGCTTATTTAAAAGTCAAGCTAAAGAAAAACTGTTGTGTGTTAACACCACAGGAAACCATGAAGGTGCCTTTCTTTCCACTTGATCATGAATCAATACCATTTCTTCAGACCAGTACCAGTAGTCCGAGTATCAACGCCCCCCCTTTTTTTTCTGCTACTTGATTTTAGTATTAAGCAATCAGGTGTGTCATGGAACATTTTATTAAGCTCTGTTTGTTTTCTCTTAGTCACGTAGGCTGCTAGGCTTGTTCTTTATAACGTTAGTTGATTATAAATTAAGTGCATTAGCTAGATATGATAACGGCTGCAGTGGAGAAGAGAAGGTTTGGCTATGTTCTCATTATAAAGCCTCATTGTTCAGTTCAGATTTATTTATTTATTTATTTTTTGACTCAGTTCAGATTTACCCATCTTGACAGTTCTAACTGTAATGTGAACACATTTGTCCTCTGAAATGGCACGTATGCACTAATTGATACATTATCGCAAGAGTTGCGTACGTCACAAATAACAAAAACATCTGTGAGACGACTCGTGGTATTAAAGCCTAGTGAATAATATATGCATCACATTTTGCTCTGGGGGGAAGGCAAACAGCTGTAGCTCTCTTCTGTTGTTGTTTCGCTGCGTTGCCGGTGTTCTGACGATTTGTGTTACTTTGTCAAAGAATGGCAAAATGATAGCAAAGAATAAACTGAATCTTAGCCCTAACTTCATACAACAACATATGAAAATGATTCAAATCTGATTTGAATAGATCGGATTTCTGTGTTCATATTGCCCTTAAAAGACCAGATCTGTCACATTAAGGCAAAAAAAAAAAAAAAAAACCCAGATATGAGTCTTTTCAGCTTGGTAATGTGAATGCAGGCTTTGTTCTATTTCAGAAAAGTGCTCCCATACAGCTAAATACAAAGAACATTTCACTGTCTTCGCTGCATCGACATCCTTCATTGTCCAAAACCAATAGACTGATCATCAAGAAGAGCATTCCGAGTAAGTTATGGATGTGACATTTGTTCATCACACTTTACACTGATAAAAATAAGACTTGAATATCCACAGAACCTTTGGCTATTATTAGTGTGGCAATAAGCGTATCCTATAAACCGTTATGGACGCGAATTGTCCGTGAAAACGCCCTATAACACGGTCTCATCTTTCTCATTCTAGGAGCCTCGTTTTCTGAGATTATCAGATTATCAGAAAAATTATCAGATTTTATTTCATCTTACAGGTTTAATTTATATTCAAGTGTCCATCAACCCCCCCAAAACAGTAAACCCTTTAACCTTGGTATGATTCAGTTACTTGTTTGTTCACGGTACAGGTTTGTTAACATGTTGAAATACTTCTGTGTGGTAAGGACCGCAAGCCATTGTAACGGCGTTATCAGAAACTGTCAGAGTCATTTCTAGGTTTCTGTTCTGAGTGTTTTCTCTCAGTGCACTTTATCAGACAGCACTAAGACGTGCGAGGCTGACGGGTGTAGTGTAGAGGGAGAGGCGACAGAACACTTGACGTCAACAGCAGATGTTGGCCTTTGGTTTCTGAGGTGTGCGTTTGTGACAAATGCAAGCCAGCTATTGATATAGAAGTGTTGCGTTTTCTTTCCTCCAGGTGTCTACTCCTAAGTGGAGATGAACTCCGATCATCCTCCACCATACACAGGCCCGGGTTACCCTCCTGCTAATGCTCCTGGCTACCCAGCTCAAGGCTACCCACCTCAGGGTTACCCACCTCAGGGTTACCCGCCTCAGGGCTACCCCACTCCGGGCTATCCACCCGGTCCTGAGCAAGGACAATACCCTAACTACCCTGCAGCACCACCTGGGTCATACCCTGCCCAACCTGGCTATCAGGGATATCCAGTGCCTCCTCAACCAGGGTATGGAGGACCGGTGTATGGGGAGGCTCCCAAAAACACAGGTGAGCCTCTTCCTCTTCAGGTCGACTCTGTTGGTACTTGCTTCAGCGCTTTTGAACTCTGAATTCTGATTGATAAAAAGGTGTCGATTCATTTTCTCCTACAGCACAGGTACCAGCTGCAAGGCAAATCACAGCTACTGAATATATATAAACATGCATGTTCTAATATGTTATAGTTTAGATGGCAACGACCGGCTCGGCTTTCTTTCTTTCCTTTTTTTTTTTTTTTTTTTAATATACGAAGCATTGTGTATTTGTGAGTTACTTGTTGCTATAGAGAGAGTAACAGTAGCAACCATTATGCCTTTTTCTCCCTTGTTGATCTAGAGAGAAGGTTCCTGTCAGAGGAATTTTATGGATTCAAATTTTATGGATATTCTTTTTTATGTTTTCTGGTGATAGGAAAGTCTTCAGAACAGTGCATTTTTTTTTTTTGCTTTGCAGTTTCTACATTTTTACAAGCTGCAAATCTTTGTCGTAATAAATTAAAGTGAGAGAGAGAGAGAGAGAGAGAGAGAGAGAGAGAGAGAGAAACTGCCATTTACAGATGCTGGAACATAAGTGATAGCAGGGACTGTGTTTTGAAAAAAAAAAAAAGTTTTTTTTTATAAAAAAAATGTAATGTAATAAATAATGTTTAACTTTCTGCTTTGTTGATTATTTTACTATAACAGCATGCCCTCTTATGCTTATTCCTTTTGATTTTATCTTTGAGCTGAACCGTGAAGGGTTAAAGGCACAGACACAATTCAGTGGAATTTGTGGCATTTCTGGTCATAAGCTCAGAGCACTTATGAAGTTACATGTAGGGATTTCTGCTAGTGACTTGAAGCATGTAATTGAATTCTGACCGGCCTTCTAGAGAAATGCAAAATGCAATGTAAATTATTATTTTTTTCTTTTTTCAATTTATTATTTTCTGAACTCCATACGCAGGTTTCATTCTAATCCTGTTTCGCCAGAATAAAGAGTGTTAAATGTGGCTTTGCTTCTCCTCGCAGTGTATAAAATGCATCTGCTTGTGGCTTTAAATGGCACAGGGAAGCTTCTTAGGCTTGTGGTTTTGTCTAATGCTGAAAACCATTAGGTTTCATTTGATTAGGCCAAAGAGGACAATGCACTTACTGTAGTGTTAATATAAATACATACACATGCTGAAGTGGAACTGGAGATTTGTGTCTGTTTAGGGAACAGTATACAGTAAACCCTCGTTTATCGCGGTTAATCCGTTCCAGACTCTACTGCGATAAGTGAATTTCCGTGAAGTAGTATTTCCGTGTAGTTAGAGCATAGAAAACCTGTTGACGACCTTCTAAATACGGTTTTTAACATTATTAGAGCCCTCTAGACATGAAATAAAACCCGATTTTTTGGAAAAAAGTTAATATAAAATAAAAAATAAAAATAATTGACTCAAGACAACCGAGAGCGCAACCCACATTTTCACTGTCTCGATCGACTTTTTAATGGATATACGGTATTTGAAAAAAACGCGATAGAGTGAAGCCGCGAAATTCGAAGCGCAAAGTGGCGAGGGTTTACTGTATTTCAGTTTTTGAAACTACTTAGCTATAACATGATGGGTACTCTCACTCTTTATGAAATGAAGACTCATGTTCATTGTTCACGTTCACTCAAATTGACTCGCAATTTCTTTAGGTTTCTATATAGCAGAGTTTCTTAAACTTTATGCACTCAGGGACTCCTTTAACGGTGAATTTATGATTTATTGGAGCAATAGAGCTTTTTATTCTTGAACTTTCCATTCACAGGGCCAAGTTGACATTATTTATAAGCCTCCATTTTTTTCCTTTTCTTTCTTTCTTTCTTTTTTGGGCTAAACCCATTTGTTTCGAATGAGCATTGGATTGAGATTTCCAGTAACTAAAAAAAGAAATGCTGCCCCCCCCATTGACAACCATTGCTATATTATAATATTTAAACAAAATGCCTCTCTTTCAGGTGTAGCGGTTTTAGGCATCCTTGTTGTGACTGTTTACTGACATTGATACTCGTGTTAACCCTCCCCATTTCTTCAGTGTACGTCGTGGAACAGGGTCGGCGAGATGATTCGGGAGAGCAGGCGTGTCTGACCGCGTGCTGGACGGCTCTGTGCTGCTGCTGTCTCTGGGACATGTTGACCTAATCTGTCTTCAGCCAAGCCCTCTTCTGTAAAGACCTTTTCCCTTCTGTACTTATACACGACTACTGCGAAAGCAATGATTCAATGAAAGAAAGAGCGATGTGTGTTTTGTTTCAGGGATTTTACATGTTCCAGTTTGGATTACTTCTTTTCATGACTCCAATAAATTCAATGCTATGCACCGAGACGTTTATAGAGATGCTGTCCTAGTTCTAGCCTTGCGTAAACTGAGCTAATTTTATTTATTGTATGTAGCCACAAAGCATATGCATTGCTAGAATTCAAATTGTCTACGGGGACAGAAATTAAAGAAGCTGAACATAGGTGATGAATGAATGTTTTTGTTCAGTTTATAGAAAAGGGTTTCATGGGGGGGGGACTGTCAGAATGAACATTTCTACTTCTTAATGTATACTAAATAAAAAGCTACGGTTTTGAGCTTTTAGAGTGTTTAATTTAACCTTTTCCGGTCTAAACCGTGTTTGCTGTAATGTTTGAATGTTGAATGTATGTAGTTTGGCCCTTCAGAAGTGCACACTGAAGGTCAGTACAGGTGTCTGACCTCACAACGTAATTAAACACAATGTCCAAATAACCCCAAGTGTTTTCTGGTGTCATTGAGGAGTTAAAGCATCGGATGCAGCAAATTCTTAATGCAATCCTGAAATCTTTCATCATCCGGGAATGAAATAAATATCGACGGGTGTAGCCATATTAAATATTGTTACAGCTGAGATAAGTTTCTTAAAGGGTAACTCTGTTGCACTAAACAAAATGGTTTTCTACAATACTGGAATTGAACGTGTTTCTCCGCGTTGCATTTGATGCACTTTGCGTCTTCAGCCGAGTGCTATGCTGTATTGTGTTGTGCCCTTGCATAAACCGCTTTAAAGAAAACACCATCATTACGTCCCCAGAGTGATTAAAGGGCACAGTACTCTCGTGTCAGTCCCCCTCCCCAGTGGTGTAACATTCAGCTCACTAAACGTTCCTGTGTGTAAACTTACCCTCTGCTGCTTCATGCTATTTAAAGCCGTAGCACAAATCAAACAGCAGCTTCTGGAAACCTTTCCCATAGCTTACAGGAAAACTCTTCTGTTGAATAGGAAGTCCATGAGCAGTGTGAATACTGTACATGCAGCCTGTCCAGATATTTGTGTATCTTTGGCTGTTTTTAGGACTTGGCTGAATGTTAGTCTTTACCACATCAACAGTAGTGTTTTGACCGTCTTGGCTTATGTTGGCTTATGGATTCAGTCAAGGAGAAGGCTACTTCTAAGAGTTCACACAATGTGATCTGCAAATATGTTCAATACTCCCATGTACACTTACCAGCCATTTTATTAGGAACAACTTGTACCCATGTTCATTCATGTAATCGCCAAACCCGACTAACAGCGCAATTCAGAATCGAATTGGAATCGCTTTGTCATTGTACACAGTGTAATGAGTCAATGTGCAACTTCTCCATATAATAAACTCCCTATAAAATGATAAAAATA
The DNA here is from genome assembly GCA_025674565.1 of Synodontis membranacea. Classification (NCBI taxonomy): domain Eukaryota; kingdom Metazoa; phylum Chordata; class Actinopteri; order Siluriformes; family Mochokidae; genus Synodontis; species Synodontis membranacea. Next base: position 10,141,246 of record JAOVYU010000026.1, read on the forward strand.
ATACAATAAAACAAAAATATGCAATATAAAAGCGTAAGTACAGTATACATATAGTGCAAATGGTTTATAAAATGGCTCAGGTTGTGTAATGTTATGGTTGTAGTGCAAAGTTTGCAGTGGTAATTATAATTGTAAATACAAACAGTTAAGTGCATTTATAGCTTTTAGGATGAAACTGTCCCTGAGCCTTGAGGCCAGTGTTTTTTTTTTTTTGTTTGTTTTTTTGCTTGTTTGTTTTTTTTGTTTGTTTTTTCGGCTATCTTAGGAAAAAACAGCTGTTGCTGTGCCTTCTTCAGCAGTGCCATGGTGTTATCTGTCCATGAGAGGTCATTGTATCCTGGAACCTGAAGAACCTGAAGCTTGATACACTTTCTCCTTGATGAAGATTGGAGCATAATCCTCATCTCATCACGTGAATCTAATCGATGATGGCCTCCTCGGTCTTCCCTGTGTTGAGGGACAGGTTGTTCACTGAGCACCACCTCAATAGATTTAGCACCTCTGCTCTGTAGGCACATTCGGCGTTGTTGGAAATCAGCCCAGTCACTGTTGTGTCATCTGCAAATGTAACAATGTTATCGGTGGTGAATGCACAATTGTGAGTGAAGAGGGAGTAGAGGAGTAGACAACCTTGTGGTGTGCCCATGTTCAGGGTTATGCTGGAGGAGGAATACTGGCCCAGTGGTTCCACCTGATGACACTCTGAGAGGAAGACTCAGCTGGTGCAGTTTGTTATTGGACAACAGTATTGAAAACAGAGCTGTAGTCTACAAATTGCATCCTCACGTAAACGCCCAAGATGAGTCAGGGCCGTGGGGGGGGGGAGCTAGCGAGATGGAATCCTCTGTAGATCTATTAGCTCTGTAAGCAAACTGATATGAGGCCAGGAAGGCAGGGATGTTGGCATTGATTTAACAGAGGTCCAGTCTTTAAAAAACTTCATTATTGTCCGTCAGTGCAATTGGACAATAATCATTCATATCACTTATGTTTGTTTCCTTCGGCACTGGAACGATGATGGCCGACTTAAGGCATGCAGGGACCATTTCCAGTGTCAAGGAGAGATTAAAGATATTTGTACCTCAGCAAGCAGCTCAGAACAGTTCCTGAGCACCCAAGATGGGATTCCGTCCGGGGCAGCAGCTTTATGTGGATTGAGCCACTGTGGCATGTGCTGTATGTCATATGTGCCCAGTCTGAAGGCGGGAGACTTGGCATGCTATGTGGATGTAATCTTTACAAGTGGAGCAGGGTTGCTGGATTCAAATTGGGCAAAAAATGTGTTGAGTCGGCCAACGTGACATCACTATGTGGGAAGACAGGGCTGCCTTTGTGGTCAGTAATATCGCTAATGCTTGTCCACATGCCAGTAGTATACATGCTAATGAAATGATCTACACAATTCCTGTGGAAGTCTTTGGCCTTTTTTATACCTTTTTTCAGGTTTAACCTGGCAACACTGTAGGCTGTGGGGTCCCCAGATTTTTAATGCCTGATTACGTGCTTTTAAAAGGTGTTTAACCTCTTTGGTTTGTATTTGGAAAACCTTTAATCTTCTTGTCCATAGTGAAATTATCCACACAGCTATGGATGTAAGAAAAAAAAAGATGGTTATTATGCATATAAAGATTAAGAGCTTCAGTTAATGTTCACATCAAACATCAGAGTGAGAAGAAAATGTGGACTGGTGGTTGGTGCCAGTTGAGCTGATTTGAGTATTTCAGAACCTGCTGATCTCCTGGGATTTTCACACACAACAGCCTCTAAGGGTTTAAACAGAATGGTGTGTAAAACAAAACAGTGTGTGGGTTTAAACGCCATGATGATGAAAGTAGTCCAAGGAAAATGGTTCGAGCTGACAGGATGGCAACAGTATTTTTTTCCCTTTTTTTGTGCCAGGGTAGTCACATGTAGACAAAGTCTCTTTTACAAGCAGGCCCTGGCCAAGAAAAGGCAGCAAAAAGTTTAAAATTAAAAAAAAAAAAAAAAAAAACTTACAACATAAACAGATACAGAGAAGCAGTAAGACAAATAATGAAAAAATTAGGTGTGTCTAAAAGAATTCACAGTGGTAACATCCAACACGATTTCCAACACAATCAACAAAAGATTTCCAACACAAGCTATAAAATCAGTATGCGGGATGAATGACTGAACTTTTTATTGATTTTGAAGTGAGTTCCAGAATGCATTATGCATTAAGGTGCATTCTAGTGAAAAGCTACCTTGCCAGTAAAATTATTATAAAATGATTAGACCTGAGATTATATCTACTGTTGGCTGACGGTGAGAAAACAGATCCAATAATTGCTGTGTATATGAAAATATACCAATGAAGCTGCCTACGCACTGGCACCGGAGGCCAACCAGAGAGGCGGTATAAATCACAGTGATGAGTTTAACGTCCAGCCTTAGTCATGCAACATACAGCAGCATGACAGAGTTCAAAGAGTGCAAGGCAGATTTAGAGATATGTTATATAAAATGTCACCATAACATAAAACAGGAAGATAATTAGCTGCATCAAGTTCTTTCCTTGTTTGCACACTAAAACAAGCCCTGTGCGTAAAACAGAAACCCAGTTTTATCTTAATCTGCTGTACTAAATTGGCCATATGCAGTTAAAAGAAAGGTTTTCATCAAGCAAAACCCCTAAATATTTGTAAGACGGCACCATCTTAATTTGTTGACCATAGTGAGTGCTAAAATGCAAGGATTTGAATACTGAATTCGTAAATAACACACTTGGTTTTTGGACTATTGAAAACTAACTTTAATTTTATTACATTTTACTGCAGTACTGAAAAGTCTACTGAAGTTTTACAAAAGCTACCTCTGGGGAAGGGACAAAATTATAGATGATATCCTTATCTGCATAGAGGTGCACACTGGCGTTAGGAATATCTGCACAGACATCGTTTATGTGTAACGTGAACAATAACGGCCCAAGAATGGACCCTTGTGGGATTCCTATCTTAATAGAAATTTTCTCTGGTATTATGCCATCAAATATTACACACTGAAATCCATTTCCAAGATAATCTTTAAATGAAAGACTTGAAATGAAAGACTTTCTCGGAAACATCAGTTTCACCCAGATGATTTAATAAAATAGCACAATCCACTGTATTGAAGGCTTTAGAAAGCTTAATAAACAATGCTGCGCAAGAGTTTTTACCATCAACAGCACTGATAATAACATTAATTACTTTAGCAGTTACTGTAATGGCATTATTTGTCTTCTTAAAACCTGAATAATGACCTTGAAACCTCCTTTAGTTGCTCACAGACTAGAGACTCAAGGAACAATACTAAGAGTTTAGAATAGGGCTGGACAATAATTGTCCAGCAGAGTTGGAAACCCCACCTTTTAACAGAGGTAAAACTTGTGTCATTTTCCAAAAGTAAGCTAAAATGTTTTGCCCCAACACTAAATGAAAAATATAAGTTATTGGCTCAGCATTAATATCAGCATGTAGTTTCAGGAGAGATGGATCGAGGCTATCGAGACCAAACGACTTTCTAGAATTTGTATTTCCAAGGGACAAAGTGGCCTTTATTTCTGTGTTAAAATTCGGAAAAGGTATAACTGAAGAGGACTGATTAAAAAAATAAAACATTTTTATTTTTTGCAACAGTGGAAGCAAAGTAGGCCAGTGGGCTGTTTCCTTTTTTTTTTCAGTATTTTGCAAAGAATGCATATTTATCTGTTCGGGTAGACAGCAGGAAATTGGAATAAATTGTGGTAAATTTTTTAGCTTTCCAGAATTTAGTAGGATTTTTTTTAATTGCTTCCTCGTAGTCTCATCGTGATAAAACTGTGATTCACCTTTACAAACCAGGACAGTACATTTATTCCTTAAACACTGAAAAGAATACCAATGAGTTTCTAGACCAAATTTCCTGCTTTTACAGAGGCTAGATTCCTTTCATTGTAAATATATGAAAGATAAGGAATCAGAAAAACATGGATTTTCCCTTTGTCTGATTGTGAACTCTGCTAAGTGGACATGTCTATTCAGAACCCCCAGGATATATCCTTTTAATAGGTCCATGCTACATAAACATCCAGAGTTAAGGAAACCGTATAACAATCACAATGAAAAAGCTCATGTAGAAAACCCTGTAGGTCAAATGTCTTAAAATTCCACTTCTTCCTTTCATGCGGCTGACTTTCTAAGTCTGCTGTCTTCAAATCCCAAATCACATCAACTGGGTAAAATAAGCAGATTATGAGAAATCTTGGCAAGCATGGTAGAGAGCAAGGACAAGGCTTTTTCTTACACACAGAGCTTTACACACACCACCCTTCCTTGCTCTTTCAATCTGTGCAGGAAGAATGAAAACCTCTGATAATATCATTATCAGAAACTGTCTTTTTAAACCATGTCTCAGACAGAACAAAAACATTGGCATCGGACAACATTAGGTACTAAGCTATGGACATTTAGATGCTCAAGCCCAAGGTCTGATCTGTTTTAAAAATCCAATGGTGTGTGTGTGTGTGTGTGTAGGCAATCAAGCTCTGGTCCTGGGTTTTCCTGAACATTTCCAGCAAGAAAAAGCAACAGCACAATCAAACGATGTTGCTTATTTGTTATAAGTTGTGAGGGAAGATGGTGCCAATCCCAGCTGACTTTAGGAGCCTGGACAGGTCACCAATCTATCCTAAGGCTAACACACAGACAGACAGCCATTCACACTCACATTCAGACCTAACCTGCATGTCTTTGGGCTGTAGGAGGGAACTGGAAGACCCAGAAGAAACCCACACAAGCCCACGGAAACTTCTTCCTGTTAGTACTTCCTGTTAGTTCTTCCTGTTAGTACTAACCACTGCACCACTGTGCCGCCCGTTGCCAAACATTTTTCAATAAAGCATCATGTAAAATTACGGGTTTAAAATTGTTGTTATAGAAACTCCGATAACCACGCTTTGATAACAACTGTCATCATCTGGTCTTTTTCCAATCTTTAACTGTCCATCTTTGTGGAGATTGTGCCTATTGTAGACTCATTTCGCTCCTTTCACAAACGAAACCCCGTTAATTTATCAGGTAAAAGAGCCATACTGCCCTGGGGTGCCCGATCTCGCCTCCTTTTATAAGCTAGGCAGGGGCGAGCCTGGTTAGTACTTGGATGGGAGACATCCAGCGAAGGCCGGGTGCTGTACAAACACCCAGCCACAAGCACACTCTGGTGTATGCCTGCGTGCCGGTCCCAAGCTCGAATAAAGGGGGAGGGTTGCATCAGGAAGGGCATCCGGCGTAAAAACTCTGCCAAATCGGACATGCGGACAAAAAAAGATCCGCTGTAGCGACCCCTAGTTAGGAATAGCCGAAATGGGAAGGAGGAGGAGGAGGAGGAGGAGTAGCTCTGTTGCGATATCACTGCATCAACATTTACATCACCATCAGCAACACCAGGACTTGTCACGTCACACGAATCCAACGATCCCAATTCTCGCTGGAGCCGTGGCAATAGATTACCGTTAATGTAACTAGGTTGCCGGGAAATAAACAGTTTTCAGTGTAAATGTGAATGTGAATAATTCGGGTAATTCACCGACACAAGAGGAAAATGCTGTTGCAGGTTATCTGCTTAAAGGTTTGATCTTTTATGCATTCTGAGATGCTTTTCTGCTCAAAACAGTAGTAAAGAGTGGTCACTGCTTCATTACATTTTCTCGAAAACACAAAAAGTTTGGTGAGTGAGCGCTGTTCTTTGTGTAATTACTGTATAGCTAAAACTGTAGAAATCTTCCTTTTTAGTCTAATTAGCAAAATATCCTTACTATATGCTGAACTATATAAAATCTAATCTAACTGTTTAACCAGAAAGACTCTAAGTGTGCGCTGTGTAAATATTATCTGTGTAAATATTATCTTAATCGTCCCTCCTGTGTCTGTGCTTCGATAAGATGATACATTTCCACTTCCATATTTTAACACATATTTTACACACTCTGTTCATATTTCTTACATATACCTACTTGTGTAGGTTGTTTTAAAATGTATCCCTATTTTTCCTCGTACCCATGTTTGCACCATTGCACCAAGACAGATTCCTCGTTTTTGTACAAAACCTGGCAACAAAAGTCATATTGTTTCTGATTCTGATCAGTATCTTCATCAGGCAGCAGTGTACCGGACTCCCTGTCATGCTGTCTCGCAAACAGCACACCATCTGAGAGATGAACAGGCACTGAAGCAGGGTTTCCAGGGAAGCGTTTTAATTAAGTTACACTGCAAGAGTAACATAATTGCCTACATCTAGAAAAACACATCTGCATGTTCACCTTCACAAACAGCAGACCAGTGCAGAGGAACTGCTCAAATGCCGGCATGATGCTATCTTAAAACACAGCAGGAATTTCCTTCAATAAATGTTAATTTTACACCTAGCTGAACAGAAGTCAGAGTAATTTGATAAGTCCTCAGTCTTGCTGTGAGCCACATTAACACTTCTATCACGTATTAGTAATAATTTGAGGACCTAAAGAGTTGAACAGTCAGTGCAGTAGAAATGAAGAAGCAATGTTCCAATAAGAAATGATAAAGATGTCTGGTATATTGACAGGAACATATATTCCTGGAAAATTAGACTTCCATGCCACATCCAGGACAGTTTAAGGTTGTGATCGGACAGCGATTCCATTCCCACACAATTCCCCACACACTGCTGAAAGTGAAATGCAATGCAAGGGGTGCAATTACTTTTTAGTCAGCATTCAAATAATAATAATAATAAAGCAAACCCCTGCTGAAGAGCACAAGTTATGTAAAAGCGAAGCAATAAAGGATTGCTTTTCAGTGTGGTACGTTTTCTGCATGTCACTAATAACCACCAATATGGTCACCTTTAAAGCAGGCCAAATACAAACATGTGCATGTGTACGCGTATGCGTATTTGTATGTTTCGCATATTACATTATTTCGCTGGTGTAGCTCCTTTTCACTCTGGCATGGAATTTTCTACCATTTTCTTGACATAAAAATACTCACTGCAACCTGCAATTCCAGCATCTATTTTAGGCCTTAAGCCTTGAGGCCTTGAGGCCACAAAATATACACTGCTGAAATGACACCAAACTGTATGAGCCCACTCTCAGTAAACATGGTGCCGCGCCTCTTTCCTGTGTTTACAGATCCTGTGAGGGCATATACAGTATGTCACGAGTCATTTGAAACCGTACATGATGTCACACTACAAACCTGGTAAAGCTGGATGCAAGGTGGGAGAATTCATCCTGGATGGGATGTCAATCAATCGCACTGCATCACGCATACACATTTATATACTCGTGGTGGGGATAAAATGGAGAACCCAGATTGAGTCCCATACGAACATGAGGAGAACATATGAAACTCCATAAAGAAAGTAACCTGAGTTCCGGGGTCAAGCCAGGACCCCGGAGCTGGAGCTTTTCGGTGGTAACACTTCCCACTTCGCCGCCACCACACCAACAGAATAAATATAAATCTAATATTTAAATGTAACTCTTAATGAAGGAATATTAATACACTCCATTTCCTTAAATAGGCTAGTTATTTTACCAAGATGCTAAAATCCGTATTCATAATCTGTATTATTACGGATATGGTCATACATAAACAACAGCTGTGAGAATGAGTGGACCAATTCGCTGACACAAAAATCTTGTTAAGACTGATAACAAGAAACAAGGGTAAAAGGAGTTACCATGTCATGTGGCTGGTATGATTATTTTAATATACACTATATATGGCCTAAAAAGTACGCGGACACCTGACAATCACAGCCACGTGTGGTTCTTCCCGGCACTGCTGCCAAAAAGGTGGAAGCAGACCATTTTTTTTAGAATGTCTTTGCATGTGTAAAAATTCATTCATATGTTTCTTAACTGGAACTATGCAGCACAGACCTGGCATGACGATGCCGCTGTGAACAAAGCGAGGTCAGAGTGGAAGAACCCAAAGGGCCTTCACACACCCCTGACCTCACCTGTGGGATGAACTGAAGATACACAGAATGTGTGCCAGGTGTTCTTGTAAACATCAGTGCCCAACCTTACTATAATGCTCTTATACCTGAATTCATATAAACTCTATCAGGCACATGCAATGAAATAATGTAGAGTAATGGTGACTTCAAAAATTATGAAATTAAATCTGTCTACTTAAAACAAAAATATTACAACATGCAGTAAACAGTGATGAACTAAACTAAGTCAATATTTGGTGTGATGACCCTT
>JAOVYU010000026.1:10149578-10166308 GCA_025674565.1 Synodontis membranacea
ATATATCACAGCTCCACAGTGAAGCGGTTCATAGGGAAACGCCCGTATAATTGGAAGATTGAAGGTTCGAATCCCACGACCAGCATATGTGTGTGTGTGAAAAGAGCCAATCTGGCAACACGGGTGACTCGGTGGTGTTATGGCGTAGCCTGTGACGCATCAGGACACATCATGCTGCATCCCAGACAACCTCCTAATGTGGTCTGAATGCTTAGATCACCAGACAACTTTGACCTTGTGCACATCTGTATTTAGTGCAGTGACAGGGAGAGAGACAGAACAGCACCTTGTGTACATGAACAGGAATAAAGAATAGACAGAAAGCAGCACGTCTGTGCAGAGTAAACATTTGGCCCAAGGCTTGATATTCACCAGACATTCTTATCTGTTTTAATGCTTAGGGTGAACTTTCAGTGTTCAGACATCTGCCTTTGTTTATATATATATATATATATATCAGAAAATGCCTCCAGCATAAAACTACACATAGCACATATTGATACTATTGATTTTATTATCTTGTTAAAACATCATAGGATATGAAGAAGCACAAATTTATGGATGACCAATAGTGAAAATGGTCATGCGCACACTAAATTGGTTATTATAGCTGCATTTACGTTGGTGATTTTTCTGTGCACTTCTTCGCATGTTCGTGATGGATGTGTATATACTTTGTTCTGTTGTGATGTCACAAAGAGTAAGGCAGACTATATACTCTAAATATACTTCAAAGATATAGATACTATATAGTATCTATATATACTCTCTCTCTCTCTCTTTATATATATATACTCTCTCTCTCTCTCTCTCTCTCTCTCTCTCTATATATATATACACTCTCTATCTCTCTCTATATATATACACTCTCTCTATATATGTATACACTATATATACACTTCTGTTGTGATGTCACAAAGAGTAATGCATACTATACTATCTATCTATCTATCTATCTATCTATCTATCTATCTATCTATCTATCTATCTATCTATCTATCTAGATAATGCATACTATCTATATACTCTATAGATATAGATACTATATAGATACTATATAGACTCTCTCTCTCTCTCTCTCTCTCTCTCTCTATATATATATATAGAAACACACACACTCTCTGTTCTGTTGTGATGTCACAAAGAGTAATGCAGACTATATACTCTAAATATACTCTATAGATATAGATAATATATAGATACTCTATATAGTATCTATATACTCTCTCTCTCTCTCTCTCTCTCTCTCTCTATATATATATAGTATACACTCTGTTCTGTTTGTGATGTCACAAAGAGTAATGCAGACATAACCGTTAAATCTGAGGTTTAAAGAATAAGTTCACAGAGGTTTTAGGGGTGTTATAATTGCCGTTACAGTTTAAAATGTTTGATTTCCGTGAAAATGTACAATACTTGCTGACGATATGGGAACACTTGTAGGTTTTTTTTTTTTAAAGCACGCTGTTATGTGGGGAAATATGAAGTCTGTAATTTAAAATGCAGATAAATAAATGTTACACGTCTATCTGCCCCCCCCCCCAAATGGATACGTCCATTACAGTCTCACGCTCTGATCACACAAAGCTCACGTGGTTGTGTTCTCAACAAAACCGCAGGAACGTTTAAGTCGTGCGTAACACGTCTGTTTCTTTTTCTCTCCGATTTTGCTCTGTGCAAAAAAAAAAAAAAGCCAACTGAAGCTTTACATATTAAGCTAAAAAAAATTGTACCTGATACATGGGCTCGGGAATGTGACGTCACGGCGAAGTGCCTTCTGGGTGACTTGCAGTGCAATTGATAAAATTCCCCACATTTTTCTATCAATACACTGTTTGCTTCCCACGGCTCCCTTCTTTCATTCATTTCCCTCCTTTGTTAAACTTTTCCAGTCCTTAGACATATAAAGTTGTATTTAGTAAAAAGGTATGGATTTACAGTATCACACACAGTAATACAGTACTATAATCACACACCTCATGCTGCACGTACACATTCTCAGCTGTGCATAACTGGTTCTTTAATTGGATGTAATTAAGAACACAAACTTACAAAATACATTTATTTGGCTCTGACGTGAGGGAAAAAGCACAATTATAGTGTAAAAATGGAATGGTTTATTTTCAAATTCCCAAAGACTCTCTGTCCAGAGTGTCCGAGTGTTGTTGTTTTTTGTTTTTTTGTTTTTTTTTTTACACTAGCCGTACATCTTGACATCCACTGTGGTGTTTCACAGGCAGAAAGAAGAGATTCTGGTACAGCAACAATAACAGAACTCAGATAGAAAAAGGAAAGAAAAAGAAAAAAAAACCTACAATGTCACATTGAGCTGTTTATCATGGATTTTTGCTCGATATGGATTTTTGCCAAACATAAAGTCACTTCCTTAAATAAATTTGTACACACTGGATTTAATCCCAGTCCTCCTACTTACTGACAGTTTTACATATAGTATAAGATTAATATGTATTTCACAGTTTCAAAGACATAATTTAAAGTATAAACAAAAGACACAATATATTACCTTTCTATAACTTCTTTGCTTGGCTGCAAATTAAAATAAAAGGAAAATCTTAATGGAGTTTTACATATTATACAAAGGGTAAATAAAAAGATCAATCTTTATGGAGACTCGTGCTCGGTAAGAGAAAAATCTCCTCGTGATTGTCTTATAGTGCAAATGTAAAAGGACAAGGATCTCGAGAGCCACGCTTGATGTGTACCCCAATGAAGTGCCCTTCACCACAACTGTCTTCTAGTACAAGTCATATCCTGTGCGAACGCTGTGGGGGACAAGAGGCTGAAATGAGACGCGTCAAAGTTCTTTTGCAGAAATCTTTAAAGTGAATGCTGCGGGGGGTTATCGTCCACAGATTTAATACATATACTGGCAAGTGATGGCTTAAGTAAGACAATCATATTTTGAGGCCTGAGACGTTGACCAACTTTCAGCATGTTTGTTATCTGCTCCTGTTTTCGAAAGGTGCCTTGATATGGATGTCAGGCTTGCCATCACTAAGCCCAAAATGGTCTAAAAACCTCTGACATCTCTTAAAAAGTCTAACGGTTTCTTACAAAAAAAAGGTTTGTGTAGTTACAAGTCTTTATCCAATCCAGATTATTTTGGCTGCGTGCTGTAGCTTCTTCAAGGTGGACGAAGTCTTTGCGGAAAATCGCTGGCAGCTCTTTCTGGATTTCATTCCTCTGTCCGTGGGAGACGAGGAAATGATGGCTGCAGCAGCCTGGCTCTGTTACCTCTTTCCCATTTCATTCTGTTTGAGGAACTGGATGTTAGCCCTGCTGTCTGCCAGTTCAGGATACTGCTCCACGGGGAGTATGTAATAGCCCTCGTAGCCTGGGACTTTCCCCACTGCTAGGAGCTGCTGCTTCTCGCTCTCGCTCCACACTCGGCTCACGTCTCTGCCCTCCTGTACCTGCTGCTGCTCTGTGTTCCAGGCTCGAGCCACCGCCCTCTGCAGAGCTTGCTCCAGCACACGAGCTCGCTCCTTTTCCAGCAGCTCGGCACCGAGCCCGTAACGCACGCTAAACACTAACGCTGACGTGTGAATCTCTACGGTCACCCCGCGGCGTGATCGGCCACTTACTGTCACATTCACGTTGCTCTCCAGTGTCCTGTGCCCACCGCTGATCCCCAGGGCCAAGAGGTCACCATCAGGTAGTCCAAGCTTCGCAAAGAAGTGCCAGTCACGTCTGTCTATTGTGTAGTGCATGCCTTCAAGATAGATAGCCCCGGTGAGCACCTGTGCAATCTTGCGGCTTCCCTCACTGGCTGCACTCGTCACAGATGCCAACACGTGGCCCTCCCTGATAGCCAGCATCATGCCTTTTCCCACAACAGGTGTGCTGGTGCCGAACCAGTAGCCAGGCTTGTCTCGTTTAGCACGCCAGTGCTTGTTGAGCTGCCTTCCCTCCAGAGCCATGAAAGCCTTGTTGTGTCGCTCCACCGAATGCTGTACTCCTGTGAACAGCTGTGAACGTCAAAGGGCATATGTTACAGAGAAAATACAGTCAGCCTAATGTTCATTTCATTTTTTACAAAATCAACTGAAGCACATGGTATTTAAACAGGACCGGTAAAGTAAACATACCTGGGCGTTGTCACAGTCCTGACTGGCAAGCAATTCATACGGAGGGTCAACAAAATATAACGGATGCCTAGGAAACCCAGGTATGATGTTGCTGAGCTGAAAACCAAACATGACCAGCCAGCTCTTCACATCTAGAGCGAGAACACATAAAGAGAATAAACAACCTTAGGCATTTTTTTTTAGCATCCTAATTATCTGATGTCAGCATGCTTATAGATTGCAATATGGCTGAATTTCACAATACATCACAATCACAATATTTATGTTTGCTAACCAAGTGACAGATAATACTGTGCTAATTATGTGAGTGGCAATGGAGTATCATAATATCAGTAATCACATCACTGCCCTAGTTCGCCTGGAACTCTTACCCGTCACATAGTTTTTAACATCGATCACGTCGCTGAGAGGATTATTGTTCTTGAACATGTAAAGGTTGAATGGTGCTGGCTCTTTGCTTATCCTTGCCAAGAGTGTGTGGTCAGGTGAGGTCCAGCGGCCTGCTAGTACGTCGTAGTCTCTTTGGGTAAAGTGCACCAGCTTGGTAAGAGGGTCGTACAGCCCTCCATGGAAGCCAAGTGCAAGCTGGAAGTCTAGGTTGGAGTCATGGTATATCTCGCCATATGCTGTATACTGCAACTGCTTCACCATTTGCCCATTGCTGCTAAAGACAGCCAGCGGAGTGCCCGTGTTGTCCGAAGCAATATAGTACTCCTCGCCGCCATTTACCTCCATGGCGAACAGGTGGCCTTGGAGGTCATAGTAGAAGGAAGTGATCTCAGCTCTGGAATGGTTATAAATGTGGCTCACCCGGCTTGGATGATTGAGATCAGCATAGAAGTATTGCTGGTGCTCGCCAGTAGATGTGCGACGTGACACGCGACGCCCAAGGCCATCATAGCGATACTGAACGCTCCAGCCGTCAGCCGTGCGGCTGTAAGCTCGCTCTAGCAGGCCTTTGGAGTTGTACTCAAAGAAGTCCGAGCCCCTCTGGCTGAGGAAACCATCCTCATCCAGTTTGTATTGCATGTCCCCGAGGCGTGTGATGCGGTCACGCAGGTCGTAGCGCAGTGGTAGCAGCCGGGCGCTGTTTCCGGGGTTCAGCAAGTGCAAGTTCCCGTTCAGGTCGTAGCTATAGCGCCACATGGACCAATCATTGACCTTGACGCCAACAAGCTGGCCATCGCCGTCATACTCGTAACGATACTGTGTAGTGTTGGCATAGGGCCCAATTTTAAGCTCACGCTTGATCACCCGGCCCATGCTGTCATACTGCACCGTCATCCAGTACATAAGAGAACGGAAGATCTCATACTGCACCTCTTTAATGCGCCCATGAGCATCAAAGTGTTTGCTGAGCGTCATTACGGCTGTGGTGATGATTTGGTTTATATCGTAGTAGATGATGCCAAATTTGCCAAAGTGCTCCACCTTGCCTGAGATCTCATCATAGCGGTACAGATCCACAGGAAGGGGAGTCTCTCCAATCACCGGCTTTATGCTGGCCACGCGGAAGCTGTTGTCATGATAGGTGTAATCGAAGCGGGCATTAACCATGCCCTCCTCTGAGAAGCGGTACATCTGCTTGTCCACCAGGGGGCCGAGCTTACGGTAGCGGATGGTACAGGAGAAGCCACCGCTTTGCAGATTCACCATTTTGAGGACCCCAGCTGTTTCATCGAAGCCAAAGGTAACTGCGGTTGAGTCATATAGTACTTCAGAGAGCTTAGCCAGCTTGCCATATTTGTAAAGCACACGACGACCTGTTCCCAGATAGAACGTGGCCCGGGGACGGCCGTCCTCAGTGAAGTCATGGATTACGGTGGCGTTGCTTTCAGGCGGGTTGTAGGTGTTGCGGATGTAGCCCACAGACACATGGGTGGACATGGTGTGTCTGGCCATGCTGGGCATGGTGACTGCCGTAAGCCGACCGGAGCTATCGAAGTCAAACACGTACTGCTTCTGACTCTGCTGCAGCAGCAGCACCATGGACTGTTCAGAGAGAAACAGAGCAAGAAATGGCACTTTAATTAATATTTGATATAGAAGGCCACTAAGTTATGAAGTCAGGCCATATCGCTGCATTTTATGTAAAGAAAAATGCACTTTCTGTTACACTTTCACAGTTTTCTACTCCCACGGTATACAGTCTCTATAACCAGACCAATTTACTCCAAGGATAAATCACCTTATCATGGTAGCTGAAGCTCCACACTTTCCCATCCACAAAGGTGCGAGACAGGATGCGGCCAAAAGCGTCGAACTCGCTCTTCTCGCTCATGCTGCCCCTCTGCAAGCCCACCAGCCGGCCCGTGGGTGAGTAGGAAACGTTGACTAGTGCCAGACTGCTGCTGGGGAGCCAGGTGGCAGGCCGGCCCTGGGCGTCATAAATGATGCGTAGTGTGAACTTACGGTGATCATCGTATACCTTCTCGGTTCTTGTGTTACGGTCGTAATCGATGGAAAGCAGATTCCTTCCATGAGCCTGGGGAATTTTTAAAGAATTGCACCAGTTTAGTGTGACTGTTATAACGAATGCACGATTCTTTTTTCAGATCTTATTCCATTTTTGTTATAACACTGATATGAGAGCTCTGATTACCATCTGATTCCCAACACTAATCTGATACAGACAGTTTCTGAGTAACCGAGGGCCTTTCTGTGAAGTTGTGCAAACGCTTAGACATGATGGTGATGTGCAAGTTCTTTGTCTAACTGCAAGATACAGTATGTATACCGTCATCGATAGATCATGACTATATTTTCTAAAAGCCCATGCTTACGCGCAGCTTTCTTCCAAACACAGTGACTTTGCCTTTGGTCAGCTCTTTCCTCATCCTCCACTCAATAGAGTTCAGGCCACTGTCCGTTGGTAGAGAGATGTTGCGCCTCCCGATGGTTGGCGTGACTGAGCCTGCCAGGATGTGAGGTTCAGTGTGGAAGCTGAGTCCCATGCCGTTGGCATAGGAGACCCTCAGCGTGCCATTGTAGTACATCTGATAGCTATTCCGAACTTGATCTGTGAGAATGCAACAGGGAGATATTCGAGAATTCAGCGGGTGATAACCGAACTGCATTGTGTTTGGCATAAAGCTTCAGAGTTGATATGATTCTATACATTACAGGAAAATCATCGTTCTGGCCAAGTTATGCGTGCAGGAGAGAAAGCAGGCTGATATCATTGTTGGGAATAAAATGCTTCGGTTTGGGCTACAAGCAGCACAAATGCCTTCGGTTCCATTTACACACTGTAATCGCATCAGCCGGCACTCTCTACAGACATGCACACTCAAAATGCAATCATTTGCGCATTGAAAAGTCATCAGAAACTTTTAAGTACACTCCAGAACACGGTTTACAAGCACTCAGTATCCAAAGACAGTTTAGAAAAGCCTTCAAACTTATTTATCTAGAGTAAACAACCGAGGCAGATGTTGGCTTTAATAGGAAGTACGGCAGAGCTAGTTGAGGTATTGCTGTAAGCGATCGATATTTCGAAAGAAATATAACCATTTTCACAGCTCTGCTGACCACATGAACACGTGAGGTTTTCTTGCGGTTCGTCGAGAGGAGATGCCGTACTACCTGCTGCGTTAGTAACGCGCTACAACATAACATTTGTACAAGGGCTTGTGTTCTGTGAAGTCGTAGAATACTCTGTACTCTTCTTACCTTGAAGTACAGTATAAGATGCCTCCACTGAGGACAGGTTGGTGATAATAGTGACATCATCATCCCTGTTCGAGCCCTCCATATCGATATTGATGGACTGTTCCATCTGTCGGTGCAGACTGGTCACCATACCGGTGGGGTAGGAGACATTCGTTAAACGACCCTCACTGTCATAGCTGAAAACGGGGGGAAAAAAAAAATCATCTGAAAACCTAACCAAGAGTGCATATCATATAAATACACAGGTTACAATTTTCAAAGTCTTTCACTCTCAAATGGATCAAAGAAGTAATATTACTATTGTAGACGTGACTTTTTATTAGCAGGTCATGTTCTTGTTTTCCACTGAAGTGACTTGCGGTCTCTAAGAGAGGACTATTGTGGTCCTGACACTAGATGGCAGTGAAACTGTGCAAAAGGAGAGATTTTACACTGTACGAAAGAACGAAGCTCATTCCAAATGAAAGAACTCAATCTGCTGCTTCTGTTGCCATAAGAATTAAAGTCGTGTGCCTGTATGACATTTATCGAAACACAACACAATAGGGGTGATTACAAAACAGCGTTCGAGATCATAATTAACGTCCTTCTTGCTATTATTATCCTTCATTACTAATTAATGTCGTCACAGTTCGAATACGATACTACTATTCGAAATTTTCCTAGCATTTATGTGTTTTACTTTTAAACAACTAATGGCAGTTGATGTGTTTACTTTTTTGTTGTTGCTGCAATCAAAGTTGCCCTTGATGCAGGAAATGGTTTCGCATAATTACCTGTCAATTATGGCATCGTTTACGTCCATATTTTATGGAAGCGATTACAGGTACGTACTTCATTTCCAACAGGCTCTTACTGAAGTCATGTTTTCCTCTGGCTCTATTTCAGATGGAGCTATACTTGGGCATTCTACAATGCATTACCTAAGTAAACATGTATAGTAGAACTGAAGCCATTTAGGATTCAGCCTTAGTTTGTTGGACAGGGCTTTACAGTAAAAGGAAAAAAAATAATAAAATAAATAAAATCCTGTGACGATGACTTGAAGAAATGTCGTATTAAGCTATGTAGCACAAAAAAATTATAAATATTAATTAAATAACATCATTAGTATTAATTTTAGATTGTATTTGAATACTAATTCTTGTGAGTAAATTTAAATCCAATTTCAAATTGTTACTCACTCGTAGAAGTTGGTCCACCCGGACTCGTCGGCTTTTGAGGCGAGCAGCTCGGTGCTGGTGACGTAAGTGAGCAGCGCTACCTCCTGGTTGAGGGCGGAAACAGAGCGCAGGTTTCCAGTTGCGTCCATTCCCAACGTCACGACCTGGTTCTCGGGCAGCAGTAACAGCCGTACCGCTCCACCGGCCTCTCTCCTGATCTTCAGAGTGTTGTTGGAGCTGTCGGTGATTGAGATCAGTTCTCCGTCCACGCCGTAGCTGAAGTTGTAAAGCGGGAGGCCTGTGACGAGACTGAGCGTTTGCCTGTGCAGGCCATCCTCACTGAATACGTACAGCTCCTGCTCCAACGCTGATCCCAGCTCGTACTGACCTGTGGGGTTCAGGCCCGGCCGGTTGACGTGCACGGATCGCACACGGATGTTGTTAAGGTCAGCAATGTAGAGGGTGCCATCGGGGGACACTGCCAGTGAGGCAGGTGCGTTGAGGTTGGCGTCAGCTGCATAGCTGTCATCCCCAGAATAGCAGTTGCAGTTGACATCGTTCTTACAGTCACACTCGGACGTAGCACCAGCCAGCAGTGAGATCTCGCCGTCGGCGCTGACCTGCCGCACGCGGTTGATTTTCTTCTCATCACTCTCTGCGATGTAGAGCACCCCGGAATGGGAGACGGCAATCGCTGTGGCACTCTCCAGGGCCGAGTGGATGGCCAGCCTGCTGAGGGAGTAGTCGATACCGGGAACCTGGCAGTGCATGGGCCGGCCAGCCACAATGCTTACCTGCTGGTTCTCGGTGATCCGCAGGACAACGTTGTTCTCTAGAACGTACAGCGAGTTGTCCATGGGGTTGACAGCCAGGTCAGTGGGCCACTCCAGACGCACCTGCACAAACGCACACAGGAGATCTGTCTATCAGTTTGAAGGGTCAGTTCTCGAGATAGTTACAGACTGATGGCCCGGTTCTTTTTTTTTTTCTTTTCTTTTTTTTTTTTTTGCAAGCCTGACTGTCAAACAAACAATGCGAGCATCTGGGCCATGAGTAATGCACCTTTTGTGTGTCATACTTGAATGATGGAGAAGGGACTCGTCAGACAGAGACGCAAACGATGATGATGGAGATAGTGAGGGGGTAGAGATTTCAGAGGTTGGTTCTCAATAGAGAGTGTGAGAGAGAGAGTGAGAGAGAGAGAGAGAGAGAGAGAGAGAGAGAGAGAGAGAGGGAGGCCATTTTCCACACTATAAACTACCAGAGTGTTTTCGACTGGGCGCTGGTTCAGTACCAAATGTTCTACTTTTATGTCTTTTGGCACAAATGGAATAAAAAGGTAGTGCTAAGAAAACAACAAGGCACTGTTAACTGCTGATTGGCTCAGCACACCATAAACACAAAGAGCAAATAATAAAACAGCAGAATTAAAAGAAACCTAACCCTTAGTTCTGTTGTGTTATTCTGTTGTGTTATTCCAACATAAAAATAGATTTTAAAGGCACAAAGAACAAAAATCGTTTTGTTTTCAAGTGTGTTCTTTGCGCAGAGATTAAATCAGTACCATAGCATATCATTTTAATACCATTATGATGCTGATTTTTCGTTCTTGCTCTTATCATTCAGGGAAATATCAGGGAAATAAACTCTATCAGGGAAACTCTATCAGGGAAATAAACTCTTAACTAGAAACCACAGGGTAACAACAGATAACCCCTGGGCTAGCTGTTGTTTTGGGGAATGGCTCAGAAAAATAGTTGGAGCAGAAAAGCAGAGGAGTATACACCGACCTGGCTGACGTCCATGCTGGTGTCACAGCTGAGAGGCCTGACTGCGGTCAGATCGTTGGTTTTTATCAGAGTGGAGATGATGCCATTCTGATCCACCTTACGGATCATCGTAGCGTCCACGAAGTACATGAGCCCGTTCTTATCCACAGCAATGCCTGTAGGCGCATCACAGATGGTAATAAAAGATTTGCTGATATGCCTTCCACGAAAAATTCACTTCGAACGGGCTTGCAAAACAAAATTCACGTTCTGTATACTGCGACGGAAGGTTCAGCCAAACACTGCTGACAGTCTCCGTAAGTTAAACACCTGAGCTGACAGCTCTGTTGAAATACAGATTAGCATTCTCAGCCTGTCTCATGATGTCTAAACATGCTGATGAGCTGTCCTCCAAAGACTGATCTGAAGCATCTCTGATCTCACTCGCAGAGCAAAATCTGTGCATCGAATATATATATATATATTGCGCAAATAAAAGCAAAATCAAAGGACGAACGCGTCTAAAGACAGAGACAAAGCAAAGAAAAAGATATCTGTGTCTAAAAAAAAGCCATGGAACTCTCAAAGGTACTGCTGAAAAAAAAAAAATAATAATAATAATAATAATTTGCTAACATAGAAAGAAATGCTGGTCTGTCTCTGATCATACACACCATTTACTTATCATTACACATCTTTGTGCCAAAAAATACATGAAAATGTATTTTTTTGTAAATAGTTAATTCAAATATAATATAAACGCATCAAATGAAAACACATTTACTACAACTAAACAATGTTGCGATTTTAAAAGTAGCATAAAAAAAAAAAAAAAAAAGTCTAGTTGCCTCCAAAAGTAAAAAAAAAAAGGCAGAAAACTGCCCTGAACGATTTCAATGCAATTACACTGGAAACATTATGTTTAGAATTTCTTACACTAGTGATTATTTCACCGCTGAGGGAATGAAATGATTAATATATTTTTTTGCATGCTTTTTTTTTTTTTTTCTTTTTTTAAATATTTTTTTGTAACTTCAGCCACCATCTGGTGTATTTTTACAGGCTGCCCAACAAATGTTCATCTACTGTTATATGATACAAAGAAGCATAATACAAGATCATAACAGCTTTGCCATGAGGAATTCAGATAAACAGAGAGAGAGAGAGAGAGAGAGAGAGAGAGAGCTGCATGGAAAAAAAAAGGTCCCCTCTAAAAAACATAACACTGTTTATTTCCCCTGAGCGCATCACTAGATGAAGTACCCACAATTCAATTCCTGGAAAAAAAAAATATATATGAAATCTATACCGTTTCCTTTCTGTCTTCCATTTGCAATGATTTTCAGTGAGCAGGACGGAGAGTGGCGCTCACCTCTAGGGCTCATCAGTGTGGCGTCCACGGCTTTGCCCCCGTCCCCACATCGCGCCTCGTCAAAGGGCACGCACTGCTCGCCCGTGCCCGCCACCACCTGAGCGTTATCCAAGAGTGGGCGGACACCACTCAGCGAGCGCACACGGTAGATCTGTCTGGAGTTGGTGTCTGACAGGAACAGAGCTCCTGAGACCGGATCCACTGCCAGGTAGTACTTATGGCTCGGGCTGTTGCTATGGAAATACGGGAAAACGAAAGGGAATTTGTCTTAATAGTCTTGGGCCAAGAGCACCGTCACCTTGGTGAGCATGATAAAATGTTAAAAGCTCATCTGAGCAGAGTAATGAGACTTCTAAAATAAGCTATAAAAAAGACATCACTTTGATAGGAACGCAAAATGGAAAGAAAGTGGATGAAATACAGGGGATTAATAGAGAGAAGAAAAAAAAAGTATGTGAAAATCACTGCTGCTGGAAACCTTTTGGCGTTAAAGGTAGGGTTCATGATCATTAAAAGTGGTTTGGACCTATAAGGAGCAAAGAATTCCATAAATATGGATAAATACTGTACTGCAACATAGTGAAATTGGAGAATATTGCTGTGAAATGCTTCTGGTTATGGTATTCAATTCACGCTTCTGGTTTCTCTTTTAGTTTCTGGCCCGGAAAAAAAAGCCAGTGTTTTATTTACGACCGCAGTTTCATCGCAGGCCAAAACATAGTTCTAAAATTGAACAGACTGAAATCTACAGACTTTCAGACTAAAGGAATCAGTGTATGAGGCCATATGTCACTTACCTGTGTCTCAGATCTTTATTTCTGCCAACAAAAAGAGAATTCAGAAAGAGACACATTAAACCTGAAACAATTCAACACTATTCATATATATATATATATATAAAAAAATATAAATATATATTTTAAAAGCACTACAGACAGTCGTCTTACCGCAGCTCCAGAATGGCCGTGGTGTTGAGGGAAGGGTACACCCTCCTGATGAAGTTGAGGTCGCCCACATACAGGTTGCCCTCTCCGTCGCACGCCAGGGCCACCGGCGCCAGCAGCTTGTTGCCCTCGGCCAGGCCGCTGCAGCTGGGGCAGGAGATGCTGCGGCGCCGCCCGTTTCCCATGATGCTGCCGATGACCGGGGGCTGCTGCTCAGACATGAACACGTTCTCCCCAGAGCCCTTATGAAGGATACCTGAGAGACACGAATAAAGAGGACGGCATGCGTTCATTAGCATTTACAATAATACAGGATTCTTTTTTTTTTTTTACACACAAATGCCAAGTGGAAATTCTGACATTAGCGGCAGCATTAGTGCAACTCATATTTCTAATGATGTTAAAATGACCGGTCTTAAAAGTCACCGGTCTTCTATCTTTTCATAATAAAAAGAAAAACAACCAATGCAGAAATACGTAATGATCAGAAAAGATATATTAGGTGATTAAGTAAGGGAGGAAACACACCTTACCAACCCAAGGTTTTCCAATATAAACATGCAATGCAAAGTGTTTCATTTTGCCAAGAATTAGAACTTTTTTTTTATTATTTGAAGTATGACGTCATATGATTTATTAATTTATAGTTACATTTAAGCAGATAAAACGAAACGCAGCTTGTCATGATGAATGGGACTAATTGTCATTATTGACACACCACAGCGAAATTTGTCCTCTACTTTTAATGCAAATGTGAATCGTGACACACAGCAGGGGGCAGCTATTTTCAGCACCTGGGCACGGCTCACCTTGCTCAGGGTACTTCAGTGGTACCTTGCTGGTCGTGGGATTCGAACCTGCAACCTTCCGATTATAAGGGCGTTTCCCTAACCGCTAGGCCACCATCTGCCCCGAATATGGTTTATTACTGAGACAACACACAGCCTTCTGTCCTAAACACTTTCTTGTTCTTACATGAACACTTAAAAGTTCCAGCTTTATCTCAGACACTGGAGACTTCTTCCATAAATCCTAAATAACCAAATAACTCCCTCGTATTAATAATTACACACACTTTTTAATTATGTTTGGAGCATCTGCAACACAATTCCCTATTACCATCAGACTGAGCACACGAACATAAACCTCACAGCTGTAACTACTGTACCAGAGCTGCTGTTATAGAAAATTAATCAACACCTCCTGACCAGAATTAAGAATTCAACAGCGCCGTGGTATAAAGGGTTTGCGGTACGTCTTTACACGCCAGTTGTGTAATAAAGCCTCGTGCTCATTAATCCGCAGATCTGCAGTGTTC
Organism: Synodontis membranacea; assembly: GCA_025674565.1. NCBI lineage: Eukaryota > Metazoa > Chordata > Actinopteri > Siluriformes > Mochokidae > Synodontis > Synodontis membranacea. The sequence goes on from JAOVYU010000026.1 coordinate 10,163,926, forward strand.
AACGTGCCTGTTAGATCAACGTATTTGCATTTTATAACCAGCGTTTTATATTTAGCACGTGATATAAAAAGAGATTGTCTCTCAGATCATTACTGTGTTCAGAAACATTAGCTTTTATGTTTATCCTTTTATTAGGGTGTTGCATACATTCGAAGGCCTAGTAAATATCTTAAATCATCTAGCAAAACTCCCCTTAAAAGCACATGTCTCGGGTTGTTTAAACACGTCGTTGCCTTCTAGTCTTGTTCAGGGAAAAAAAAACCCAACGGAAGCAAGAGATGAAATTCGCAAAAGTTTACGACAATGCTGCAATCGGGATTTCTCGGTCAAGGACTGGTTCACTGTTTCAGAAAAAAAAAGGAAAAGGCGAATTCCAGCTAGATGACGAGCCAAGAAGTGGTAGACCGAAGGAAACAGAAGACGAGGAGCTGCAGAAAATGGGAATGGGAGAGATGCTGAAAGTTGGTGGGTTGGTTCAACATGCCCTTTCGGAGAGAAAACTGCTTAACACCTGCATTACAGGTGCATCAGACCTTTATTACGTGCCGCTCCAACCTGGAGAAACTGTCAAAAGCTGAACGTTACGCTGAACGGTTGATCAGATTAATGGGAGAAAAAAAAAATCAATGAACTACGATCATCCAGCGGCCATTCACGAAAGAACGTCATGACTTGACCTTCATGACTATGCAACGTAATCATGTTGCAAAAGCTGAAAGACACAATTTTAAGCCTTGGATGGGATGTTTACCACATCCAGACACAGCGCCACCGGATTTCCACTTGTTTAGGCCATTGCAGCATACGAATCTCTGACCAACATTTAAAAAAGTCGAGGATACACCAAATTGCGCAGAAGAATTCATTTCCTCAAAACCCAAATCCTTCTTTCGCTACAGTATTCATTCTTTGCCAGATAAATGGCAGAAAGTCGTAAAACCTAATGACGATTACTTTGTATGTATTACTTTAGAAAATCACAAATTTGCGATAAATTGTTCAGAAAGGACACAAACTTATGCACCACCCTGATAGTATTCCGCACTAATTTGTAACAGGTCCCAGTGTGTGTGTGAGAGACTGTGGTCTCAGACTGTCAATGTAAATATCATGTACGTCACACACCGCTGCTTCTGGTCTTGTTGAGATGTGACTCAGAATGAGAGGCTTAATTATGACATGCATTCGTTTTAACTATTCATCATGAAGATATACCACTCAGAGGACTTAATGTGTGAAAGAAAGCACGCGGCACGGTGATGCATGCACGTCCTTTCATTCTGATGCGTTGAAAGTGCTATTTAGAAATGCATTTTGAACATACTGTGAGCAATACCTTAATGGGTGGGCCATCGGAGTCGTCAGTACATTCAGTCGGTTACTTAGTGATGTGTCATTTCTTTGAGACTGAATGCCAAGCAGGCGTGTGCAAAGGTTTATGTAAGAGAGCATGTTATGCGTGCTTCAACCATCTGCCAAGAGAGATGCCAAAGGAGGAAAACTCAGGGCGTTATGCTGCTCTGTGTCGCAAAAACACGACTGGCTTCAAACGTCTAGGAGGAAGCACTGGTTAGCTTTAACCCTCCTGCTTGGTACCTGCTATATCATAGGGAGAACTTTCTGGTGGGTGGGAATTGGTAGGTGACCAAATCAGGCAGGAAATAACAGCAAATAATTATTTGCATGTGCTGTTTCTTCCCCGATACTTCGTTACACCTCCACTCACCTTAATAACAGCAGCAGTACTGTCAAACGACAATTCTACCAATGTCTCGTGGTCCTGTCAAATTTGTGCCACTCTTCCACTGACTGGATGTGCAATTTGGATAAAGATTGTGCTGCCTGCTGTTGTGTTCCAAATAATCCTCCGAGTTTTCTATGAGATCGTGGCTGGGTGATTTTGGAGGCAAGACAAAACTGTCACAGCGCTCCATCACGCTCACGGAACAAGTCGCGCACAGATTTGGCCTTTACCTCTGCATCTACTGTTACCGTCCTGGAACGCAGGATCGAAAATGTTATGTTCGGCTAAAACCAACCAACCAACCAACCAACCAACAAATTGGTCCACCGGGACAACCTAGTGACACTGTACAGTGAAAGCCTTCTACTGGTGGATGTGACTAATCTTTTGTTCTTGGAAAATCTTTTCTAGCCGTAAGCGCACGTGCGAGTGTACTGGCTCACCGTGGCGGATGTTGAGTGCGTGGTGTTTGTCCAGCGACCAGCCCCCCAGGTTGGACGGCGTGAGCTCATAGCCCTGCAGCACTGCTGTTCTCTTCTCCCATAGGATCTGAGTGGGACATGTCTCATACTCGTACCCAACAGACACTAGAGGGAACGAGAGACAGAGAGAGAGAGAGAGAGAGAGAGAGAGAGAGAG
>JAOVYU010000026.1:10223700-10235094 GCA_025674565.1 Synodontis membranacea
AGGCGTTAAGGTCTAAACTTACAGGTGTTGAGGTCTAAATGCATTTAAATACTGAACAATTATAACGACTGCTATTAACGTTAGCTAACACGTCACCTAGCAGGCAAACAGCTTATTTCCACATACAACTTACCGTATGATATAATACAGAAATGATATTATGATTATGTGGATGATAATTTCATCTCCAATTAACAGCTTTGACCTCATCAGCCTCATAACTGCTCATTCTGAAACGTAAATCTGACCCCATACAGCGACTACACACTACTTGTATAGTTTTTTCCCCTACATACCATGACAAAGTCATAAGAGTGCCTTGTACTGTATGAACACTTTCGTGTAGGATTGTAATTTTTTTCAATATGGTCCGTAGTTAAAATGCCATCATCCCACGTTGATGACAGAGGTCGGAAGAGAACAGCCAGGAAGGCTATGGCAACTCAAATAACCACTCTTTACTACTGTGGTGAGCAGAAAAGCATCTCAGAAAAGCACAGAATGTTGATCCTTGAGGTGTACGGGCTACAACGGCACAACTTTGAGTCAAGAACAGGCTGAAACTGGACAGATAAAGGTCGGAAAAATATCACCTGGTTTTTTTTACATTTTTTTTATTTAACTTGCTGTGTATCTGAGCCGAGCCATGGCGGGGATCAATACATAAGCAGTCGGGATAAAACATGGAAAACGTAAGGAACTCTACTGAAACTCTACTGAAAGCTTGGTAACTTTGAAAATATACAGTTCATGCTAGTATACTGACATACTGTATAAACGCTATGTTTTATATAAAAATCTTTTTCCCCCCTCAGACTATTTAATGTTTTTAGTACTTTAGCAGTGTAACTTAAACAGCGAAGTGCTTTTAATGTTCTTAGACTAATTACAACATGCCTGTTTCTTAGTGCTTCTATGGTCTGTGTGCTACACCAGACGTTATGACAAGCACAAAACATAAGATCATTTCTTTATAACAGCTCTTTATCTCTGAAGCTTTTATCTAATATGTCTGTTTTATACACTATATACAAAACTTTGTGGACACCTGCCCATCAGACCCATATGTGCTTTCTGAACATCCCCTCTCAATAAGTTCTGCTCTTCTGGGAAGGCTTTCCACTAGACTTTGGGGTGTGGCTGTGGGGATTTGTGTCCATTCAGCCCTTAGTGAGGTCAGGCGCTGATGCTGGACGAGGAGGCCCGGGGTGCAGTCGGCATTCCAGTTCATCCCAAAGATGTTCAGTAGGGTTGAGGTCAGGGCTCTGTGCAGGACACTCGAGTTCTTCCACTCCAACCTTGAAAAACTATGTCTTCATGGAGCTGGCTTTGTGCACAGCAACACTGAGATGCCGGAACAGGTTTGGGTTTCTTAGTTGTAGTGACGGGAAACTGTAATGCTCCAGCAAATGAAGACATCCTACTCCAGCGGTCCGCAGCCTTTCTTGTACCACGGACCAGTTTCGTGCATTTTTTCCGTGGACCGGGTCGAGGCACGGGGGTTCGCGTAGTGGGTGTGGAGCTTGTGTATCACCTGTTGTGATGAACCTGTAACTTAGGTAGGAATCTTGCTATTTTCATTTAAATGCAGCTTTCTTTTTGCTGGCAGTCTGTGACCCTTCTGCTGTCCCAACGTTTGCTCGTTCCTTCCCGAAAAAGCTCTCCGGTGAATTTTGTCTTTGGCTCATTTTTTTTTTCAAGGGTTAGTTTGTGTGGCTGATGCGCAAAACGGCGTGCCAGAGTCAAGTGCGGTAGTGAGGCGAGGGCGGAAACAGACGCTTTTCAAAATAAGATCAGGAAGACTAATGAAAGAAAAATAAGCATAATTTTAACCACGAAATTTTTTCTTTGAGGCCCTATAACCAAATGATCCACGGACCCGTGGTTGGGGACCTCTGTGCTACACAATCATGCACTTCCTACTTTATGGCAGCAGTTTGTGGGAAGAACCACAGTCAGATGTCCACATACTTTTGCCCATATAGTGGATATAAGTTGATTTACTTTACATCTAACATTATCTTGAAAAAGCTACACACTCGTGCATTATTCTAAATATGTTTATATTGCATGTGCTATAAAGTACAAGTGCTACGATGAAGCTATGATGAAACTAAGTGTTCCTGATTCAATTATGAGCACTATGGATTAAATGAGACTGTGTACATTAAAATGGAACTAAGTGAGGAGTTTCACTCTGGTGCTCCTGCTCAGGAAGAGATGATCACGCTGGAGCTGTGTGCCCTCGCGTCAGATTCTTGCACCGTTCTCGAATCAAAAATGCCTTCGGATTTCTTCGGTTAAGCTTTCACAGGGGAATACCGCAGCAACACAATTAGCACTTTCTCTTCGGAAGTCTGTGTTAGACAAAAGGCAAGTGAACAAACCCGTGACTGCAAAATGGCTCAGGAATAGAGCTGTTCCACCCGAAGCGGACAGGATAAATTCCATACGTACCACCGCTGTGTAATATAACGCACCACTGCATCGCCAGCATGTATAACAAATCATACGGATACGTTTACTGTCAACTTCTCCATGTGTTTTCATATCTTTTCATATCATGCTAAGGTTCTGAACAGAATGTTAGCACAAAAATAGCAACTAATAAAAGCAGAGAAGCTTAATAAATAATCTCGCTGTCAAGGCAAATAGTGAAGCGCTGTGTGCTTTATTATTATTACAGAAATGACTTGTTTTGAAGGGTGCTGCTTTTTCAACTCTGTGTATAAGTAAAACTTTATACAAAATTTTAAAAAGAAGAAAAAAGAAGAAGATCGAATCAGGAGTCGCTCACACCAGTGCTTCTAAATCAACAAGTTTATACGAGAGTTTGGGAGGACGCGAGGCTCGGTGCTCCAACAGCAAGGCAGATTGCAGCACTGGTTTATACACAAACCTTCTTTCTAATACGTCATCGTTTCTATAGTAACAGCTAATTCATAGGCGCTGTATGGCGGACGCTCCACAGCTTAAAAAAAATTGTTAAAGTATTCTGTGTAGTGAATGATGAGAGTAACCCTGTAAATGGGCAGCTGGGAGTTGACGACATGCAGCGAACAGTCTAGCAGCTTGTAATGGGCGCTCATCAGGGTTTACAGGTTTCAGCAACATTTCCACCCAAACTACATCTCCAGAATCATGCAAAAGACCTGAAACTTGCCCCAAAATATAAAGCACTGGAAAAGCAAGATGCATTTTCTTCTTTTTTCTCGGACACAATGTCACCATGGTGCACGCGCACTTCTGATGTACGGACGCGATTCATGCCCTTTTCCTCTTGCAGTCTTTGCAATACATCATACAGTAGAAATGTTCTGTCATAACACGCACTGTCTGCACTTACACTTTGACTTTTTTTCACAGAAATTGATGAAATTTCATTTACATTTATTTGCTATGATATATTCGCATTTTTAAAAACAGCCAAACATGGTGTGTAAAAAAAAAAAGAAAAAAAAAGAGGCAAACCTGGCAACCCTGTTCCTGCTCCTTCTCTTGTTCCTAAAGTGAGCATGGAGGGGCAGCATGAGTCTTTCCCCAGTGGGCCTCTATTAATGTCTGTTCAAGTTCCCATTTTTGAGCTAAATGGCATGCTAAGAATGCTGCACTGCATGTGGATGGGCTGCCCATGTACAGTACGTACATGACACTGTATTAACAAATTCACAGTTACTATTACGTGGAGGTCTGATCGCTGATACCGTAAAGCAGCTTTTCACAAATGTGTCTCGACACTGGCCTTTACACTTCCTTTTCTAGTTAGAAACGATCCTGCAGCAAAGACAAACTGATCTGGGCTTACCAATGAAGTAGGAGAGTAGCACGGCGAGCAGTACGGCGGCGGCGATGGCGGACATGGCGGCGCATTTCCAGCTGCAGTACTTGGAGGGCTTCTTGAGCTTGAAGGAGCTCCTGGAGAAGGTGTTTCTTGGCAGGAGGCGCGGTGGGGGCGAGTAGACGGAACCCCCGGTGAGGGGGTACCCAGGAGAGGAACTGCTGAACAGAGGAGTGCTTCCCGACGGAGTCTTAAACAGGAAGTGCCTGCGTGAACAGGAAACAGAGCTGATGCTAAGTGCAAAGCTTTCTAACAAATACCTGGATAACACACTCAAGTACAGGCAAAAGGATCGTGGCTATTAGGTGCTAATGACTGTTAGCAGATTTGGATTCGACGGAGTCAGGCTTGCATTGTCCGACTGAGAAACTACGCATTACGAAGATCTGTTAAATGGTCTGTTTAGAGGAGTAAATTGCATCCTTGGGGAGAACTGAACAGTACACCAGGTATTATCTAAATAAAATCGCTTCCATTGCCAGCACTTAATCTGTATTACACAACCAAGTCTCTAGATCAGTGACGGCTCCAGACTTTTCAGCTGTAAACAAATTTCAGGCTGTTGACCTTCATATCATTTACTATCCCATTATCAGACACATAAATCTCTTCCTCGCATCTCAATTCAAAAAAAAGGAAAGGAAACATCATACCGCCCATCTACACGAACGCGCTCGTTAGAAATGTGTTAGTCCTGTAAGACAGAGATCTGAGAGATCAGAGTTCTGTGCAGGAGAACCGTACACAGTGTGTGGAGCTTTTGCGTGCCACAGCCCCAGAACTGCATTCACTGATGAAATAAATAGGTTTAAAACCCTCCCATCCAATTTGCTCTCCATCTCCCAGCACACCGTGAGCCAGGATTTACAGGTTGCCCATAATACACATTTCCAATCCGCTGGCCAAAAGTCTGCACCGATTCTGCATCAAGAGCACCGTGTTGCACCAGGCTCAGCGTGTTCAATGGCTCTCGGCACGCTTAGCCTGGACCTCACTGATCCTCTGTAGTCCAAGAGTCAACTTGGAAAGTGTCAGTCTATGTGGATACACACAAAGAGAACATAAGAACGCGAGATCATGGTGGCGACCGCCAGTACAGCGCATATGTGGGCCAGATTTGGTTGTTGTAGCAAAGAGTGACAGGTGGGCTGAAAATTTTGCATGTGAGGCCTATTTGCATGTTGATGTGTGCGTTTGTGTGTATGTGCATGCAGGGCAGATGGGAGAGGGATGAAAATGGAAGGAAATTGACCAAGCAGCTTTGATGAGTGCTTGGCCTGGCTTAGGCACTACTTTGGTGTTAAACTAGCCTCAGATCTGTTTCCATCAGTCTTGCTCAAAACAGGAAGTCTAAGCTGACCCCCACCTGGCCTTGGCTCAGGCCCCTGCTGAGTCTCCAACTGCTGCCTCATCCCCAAACCCATAGCTACACCCCTGCGTGCCAATGAGCTCCAGCATTATTCTGCCTCAGCCACCTGCTAACACTTTCCCTCCATCACCTCATCCAATGGCCTAGACCAAAAGCTGAGCTTTATGTAGCCAGCCAATCAATCAGGAGATTTATTAGCCGTGGACTTTAACGTTCTAACGGTCAACCCAAAACAATGAGGCTTAAACCGGGCGCTGAATGTGTCCATGTCCTCTGGGTAGAAAATCCCACAAAGTGGAGGTCGGAGATTTCTCCAACTGGTTTAGATGTGCACATGGTATACTCGTAAATCAGCAAAAGAAGCATCTTGAGGCCTGTAAGGAAACGAAAGGTCCAAGAGGCTGGGGCTTGGTGATGAATTGGTTTATATGATTATATATCTCAATTCTATAAGGGGCAGGCAGCTAAATTAACTGGTCCAGCACTGGGGTCACAGCAAGGCTAAGAATACGGATATGAAAGATATAACCATTGGGCTACCAATGTGAGTTCAAATCCCAGCATTGCTACTGTAAGCTACAACTGCAGGGTCCTTAAGGGATGCCTTTAACCATCATCTCCTCCGTTGTATCCTGCCTCAGTTGTAAGTAGCACTGGATAAAAGTGTCAGCCAAATGACATAAATGTAAATGAAGTTGCAGGTTGCTGGCTGATGGATGACTTGAAAAAAACCAAAGAGTAGAGAACTGTTGATCTGTTTACCAAAATTCTTTTCTAAGATTTTAGAGATTTTCGTGTCATGGTCATAATTCACATCAAAATCCACAGTAATCCATAATCATTTTTGTCTTTTTTATTTATTTAAAAAATGGAATAATTACCAAAAAAACAAAAAGCTTTTTTTTTTTTTTCATGATTAACAATATATTAGGAACCAAAGACGAATACGTTATTCAGATTGAACAGATAATGTGTTCAAAATGGAAACAAATACAGATACAAATAGGAGGCCATATTAATTCACAGGTGTTGACGTGTTTTTTCCATTTGAGACTAGCTTTTGGGGCTGGGATCCCACAGACAAAAGAATGAAAAGAGTGGGAGGTTTTTGCTTTAATGTGGCCGTGAGCAAGCTGTCAGGTACAAAGATTACAGTAAGTAAAGACCACATTCATTAATATCAATGTATGGCGGTCAATAGAAACATAAATAAATAAAAACAAATTCTGGTTTAGACCACACCCATTTATGTAAGATTCAGATGTGAATATTAGGAGCATTGCACAGATCCAGATAGCGGCACTGCATTACACTCCTAACACGTAACATTACAGTTTGTTTATAGTTAGTGTTGTTAGTTTATAGTTTGGGAGGTTGGTAGTTTATACTGTTTAAGAAATTTTCATTCGCATATCGTCAGTGCTTTTTGATGGTGATGTAAATGCCGAAAAGAACTGGTCCAAGAATGCATCCCTGAGGAACGCCATTGTTACTGGCCTTGCCTTTTTTTGAACCTTTTTTTTTTTTTTTTGTACAACTTGACCTATAAGAGTGTACTGTGAGAACATCCAATAAGACTCAAACCGTGTAGAAGGATGTTGTGCTCAATATTTCCTAAATGCTGCTGTGAGGTGCAAGAGTAACAACAGTGTTAGTGCTGTGCTGTGACAGCTTTCGAAACCCAGACTGGAACTACTTATACCTGTCACACTGGTTGTGTGGGGCTGAAGTGAAACCGCTACTTGTTCAATCATGCCGGCACAGAACCTCAGTTCTGTACTGTATGGGCTACATTACTACATTTTGGTGACAAATTAAGGTTATGCTGTCATTGTTTATGTCCACTTATCCACTATAGTTGTCACTACCCAGTTCTTACTGAACACCTTTATCCTATCATGGAAGTCCGACGGTAACTGGAGCAGTCTCTTCCACAACGACCCCACCCCAATCCACAAGGGCTCACTGAATGGTCTAATTAATGTGAAAATGGCGTAAATCATGTGATATGGACTTCAACATAATTACAGGAGATGTTGGATTGGCGTTATACAGCGTTCTCCAGCATGATCGTCATGAAAAGACAATCTGAAGGAATATCTTATGGGAAAACGGCGTTCTTGACTCCAGTACAGTTCCAGAGACATGTTCTGATGAAACTGATGCCAAGCTTCACTGAAGGTAGTCAAAAACAGGAACCTAATTATTAAGGTTTATTCCTTTAATAACCCATTTGTATTGGGTTAAGTTGCATTATACACAGAAAAACACCTGGCTCCAGAAACACAGACGCTGGTATTCTCACTGCAGTGAAGTCTACTGAGGGCTGACAGAGCTCGTCAGATCGGGTGAATGTGTATTGAATCTGAGTTAAGAGTGAATGAAGAGGAGTGGATAAGGGCATTCAACTGGACAGAAAGAAAATCCTTCCGTTCTCCACCCTGTTGCCTCGATGTGTGTATATTCACACTTGAATTCTTAAAAAAAAAAAAAAAAAAAAAAAAAAAAAGGGCAAAAAATGTACCTTCCTTTCAGTTTACTGCGGTCAGAGTCTACACGCTACGCAGTCAAGGAAGACCGCAACCGTCCTCCAGTCAATTTAATAGTCAAGGCTATTTAGGTAAAAATACAAAGTTCTATAAAATGTATCCAAGGTTCTTTACGCTTTGTAACATTCACTCATGTAAATCATCAGACTCTGTATTTGGACCACTTCAACCACTACAAATCAAGATGTAGACACTAAAAAAGTCTCACCAAACTACATCTGATATTCTACATGCGACTGGGGAAACCTAGCTAGTAGGTGGGCATGATATCTGCATCGCTGCATTGTCCTGCCCCAGAGCCAACCTTATTAATATCTAATAATATATTAAAGAGTTTCGGGAATTGCTGACAGATTCCAACTATCGCAACAGGTATCATGTCAGACGATTTAAATGCCTTTGTGAAGACGTTGTGTCTGCAGCTTTAAGATTGACAAAAATGAACTGTTGTACTAGTGCATCTCGAAAAATTCGAATATTACAAAAAGTACATCTTTTTGCAATTTAATTCAAAAGGGAAAACTTTCATATGTTCCATATTCATTACGCGTAAACTATTTGTATTAATTGTGATGATTATGGCTTATGTCGAAAATCTGGAATCCAGTACAGTATCTCAAATTATTAGAGCATTTCCTAAGATCAAAAAAGGATTTACGATACAGAAACGTCCTACATCTGAAAAGTGTGTCCATTTATACAGTCAGTACTTGGTTGCAACTCCTTTACCATAAATTAGTGCATCAATGCGGCGTGGCATGGAGGTGATCAGATTATGGCGCTGCTGAGGTGGGGTTTTTTAAGCCCAGGTTGCTTTGATAGAGGCCTTCAGCTCATCTGTGTTTTTGGGGTCGAGTGTTTCACGTGTTCCTCTTGACAATACCCCATAGATTCTCTATCAACGGAAGCACAGTAATACACAGAAGTAATATCATGGTCAGCAAACCATTTGGTAGTAGTTTTGTCACTGTGGGCAGGTGCAAAGTCCTGCTGGAAAAGGAAATCAGCTTCTCCATAAAGCTCGTCAGCAGATGAAACCATGAAGCGCTCTAAAATCTCCTGGTAGACGCTGCTTGTCTTTGGACTTGATAAAACACAGTAGGCCAACACCAAGTGATGACACGGAACCCCAAATCATCACAGACGGCAGACAATTCGCACTGGACTTCAAGCACCTTGGCTTCTGAGCCTCTCCACTCTTCCTCCAGACTCTAGGGCCTTGATTTCTAAATGAAATCTTTGGACCACTGAGCAACTCCTTATCCCAGGTAAGACGCTTCTGATTATTACGCTGTCTCTGGTTCAGGAGTGGAATGATGTTAAAAATGCAACAGTTGCATCGTCTTTCCTGAAGACGTCTGTGCACGGTGGCTCTTGTTGCACTGACACCAGATTCAGTCCACTCCTCGTGAAGCTCTCCCTAACCCTAACCCTAAGACTTTTCTTCATCCCTGTTGCTTGTACAACATTTTCTACCGCACTTTTCCCTTCCACTCGACTTTCCATTAATATGCTTCGATACAGCACTCTGTGAACGGACTTCTGTGGCTTACCCTCCTTGTCAAGTGTGTCAATCGAAAAAAAATAAAAAAATCAGCATGATTGTAGTTGCATGTACTTAAACAGACTGAGAGATACACGGTATTTAGACTGTTTGAATATAAATTTACTCAAACTTGAAATGAAATATTCGAATAGTTTGAGTTTTGGTTTCGTTTAAAATGTTTTTTTGAGCTGTAGGCCATAATTATCGATGTTAAATAGGAAAAAAAAAATGCCCGGCACATTTTAGTTTACAAGTACTGAGTGCAGAATATCTAAAATTACACGTTCTTAAACAACTGATGGAAAACACTGTAATTTTTCTGTAATTTTTTGAGATTCGCTGGAGATTATTTTGTAATCTCGCCTGTCCTGTATCCTATACAATCCATAACAACCTGCCGTCTAACTTCCGAGCGCAGCAACAGAACATCCGTCTCTAATGTATCTCAGCTTCCCTTGTCCACGCTGACGAACAGATAAAGCCGTAAACACCTTTGCTTTCAAAACCTACACGGGGTTTAGATTAGGAAAATCAAGGGGCGTGTAGTTTATCAGGGTGACTTCATTATTCAAGCATTAAAAGAACTATCTCTGAGCACATGCTTGCACGGCTGGTAAAGTTTTACTGAAAATTTAGAACAAGCTTAGTTACAGCTAACACCTTGTTACATTTCTTTACAGTCACAACTGCAGGTTTGCAGCGATGCTGTCATTGTTAATGGGTAATTAAGCCAAAGAAAGAAAAAAAAAAAAGCCTGCCCAAACGCTAATTATAACAAATGAAGCTACAGCCAACCCCGCTGCATGCTTTCACACTTTATGTATGTTTGACCTCGCCCCCTTCTTACTCACCGTCAGCACGAGTCACTGCATGAGCCTGATTACAGCACTGGGAGCCCGAAGACCCAAAGACATGGAATGTTCTCTTTGTCTTTTAGAACAGTCGCTGTAACAGGGGAACGCTTGAGCAATCTCAGCCTCTGGGCTGAAATCATATGTCAGTGCTGTGGAAGGACAGAACCGGAGGGACGTGTGAACAAAAGAGATGGATGGAAGGAGACAGATGAAGGAGGAGGGAGGACTGAGGGGCCAATAAACGTGTTACGGCAGAGACAAATTCACACACTGCCCCAACTGCGGTCGTTAACCCCAACTCATAGAAATACTGTGGTCAGGTCCCAGCCGTCTCTCTGTCTCTGTCTGTCTCCCTCTCTCGCTCTCTGTTTCACGCACATACAGTACACACACTCTCTCTCTCTCTCTTTTCTTTCCCTCACTCTCTACATTTCAACAGTTTTCCCATGTGACTTGTGTTAATATACTACATATTAGATTAAATTCAGCAGGGCAAATTGGCTTTTTTTTTTTTTTTTCCCTCCCCTACACAGTGGATTGATGGACAAAAGGAAAAGGACTAAATAAAAAAACTTGATGGGCTTGATGTCTTTAGCTTCGCAGGAATAACACGACATGTACAGCTCAGTGAAATGAGAAGCGAAGATGGAGATATTCATCTCCAGAACACTCGGGTAAAAGAAATGTCTGTAAAACTCCTCAATAGATTCGAGTATGAAAATAATAGGAGCAGACGTGACTAAAGCTAATTTACTACAGCTCTACTCTTGCTAATGTTAACCAGCCTGATATTACTTGTGATATGACTTGTAAAGTGAACTTTATTGTTATCTTTCCATATACAAGTATATAGAAAAATTAAGCATATTAATATTAAGCATAATTTTTTTTATGCAAATAAGTATATTAGTATATTAAGCATATAAATGAATTTACACATAGTGTAAATAGACAGAGTAGACAAAAGATAGTCAAAAAAAAAGAAGAAGAAAATTCCAACTAAGTGGACAGTGGTAAGGGTAAGTGGACTTTTATACTAATAGGAAACTGGTAGTAGATGGAGATACAGTGGTACCTCGACTTCCGAGTGTCCCAACGAACGAGATTTTTCGAGATACGAGCCGTCTCCCGGACGATTTTTTGCTTTGAGTTGAGAGCTAAAATCCGGTTTCCGAGCCAGCACACGGAGGTTTTGCAGGAAACAGGTGACGCGTAGGAGGCGGAAGAGGTTTTCTCTA
>JAOVYU010000026.1:10277298-10288535 GCA_025674565.1 Synodontis membranacea
AAATAAATAAATAAATAAATAAATAAAAATGGCCTTCGTTCAGCATGAAGCTTCACGTCTTATGTACATGATTTACATTTCTTCGGAGGAGAGTCTGGAGACATTCGGAGTCAGAGACGTGACCCTATCTGATCTGATTAGTGAAGTGGTTTATTTGAAATTAAAAGAACAATCCCAGAGACAAACGTGTTTAATTCTCTACTTTAACCTCACAGAGATCTCTCTTCTGTCCGGAGTCAAAAAGTGTCAACGTGAAGCGCCGCTACGAAACGGAAACCACCGCTTCGATTTAAACCTGCCGTCGAAAATTCGGTTCGGGGCGCAAATGAAATAAACCGAAGCAAAAGTTGAATAATGAAAGGTCTTCCAGAGCGCTCCTTCGTTCTCTTACGGCCCGAATGTGTGCAAGCGTGTCGTTTAATAAACAGCCTGGGTGCGAGGGTGTGTTCCAGACAACTGTATTTCACACCAGCGCTGTGCTTTAATAAATCTCTATGTGTTCCTAAGGTTCTGCTTACGTCGCGTCGACGGGCAATTGTTTATTCCGCAGAGGGCAGAAAAAGGAGGACGGGTACAGCGAACAAGCAGCCTCGTGTGATTAGCAGCTACCAAAGTCCTAATACACTCACTCTTCACTTTATTAGGAACACCTGTATGTTTGATTGGCCGATCGCGCGGCAGCCGCGAGACGCATAGAATCATGCTGATCCGGGATGAGCCACGGATCTCAGTCGCTTTCATCATTTATTGGTGGCAGAGGATTTCGGAAACTGCTGGTCTCGTGAGGTGTTTTTACGCGCAACGGTCTCTACACAAAACCAATGCGAGCAAAACAAAACAACGACGAGGTCTGCAGGCGGAGGAAACACCTCGCTCGAGAGAGAGATGAGAACGGCTAGGACGCGTCGAGATGATGAATAATCACTCTTTATAAACGTTGTGCGCAGAAAAGCGGCTCGGGACGCACAAAACCGAAAACAACAACATAAAAAAACAGTGCCGGGTTCCATCTGTAGGGACCTGATGGACAATCGATGATTTGAAAAACATCACGCGGTCAGCAGAGGCTGACGTTATTTCGGGAATCCTTCGGGAATCCTGCAGAACAGGAGACTCGCCATGTGACCGGGACGGGACGGGAATCATAACGACAGCACAGTAGGGTTCGATTATAGATAGAAATATGCAGGTGTGATATGAAAATTTAAAAGAAAACACAACACGAGAACGGAATGGGACAAGAGTCATTTTTCCGAGATGGGATGAGACAGAGATTTTTTTTTTCACGGGATTGGAACGGGGCAGGAGTATACTCGCAGGAGTGAGATAAAAATATACTCCTGTGTTACCCTTTACTGTACAGATGTGTATATAAGTGTGTCTATAATGCACAGAATTACACATTATATACGAGTGCACTATGATGGTACAGCTGGCAACACACACACACACACACACGCACACGCACTGAACCACACGAACAAACCAGCTCTGCCTTAAACAATGAGTTATTCAAATCAGCTCTCTAATTGAGCAGGATTGGGGTAGGTTTGGGTGCTGGAGCTGGGAGGCAGATGTCAGTCAGAGCTGACGTGTGTGACAGGAGTGTGTGTGTGGGAGCCCTGGGGAGAGTGTGTCTCTGGTCATTAGGGCAGTGCGAGGCTCACGCGGGGGCTCTGACGGCTGACACCAGGCCCGTGCTCGGCCCTCTGGAACACTGCACTGAGGCAAACGTGCCACGGCTTTGCATCATCTGACCCCGAGGAGAACTCGGCGCGCTGTTGTTGAGCACAGCTCCCCCTGCAGAGTCGCAGCTCCGTGACTGATGCAACTCCTGCTCAGCTGGGGAGCACGCGTGCATACACACGTTAACACATTCACACACAAACACATCCGTGATGGGAACTGTTACACAGGACAACAAGCAGCTCATGTAACAATGCCGTGCTGTACTGCTGCTGCACGCGTGCCACATACTCGTACAGTGCGCCGGCGCAAAAAACGCCAGCCAGTTGTTCAGCTGTTAAAATGAAATAAACAAGTTCAAATGCGACGTTTTTTTTTTTTTGGCACTCTTGCTCGAGCAGCACTCAAAGGAAAAAGAAAAGACGTGTTTGACGTAAGATTCAGAAAGAACACAGGCGGAATCAGGCGAAGACAAATCGGGGGGAATTATTCTCAAGTACTAAATGTTTTGTACGGCACATAAAGGGACCTTAAGAAAAAGATTCGGAATCGTCCGCGAGTGCGCTTGCATCACAATGACGAACAGGTGAACAGCAGACAAAGCTTTACGTTCGCAGGAAATATGAAGTCTATAAGACAGAGTCTCATTTTTGCTTTAGTAAGCTTTAGTAAGAACTAACTGGAGAAATGAATTTTTTAGTACGAAGGTCAAGCGTGGACGCTTCCTGCGTCTGTCCGAAAGCTTTAAACGCTCACAGCGGGACCCTAAAAAATAAATAAATAAAATCACATTAGCACATGTTTAACGCTTGTCAGGCTTTCGATCTCCTAATGAGGACCTGAAAGGATGAGGTGTGGTTAAAAGAGGGGACCCCAACCCGGGTACGCAGGTAGAGCCATTTTTACAACCGAATCAATGCCGGACGACAACGCTGGCATTATGTGCACGTGCATCACGTGAACTCTGTCTCAACAGAATATCACGTATCATGGCCCGAAAGCAAAAAGTTGATGTCGTCTCCCAAGCTCCCATCTTCCCCCGAACCAGACCCGAGCCACGAGAGCCGGGGGGCGACGGGAACCCGCACAACGCCGCCGGCGAGCCCGAGAGCGTCTGAACTTACGTCAGCCTAAACTCATTGTCAATTAATGATGATGGAGTGGGCCAGGGAGACATGCGCCATTAAGCTGGAGGAGCGAGGAAAGGGTAGCGCGGCAAATGGGCGCCATCTCTCACACGCCTCCAATCGACGGCATCGAGGACGACAAGGGGTGGGAGACAGAGAGAGAGAGAGAGCGAGTGAGAGGGAGGTATGGAGAAGCGAGAGATGGAGCCAAGGGGAAAGATGAGAGCGTCCCTGAAAGCAAGAAGGCTTCCACACGCATACAACACAAAGCTGTTACCAAGCCCCATGACCACGGCTCTGAAAGTCAGCCAAAAAACAAACACACAAACAAACAAACAAACAAATAAATAAATCTCACACACACACACAAAAAAAAAACACAGCAAAGATAATGAGCAGCGCTTTGTGCGAGAACACGCAACATAACAAAGAGCACGATTTGTTGGTATTGGAAACGTGCGCGAGATGAAGAACGTGTAACCTGTGCCTCGGCGTTCCCCGGTGCTCGTTGTGTAATTACAGTTGCAGACGTTCAGAACTTTGATTGCAATCAAAGATGCAGCAAGTAAACTTCACATCTGGGAGGTTCCACTGCCACAATCACACACACACACACACACACGCAAACACACAAGCTCAGCTTAGGTTTTGCTCCTCAGACACACCCGGATGCTCAACTTGTAGATGCTGGATTCACAAATCAGACATGACCGTGCAGCTGGACACACACACACACACACACACACACACACACACACGCGCAATATCACCAGCACTAAAACACTCATGACATCCCATCTTATAATGCCTGATGCACTTTGCAGGAAGGAGAAAGCGCGTGCACAGTCATTCACCATCAATAATTAACCGGAGCGCGTGAAATGCATCACACTGCAATAATGCAATTTTATTAAAAAAAATTTTTTAAATAAAATATGATGAAAGGTAACCACCATGTCCTACACACCTCTCTTTCTCTTGATCTCTCTTTCACTCTCTCTCTCTCTCTTTCTCTCTCTCGCGAGCACGCGCGCGCGCTAAAGAGCGAGTCTGTAGTTAAATCTCAGCCTGTTGTCTCGCGCAGTAACGCTAATCAGCCCCGTGTGCTTACCTTTCCGTTTCTCCATGGCGCGCGTGTGCTCTTTTACTCATTCAGCTCTCCTGCACATTCCTTTAGCATCTCTCCGTCCGGGCGTTTCCTTTCTCTCTCACTCTCACACTCGCTCCTTTTTTTCTTTTTCCTTTTTTTTTTTGCACACACACACACTCACACACACGCGCGCGCGAGAGAGAGAAAGAGGGAGAGAGGGGGAGAGAGAAAGAGAGAGAGAGAGCGCACAAGGTTGAAGCTTCGACTTGTCCGCGCTGGGAGGAACGAGCAGGAGCAGCGCGCGCTTTATGAGCGGAAAGGCGAGCCTTGACGCGGAGCTGCGCGTGCGTGTGCGTGTTTGTGTGTGCGCGTGTGTAGGTGAGCTGAGCTCATCGTGTGTCAGTCACAGGTCCCTCCTCTTATTATATTCATTTAATATCGAATCAATCGATTGTTATCCATAAAAAAGAAGTGGTGTAGAGAAACCCTGAAACTAAATCCAGATTTCTAAACTGACGCAGCAACACACTAGCAAGGTTTTTAGGTTTACTTATTAAAACATAAATAAATAAATAAATAATTATAATAATAATTCTCCTTCTTTACGTCATTATTCACGACACTTTATTACGCCGTGACGGAACAAAGCTGGTCATCAGTGGATGGTGAATCGACATGGCACCGTATCGCTCGTATTAGATTCAGAGGTACGGTCAAATCTCGAACCGTTGCCACGTGAATCCAATTTGTGTTCCCAGCGGATTCAGCGATATTGTCCAGATACCGAATCGTTGCTGTGTGAATCGAACCATACTGTACCCATACGGATTCGGTAGGCGTGTTTCTGCCGACACGTCTGATGCACAGTCGGAGATTACGAACGTATTTAAAAACATCAACAATGTATTGCGAAAACTTTCAGACCCTTGCCTGAGGCAGATTTTTCGAAACACATTTTTCACATTTAGGTCACATGACATGACATGACGAGGAAATGGAAAAGCTACCTCTAGCGTTAAATCTGAACAAAGAGCGCGCTGTAATGGCTATCGCGAGAGGAGGAAGGCCAGCTTTAATCGGATGACATCACTCAGTGGAAACACAGACTGTTCACAATTGTGCTTTATTTAAAATGATTAAAATATTGCTCCTATTTCACACAGAACTTCAACGGAAACCCGGCTAGTGATATCAAGAAATATCAGATCGTTGAGTTATGAATCAAAGCAGATACAGTGAGATCGCCAAATGCTGACTGATTACTTTCTGGGTAAACATCGCTCTGTATTGTACTCTAGCTCAGAGGTCGCCAGCCACCCGTCCGCGGAACACTACCGCTCCGTGGATCATTAGATACCGGGGTGCAAAGAAAAAAATTTGTGGTTAAATTCACTACCTCACTGCCTCACTACCGCACTTGACTCTGACGCGCCGTTTCACGCATCAGCGACACAAGCTTACCCTTGACAAAAAATGAGCCAAAAACAAAATTCACTGGAGAGCTTTTTCGGGAAGGAACGAGCAAACGATGCAGCAGAAGGGTCACAGACTGCCACCAAAAGGAAAGCTGCATTTAAATGAAAATACCAAGATTCCTACCTAAGTTACGGGTTCATCGCAACAGATGATACATGTGAACCGCCGCGCCTCTACTGGTCCATGGAAAAATTTTCACGCATGAAACCAGTCCGTGGTACAAGAAAGGTTGGGGACCGCTGTTCTAGAAGATCCAATGACATCATGAAATAGCGAATTCTGAACTAAGTATTATATTCTAAATAGTATTATATCGTCTCAGATCATTGCCTGATGGAGCAAAAATCGCATCATGTTGAATCACAGCAGATTGAATGAGATCATCGAATGTTGATTTGTTGCCTTATGAATTTAAAATCATATTGCATCGTGGCAGATTCAGTGGTATCGATTCGTATCGATCGTGACAGGTTCGTTCGTGATATTGCCAAATATCGACCTTTTGCGTTAGGCACCATAATGGGAAGCCTGAGGTTTACGCTCTGATTAATTAGTATGAATTTGTAAGGTTTGAAACCTGTCCTCTGGTGGTAGGAGCTTACCTATTAGCCGTTATGTCGCATAGCAGGACACTATCTTAGCGAGACACTATTTTGACGTACCATCCGTATGGAACCAAGTGGCGAGGGAATATTTTGGGACAATTTATGATGAAATTCCACAACTGGAGACGTGCCTGCTGCGACACGTTAGAGTGTATTCGCTCACTGTCCACTTTATTAGGAACACATATACAATATATACATACAATTCTACTTTCAGCCAATCATGTACAGTAGCTCCAGACCGGAACTAAAATATCCACTCTTTACAACCGTGGTGAGCAGAAAAGCTTCTTCAACGATAATAATGATAATAATAAAGTAGACTGTTACTGAACGTAAGTATCACGTACCGGGGCACTCTTTAGCGCACTTAATAATAATGGAAGGCAATTTGAGAACAATGATGTCATACTTAAGCACAGTGTTTATTATGTAAGGAAGCGGTTTGGGATGTAGATTCTGTAAATAATATTTGATATGTAGCTTCTGTGTTACATCCTCTCCAGCGCAGAGGTTTACTGTTTGCAGTGTGGTATGAAGTTTCAGCATGCTGTTCCAGACACGCTATTTAATTACGGTTGTGTATCTGGAGCTTTATCAGCCATCGGCTTCTCTGCTCTCGGAATATCAGCCATTAAACTCCATATCCGCTGACCAACAACATCCAGAGTACAATTCGTTTTCGAGTCAGAGTTGCCAAAAGTGGCGCATTAGTCGATATTTTAGAAGTGACATGAAATCACTCATCACGACTGGATGGTCCGTCCAATCACTACGGTCCGTGAGTTAACACGCTCGGTGGATGCCAAAACAATAAATATTAATGCAATCTATCGGCAATAAATCATTCAGGGCTTAAGTATTCTAAACGGGATGTCGATGTATTATGGCTTAGGTGTAAATTAGAAGTTCTGTGCCCCGAGCAAGGGTAGAATTAATCTTATTCGGATAGAACACGCAGAATCGCCTGTTTCGCCCAAACACAACACACTCCGATACACTCACGAGGGCAGAACGATTCATTCTAGTCTACCCTGAGAGCACTGGGAGCGAGACGGAGAGCATAATACACCCTGAATTGGATGCCAGTCCGTCACGTGCACACACGTTGGGTCACACGTGCTCATACACGCCGAGGGGCAATGCAGAGACGCAAGTCCACCCACGGGCATGTTACTGTGAGGTGTATAGAAACCGGAGAACCTGGAAATCCGATGGACCCACGGAGGAGAGCATGAAACGCCTGGAAATCCGATGGACGCTCGGAGGAGAGCATGAAACGCCACGCCAACAGTAACGTCGAGCTCAGGAGTGAACCGGGCATCGTGGAGCTGAGACACGTCCCGCTTGGACTCAGCGCTCATATATCCATTAAACTGCAATACAATGCAAACCAAAGCACATCAGATTCATTTCTTCCATTTTCAACCACCGAGACGTTCCTAATTATTTTGCTGAAATGCAAAAAAAATATACAAAGTCAGGCACAGCTATAAAAAATGCCTGTCTTATAAGCTGACTTTAACGGATAGTTTACAGAGCGTTTTTTTCTTCCTAATTGCTATGCACCGTACCGAGTTCAGGAAATTCTTCCTTATGTGCATAAACAAACAAACCATTAGACAGATTTTTACTGAGTGACTGATGACAGCCTTAATTCATCTGTATTACTCATGAAGTGATATTACCTAATATTGAATTAGCCTTCATTATTGTACTACTGTATAGTCCTGCACACACACACACACACACACACACACACACACACACAGAGAGAGAGATTTATCATACTATCCTAGTGAGGACAATGCACTGGCATAATTATTAATGCAACTAATTAATGCTAATGCCTAACTGGTCAGTAACCGTTTGTCTCCTTTCATTTTATTAAATAAAAGTTGCAGTTTAAAAAAAGGCAAAGGCAGTTTTTCTCATGGGGACCGGTTAAATGTCGCGACGAAATCAAAACATCTTAGATAACGTGTCAAAATGTTGCTTAATTAAAAGTGGAAGTATCCAGCCAGAAATGTACTCAAGTGAAAGTAAAAAAAAAAAAAAAAAGTTGTTACTTTTAAATGCACTCAAGTATTTAAAGGTATAAAAAGTTTTGTTTTTTTTTTAACTGATGAAATTGTCTTTTGCTTTCATGTGCAAAAACATCTACACCATTTTACCTGAAAATATCATTCCATCTCTGGAAGTTTGCTGCTCATGTGCATGACCAACGTTATGTTTGCTAATGAACTACTTCACAATAAATAGCCAAAGTTTACAATTAGATTTAGTAACTTAACCACTATGTTAACATCAGCATAGATAGATAGATAGATAGATAGATAGATAGACAAATTTAGAAAGAATATAGCCAGTTACTGTAGTGTTGGAAAATTCCAATTTGTTCTCAAATTTTGGGAAAAAAAAAAAATTCTTAAATATAATCTAGGTGAAATCTTTTTTTTTTTTTTTTTTTTTTGGAAACCGGCTAGAGGCGCAAAGGAGACGCCTCATTTTCTGTTCATCTTTGCTAACTCCAACACATGGAAACATTTCACTGACGCACAGATTATCCACAGCGCTAATTACACTGTGCAGCACGAGTTTAATAATTTGCATTATTTTTGGTACTTTTGTTTTTTTGTTTTTTCTTTTTGCTACGTTCATTAACTTGATTGGATGCACACAATTGAAACTGATGATGAAACTGATAGAATTTCCAGTTCAGTTCCAGTATTGAGGTATAGCGCACGGTCATCGGTGGGATGAGAAAAGATGACACGTTTGAGATTTATGACAAGTGTTCGAGACTCAAGGAAAGTATATATACAGCAAAATAATACTTTGGTAACAAAGTCCAAAAATATTCCTGGATATTATTATTATTATTATTATTATTGTTATTATTCTTATTTCTATTATATTTCTATCCTCGTCAGGTCATTTGTTACCGAGCAAGATATTAAAACTAATACAGAATGGTATAGATAATAGGCAGTAAATATTGTGTGTAAATTTATCAGTGACCAACATTGCAGTTTGTTGCGTTGTTGTCAGATGGTGCAACTTTTTCCACGGCAGGCTTGATGGCACACCTT
This sequence comes from Synodontis membranacea, assembly GCA_025674565.1. Taxonomy (NCBI): domain Eukaryota; kingdom Metazoa; phylum Chordata; class Actinopteri; order Siluriformes; family Mochokidae; genus Synodontis; species Synodontis membranacea. The sequence goes on from JAOVYU010000026.1 coordinate 10,286,375, forward strand.
CCCTTTATATAAATCCTGGCTGGGGAAACAGAAGAAGTGCACTCATTAGGGCCTAATTCAGAGACAAACTGTCTCGCCTCAAACTGTCGCTTTCTTGGCCCGGGTATCTATTTGCTGCACGGTTGTGTCTTGGCTTGCCTGCTTCCAGGAGCCGTGGTATTGTGCTGTGAGATGCTACAAAGCAGGCTGCTCTTCCCACGCGCGGGCATCCGTCCTCATTACCCCAGCACGGCATGCCCGCTCTGTGCCAACGCTCACAAAGAGCCCCTCCGCCCAGAGACTCTGACAAATGCGCACAGAGCAACAATGGAGCAAGAGATGGTTTGTGTATGTGTGTGTGTGTGCGCGCGCACGAGAAAAAGAAAGGGCACAACTCGATGCTTTGTTGTTGCCATCGCCACAAAACCCTCTCAAAAATTGTGTATGAAAATGAGCGTGTATTCGTATATAGCTCGAAGGCCTTCTGTTCTCCCTGCAGTAAAAGCGTGACAATGGGCTCCGGTCTCGTGGGAGTGAACGCTGAGATATATATCCACGTGCACTTTTGGAAGCCGGCCCATACCATCAATCTTTTTCTTCCGATGCGTAAAGAATGGAAGCAGTGTTAGGGGGAATGCAACATGCTGGATGGTATGAGATCAGCGCTAGCTTTTGTCTCGCGCACGACAACTCTGTTCGGTGTCGTCCTGCTCACGTCGGGGCTAAATGATCACTTGAGAAGACACACATAGATACATACACGACGCTACAATGTGTGTGCATGTTATTCGGGAAATAAAACGAAGGAAATGCATACATTAAAAAAAATAAATAAATCTGATTCAATTCAATTTCATTTGTATTACACTTTTAACAAACAGTCACAAAGCGGTTTTAAAGAAATCCATATGTAGATTATTCACCGAAACGCACTGCTGGTTTTGGGGAGTGCAAATTTATTATTTATTGTAAGTAAACATGTGGGACCATCCACAGCTATCTTTTGATTGCACCTTTACTTCAAACTAACTCCGAACTCAGCTAACTCCTCTTGAGTGGCTGATTATCCAAGCGCTAAATTCACTTTTTCTGTTTTTTTTTTTTTTTTCCTCCCCTGTATAAAAAAACAGACTTCCTCAGTAACTCTGTATGAATAAATATTCGGGAAAAAGAAGTATGTTTGGGCTTAGTGTTTGTGATTTCACTACAGATTAATTTGATTTATTTTTTGACCTAGCATGGAACTTTAGCCACAGCTAAGTTCGCTAAAGTTAGAGCGGGTTTAGATTAATCTTATTATTATTTTATCATTGGTATGGTTTATTATGACAGACTTAGACGCTGATAAATAAAACTCTGAGCAAAAAAAAAAAAATTGTGTTTTTTTTTGAGGATGAAAAATATTTAAAAACAATTTAGTCTTCCATAGATAATTTTACGAGCTTCAAAGTAGCACCATGTATAATATCCAACATACGTGTCTTCCCTCTCCCTTCTAACACACACACACACACACACACACAATTTTATCTTAGCATTTTAACTAAAACCTGTGCTGTTTTTTTTTTTTTCTTTAAATGCAGGAACCAGCTCACAAGGTCAAAACTGTCCGATATTCCTATTCTTATAAGGAAACACACACACACACACACACACACACAAAGATCAGTATTAGTTCTTTGCACATATACAGGCTACCTTACACTATACAGCTCTATCCTTCACACACACACGCACACACACGCGCACACACACACACACACACACACACACACACTGTACGAATATGCCACCTTGAATGGTCTCTGATGAAAGACCTCGCTGAATAGTTTATATGCTGCACTGTAATCTTCCACACTATAATACACACCAACTCACATGACCTTCATTCAGGTACCGTAAGATAAATGTGCCAGACGCGCGCGCGCACGTGCACGCACACACACACACACACACACACACACACTCACACACACACACACACTCACACCCCAGACTAACCACATGGAAATAGCCACTATATAAGTTTCAAATGGCATCATCTATTGTGGATGGATGAGTTCCTGGACAAGCTTATCTATCACTCTAATCCATTCTCTACGCCAGTGTGTGTTCTATCTTCTCCTCTAATGACAAGCAAAGGCCTCAGGTGCTGCACCAGCGTATCTCCATAATGAAGTAG
>JAOVYU010000026.1:10288635-10302775 GCA_025674565.1 Synodontis membranacea
GTGTGTGTTCTATCTTCTCCTCTAATGACAAGCAAAGGCCTCAGGTGCTGCACCAGCGTATCTCCATAATGAAGTAGTTCACCTGTTTGGCTTCATATCTCGCCCGAACAGACCAGACCCTAAATCGCTTAACAGGCATTAATTCATGAAAGGAACAACAAAAAAAAAAAAAGCATGCTTTGTTTTCAGCACCTCGAATCTAAAGGCCAATCAAGCAGGAATCTGACCTTTCAGCATTAACCTGTTAAACGAGAGCACGTTTTTCGAGAACGTCAGAATCAATCCGAAAATGTCCAAAAATCAACCGTGACATATCTCTTCATTAGAAATGAATATTTAAGAACTGGAAATGTTCACATAAAAAAGGACTTTTTATTATTATTACTATTATTATTATTATTATTATTTTACCTTATTATGTTCATTACATTTATTTTAAGTGATCCTTCACAACTGTTAAGTGCTTCGGTTAAAAAAAAAAAAAAACCCAAAAAAACGTTTTAAAGTTTAGTACATTTTTAAGAAAAAAACACACGAGGTGGGTATGGTTTTCGGCTGGTACTCAAGGTTCCAGTATCTCTACTGGAAAAGGAAAAACGTGCTATCGAGCCATCTGTAGTTTGTAGTTATGTTTCATGTTGAGGAAACAAGTTACAAGAGACACTTTTGTTCCTTTTATCACTTGCATTACAGAAGCTACAAACTACAAGACTCTTTCAAAATTAATGCAAGAAAAAAAAAATGCAGCTTGCCTGGTGATGAAGAACCCAGAAACGCACACATTCCTTTGTCCTGAAGACCTTTCTGTGATTACTGACTGTTTCAAAGTGCTGACACAGGAGATTCCTTCCATAAAACTGTCCTGATTGAAAGCTTCAGCACAACATCATGCGTTTCTCCCATGTTTCAGGGCTTTATATATATATATATACAGTTGTCCCTCGCCATTTCGCGGCTTCCCTCTATCGCAGTTTTTTTCAAATACAGTATATTCATTAAAAAGTTGATCTCGGCTGTCGGGAGTCAATTATTTTGGAAAGGATTAACCGCGATAAACTTAGGGTTTACTGTATGTATATATATATATATATACACACACACACACACACACACACACACATATATATATATATATATAAAATCTGTATATTATTAGTCTTAGATTCTGTCAACCATCAGCCATGTGAGTCCCTATGAATGAGCTGTTACTATGGCAACGATAACGTATTAGAAAGAGCGCATTGCTGTAAACCTGTCATTTATGTTAAAGTAAGAGTTAAGGACAGAGTCACGCTGTTATTGAAAAATTAATCCACACTTTCTGGTTTGAGAATATGAAACACAGTCGAAACACAAAAAGTAACGCAGAGTCTGCTGGTTTTTTTTTTAAATATATATATTTAAATGTAAAAAAAAAATGTAAAAAGGAGGAATTTTAGATATTTCGCATATTACTAAGAGACATCTCCGAGGGCATCACTTAAACATGCTCCTGTTAATGAACACATTTCCATGCAGCGTAGCTGAAAAAGAATCTTCATTCCTTTTCGTTTAGTTTCGCCTTTGGTGCATACGTACACAGAGCGGATTTCCATTTGACGTGTGGCCTTATCTGAATTAGCGCCTGCTAGGCAATTAGAGACAAGCAAACTTGAAGGGGTTCTCATAACATATCAAGAAATATTCTGAGGACTGCTAATGATTTGAAGACCATCAAAAACAGTATTGCCGTTGGCAAAAAACAACCAAAAAAAAAAAAAAAAAGTTTTTCGCTAACACTTTGACATATCGCCCGTCCCTGCGCGAAGCTATTTTTGCCTTGCTAGCCTCTTCCTGATTGTTAAGAGAACACCACCAGAATTTCCACACACTGCATGTCATTTCAGCGCTGCCCTGCTAAGAGGACCCTGTGCTATATTTACACCTGTACAGGACGTATATCTGTGGCGAGTGAGCAGCGAGTGAGCGGCGAGAGCTACAGGTACGCCTGACAAATCATCTGCTGACGTGTTAGCTAGCACTTTTCCAGGTTTGTGGTGTCAGGAACATCAGGCAGAGGATTGTTCGCTTTCTAGAGCTTCCAATGGGCCAGCGAGAACGGAAAAACAAATCCGACTGCGTTCGTACAGTTTCTCACTGATGTTTTAATATAGTCAGGGAAAAAGAATTTCTCACGGATCCAAGCAAATGCAATGAAGCCACGGTGTTGAGGTTTATTGGTCCGGTGTCATGTCCAGACCAGTTTAGAGAAGAGCCCGAGAGTGGCATATAATTAAGGGTGGGAGTCATTGATGAATATTAAAATTCGATCCTGGCGTCAGTAATATGAAAGGTTACGTAACATCCGGTTGTCTGTCGTGATCCGCACTGTAAACGGTGCTTGATTCCATTCTGTGTAAATCTGTACAGTAAATCAAGCTTTTGTGTTATAACTGACAAGATTAGTCGCTTACTGTTTTTTTTTTTTTTTAATTTGCTGTATGTCCTTGTTTGTTGCTTTTTTTGTTACTTTGCTTTCTCTGTTAACTTGCTCTGTTACATTATTCAATTGCTTTGAAAAGTCATTTCTTTGCTTGCTTTCTTCGTAATTTGCTATCTTTGATATTTTGTTCATTTTCTTTATGTTTTGTTGATTTGTTTGGTCACTTCATTAATTCACTTAGTTACTTTGTTAATTTGATTTGCTTGTTACTTTGTTTTTGTTTTTTTGTAGTTCATTTTCTTTCTGTCTTTGTTAATATGCTTTGTTTGTTACCGTTGTTTGTTACTTTGTGTTCTGTCAATTTGCTTTGTTACATTATTCACTTGCTTGTTTCTTTAATAATTTGCTTTCTTTGTTGTTTTGTTCATTTTCTTTGTTGCTTTTGTTAAATTGCTTTGTTACTTCATTAATTCACCTTTTGCCTTCTTTGTTACTTTGTTATTTTGCTTTCTCTGGCAATTTGCTTTGTTAAATCACCAATTCACTTAATTTATTTTTTGTTCATTTTCTTTATGTCTTTGTTAATATGCTTCGTTTGTTACTTTTGTTTGTTGCTATGTGTTGTGTAAATTTGATTTGTTACATTACTCAATTGCTTTGAAAAATTCCAATTGCTTATTTCTTTAAAAAAAATTTGCTTTCTTTGTTACTTTGTTCTTTGTTCATTTTCGTTGTGTTTTGTTGATTTATTTTGTTACTTCATTAATTCACTTAGTTACTTTGTTAAACTCATTTGTTTGTTACTTATTTTTGTAGTTAATTTTCTTTGTTAATATGCTTTGTTTGTTACCGTTGTTTGTTATTTTGTGTTCTGTCAATTTGCTTTGTTACATTATTCAATTGCTTTGAAAAATTGCACTTGCTTGTTTCTTTAATAATTTGCTTTCTTTGTTATTTTGTTCATTTTCTTTGTTACTCTGTTCATTTGCTTTTTGTTAAATTGCTTTGTTACTTCATTAACACACCTTTTGCCTCGTTTGTTATTTTGCTTTCTCTGGCAAAAAATTTTTTGTTAATTTGGTTTATGACTTTGCTAATATGCTTCACTTGTGACTTTTGCTTGCTGCTTTGTGTTGTGTAAATTTGCTTTGTTACATTATTCAGTTGCTTTGAAAAATTGCAATTGCTTGCTTCTTTAAAAAGAATGTGCTTTCTTTGTTACTTTGTTTATTCGTTACTTTCCTCTCGTTGTTATTTTGTTTATTTTCTCTGTGTGTCCCTTTGCTTTCTTTGTTACTTTGCTTATTTCCTTCGTTTGTTACTTTCCTAATTTGCATTCGCACTTCGTTCATTTGCATTCTCCTTACCAAACACCTGCTGGTCAGAAAAGTCAGAGATTTGTGGTACAGTAAGTCTGAGTTAGATGACATTCCATAGAAAGAGCTTTTTTTTTGTTTTGTTTTTGCAGTATTGCATACTGTATATCATTCAATGCTGATGAATAATCCATGGGTTTGAATTCTACAAGCATATTAACTTCAAGCTTTGGATATAACACAGTCAGGGTTATTCCACAATTTTCTGGGCCATGTGTATATTCAATACAGTAAACATATCTGGCCCTGGATAGTATTAAGTCAGCAGTGCTGGTCAGACAGCATTGCATCTTTTATGCCAAACAGCAAGTGTGTTGACTGTGGAGTGGGGATATGGATATTTGGTCCAAAATGTCTTTATATTCAAGTAGCCCTGGCGTACTCTGGCCAGTCTGGGCCATTCTTGGACTGTCTTTTTTTTTTTTTTGCAACGTCTGGACCGAGAGAGATGGCTGAGATTCGGTACCAGAGTTAAAATGAGTCCTAGCACGTGTACCGGCCAACAAAAAGCATGAATGTTAACTAGAATGTGTCATAATTAAAGCTATTATGTGGCCCTAATCTGGCAAATCAATCTAGACCATTCTCAGGCTGTCATTGTATGTAGGATCTGGGCCGAGATATGGAGGGATGGCTGAGATTTGGTACCGAAGTTGAAATGGGTTCTGGCCCATGGACAGGCCAAAAATAAGGATGAGAGCTGGCATGAAAATTCAGCAGTATCGTGACTATCATTCTGGCAAACTGGTTTGGGTCATTGTTGGCCCAGCATACTTTGTGATATCTGGGTTGAATAAAAGCTGGTCATGTGGGCCAGGACTGGGCCAGAAAGACCTTTGTGTGGGATGTACAGGCTTTCATCCAGTACTCCTGAAGTCCTGTCTATGCAATGTTGGATAACCTGTGTTAACCAGTACAAGAAGTCTGGAGTAAATGCGTAAACATGTCTGGAATTGATAATCTGATGGCACTGTATTTACATTTGTGCTTTTCTTAGAGGTAATGCATGCTTATACTGTACCGTAGGTCACTATACATATCGTACATGGAAAATTTATACCTGATCTCTTTAGACGCAAGCATGTCTAACATAATTTTGGAGCTGTATACACAAACCTTAATAATGACTAAGGTAGATATGGCCAGCCATGACCACCCCTTAGCCCATATTCCACATTATTATCCAAATCATTTCCAAATTCAGCCACTGGATTGAGATCTGTCAAGATGAATTCAACACTAAATAATAATAAAAAAAAAACCGATCAATTAAATAATTAATTAAATAAATTAACCCCCCCCCCCTGCAGATACATTTTTAACTCTGTCTTTGTTGCAGTGTTTCATAGCTGGGTATAAACTGCTAATCAGTAATTATGGATGCTTCATTGTTTAAAATTCAGCTTGCTGGCATGTAGGCTTTAATGAGAAGATCTTCAAAATGATGAAGGATGAGTTAAGCTGTTCCTCCCTTTTGCTGCCTGCCATCAATCTTTGTGCCTCCACATGGAGCGTGTGTGCTCTTTCTCTCGTTCCCCACTGCACTTTTCTCGGCTCAGGACTTGCGCGTCCCTCCTAATCACCTCTCTTGTCACCATCACCTGCCGTCTCCTACTCCGTACTGTCCACACTTTCAAACACGTTCACAATCACTTTCCCACTTCCCGTATTCCTTCCTGGAGTAGAATGAAAGCAGGGAGGGAAGAAGAGGTGACACCGGTGACCGGTTTGCTTTTGGTAGGTGCCTTTCACCACAATGTGTCACTTCCTGTTTAAGTTCTCGTTATCTGCCTTCTCCTTCTGCGCCACTTCCAATCTCCTTTCTTCTTTGTTTTTTTTTTTGTTTGTTTGTTTTTTTTTGGTTCTGTTTGGGAGGTCGGAGTGCCTTATTTCTGTCTGGTGAACTAATTTCTCCTTTTTGTCCTCCCCTGCTATGGGCTTTCATGCTGAGAACCATTCCCCCAATCAAAACGCTACTACAAAGGCATTTTTTTGGTAAATGGAATCTTTACACACTGCTGGGCGGCTGATAAACAGATCTAATTTTGTCTCTTGCTGCTCATCCCATAATGAAGTCAAAATGCAATTATCAGTAATGTTTCAGAAAGTACAGACAGGGCGAAATGGAGGCACAGCATGTACATCCACGTTTTCTCTCTCTCTCTTGCTCTCTCTCTCTCTCCCCCTCACACACACATTTTGCCATTTGGCCTGAGTGGGGTTACTGAGTCTGCAAATGATAAACAAGTCGAAAAGAAACGACTGTTGCGAGCACGCCGCGCACTCTTTGGGAGGCATTTTTGAGCAACGCCTTGCAGTTTCTAATACACTGCAGCTGGGTTTGCTACTTAACACTTCTTTTGTGATGACAGTGAGAGGGAAGCAATTATTCAGGCCATTTTAAAAATGGCTGCATTGAATTTGCAAACCGCCAGGTGCTGAAGACTTCGTGGAGATTTGCGTGCCACCCAAGCTGATAAAATGCCACAGTTAGGCTTTTTGTGTATTTTTTTTTATTAAGATTTAATTCTCCTTTAAAAACTGCTTTATACAAGCCTTTTTTAAAAAAAATAGATCCATGCTAACAACGATTCAGGGGTAATCAAAATGTGCAAGCCGCAGGAGAAGCTGGGGGGGGGGGGGCTTTTGTAACAGGAGCATTTGCATCACAAGTCAGGGCCACGTCGTGCATTAACGCCGAACAATTAAAAATCGCTAGTCAGACTGGAAGACCACTGTGTCAGCTGATTCTATTGAATTTCAGGAAGCAAATTAGGGTAGTATGGTGGTGCAGCGGGGTCTTAGCTTTGATCCTGAACACAGGTTACTGTCTGTATCGAGTTCTCCCTGTGTTCCTGTGTTGGTACATGTTGTGTTGGTTCCTCTGTTGGTCAGGCTAAATACATATGGATGAATGTATACGGATGCTGCTCTGTGATGGCCTGGCGTTCCATGTGGGATGAATCCTTGAGCGGTTTGCACAATGTTCCCAATATTTTGCTGAAGATTGCTTCATCAACCTTCAGTAGCTACTATCTTGGGTGAAACATTTGGCCCAGTTCAGAAACACTCTCTGGGTGGGACACTAGGCCATTGCATGGCAACACACACACCACACACAATCAAACTTAGACCTAGGCGAATTTAACGGATCCAGAGGAAACCCACACCGAACGTAAACAGAGCACCGGATCAAACGTCCAAGTGGAGAAAGGGTCTTCTAGACCATCAGGTAGCATCCTGTGACACGAGAAAAAGAAGAAAAAGACAAGCTAGACTTTGACCTCCCAGGCTGGCAGATGTCGGGTGATAAGGGAAAAGGAGGTGGCAATTAATAAATTGGTAGAACAATGGGCAACTATCCTACAAAGACAAAAAAAAAGCAAAAAACAAAAACAAGAACAAAAAAAACCAACAATTCCAACTGGTGTTCAGAAGAATACAATCCCACTGAAACCCCAAAACAACTATATTTCATAAGGACTAGTGTGGTGTTATTCAATTTTTTTCAAGCTTGTTTCTTCCTCCACTTGTCCTCCATCTGAATGTTGAGCTGAAGGGACAATTTCTCCTGTCATCCCTTGTTTCAAATCTCTAGGGCTCCTGGTCCAGAGCTCTCACCGTGAAGTAGGCGTCCTGGCTCATTCGATTTCACGTCGGGGAGGACACGAACGGACTCAGGGCAGGTGCGGAGAGGGATTTGGGGAAGGAAGAGAAAGCGGCAAAGCAAAATCTCTCTGATAGACAGCCTCAGCACCTCGGTCCCCTATCTTATTAGGGGAAAAGAAATAAGGAGGTAGATAGACAGATAGACAGAGAGATTGTGTGTGTAAGCATAGTGGATGGATAGAACTGGCTGAGAGTGAGCCTTAGGGACAACAGAGGGCAGGAGAGGGCAAGTGTGTTTTGTGTATGTGTGTGTGTGTGTGTGTGTAGCCTATACCAAGCTACTGAGGAGATTGCCCAGGCTCCCAGTAGACACAGGGTTAAAGGTCCATGCTAGAGACCTGAGAGACTTGTAAGTTAAACTATAGCTACTTCCACATTGGTAACTGGTGCATCCAGAGGGCTGGCCACTGGCAATGAGATAAAAGAAAATAAGGATAAAGCAAAGCTGTGTATCTAGCCTATAGATTAGGAAGGTGTTTTTATCCCCGGAGTAAAGCAACACTTCCTTACAAGACGTTCTCTTTTAGAAATGCTCTTCTACACCGATCAGCCATAATGTTAAAACCACCTGCCTGATATCGTCTAGGTCCTCAAGGCATGGACTCCACAAGACCTCTGAAGGTGTTCTGAGGTATCTCTCACCAAGACGCTTGCAGCAACTCCTTTAAGCATCGTCAGTTGTCCAGATGTGGTCTCCGTGGATCGGACTTCTTTGTCCAGCACATCCCACAGACACTCCGGACCAGTCGTCTAGCCATCACACGTCGGCCCTTGTTGAAGTCACTCAAACCCTCATGCTTGCCCATTTTCCCTGCTTCCGGCACGTCGACTTCAAGAACTGACTGTTTGCTTTCTGCCTAATACATCCCACCCCTCGAGAGGTGCCGCTGTAACGAGACAGTCAACGTTATTCACTTGTCGGTGGTTTTAATGTTATGGCCTATCGGCGTATATCATTCTCTCACAGCAGGGGGAGAAAAGAGAGTGGCTGTTTTTTTTTTTTTGTTTTTTTTTTTTTAATGCTGCTCCCAGCTGACAGCAAAATGCTGCAAGTCATTAGACCAGGGTAATCTAATGCCTTCCACTGAGCCTCAGCTCTCACTTAGAGCATTAATTGGTGAGTGAGTCACCTCACCTTTCCATGTCTAAAGAGGAAAGCGCTGAGATGGTTCCTTTGAGTTTACCATAATTAATTACTGTGACAACCAAGGGTACGGGAACCCCCCCCACCCCCAAGACAATAAAAAATACAAGCAAATCCTTAAGATCTACAGCATGCCAAGCTTGGCTAAAGGTTGGGCAAAGTGTTAGATGATGCTACCACACGCAGAATCATTACAGGTTTAATGCTCTAGTTTAATGGATGCCAAAAATCTGTTTGAAGAGACATTAAAAGGCTATCAAGCCAGAACTGTCCATTTCCTGGCAGACAGCAGGAGGAATGCTTGAAATACTGCAGCTACGCTATGAAAAAAAAATGCAGCTTTGCTACAGTAGGTTCAGACTTTCTCTGTAATTTAGGGATCATTTGCATCGTATTCAAATGAACGACGAGAGTTGTGAGCGGTTTTACTCTTGCATTTTAGCTGTGCAGAGGAACTACTTAACATGATATTATGAGAGCAGGTTATGGTCAGAAGTTATGGAATGGGCTAACATGTCAGTCATATGAATGGAGGATGTGTGTACCGGCTACGCTTCGTAATCTCAGCAACGTATCTACCGGAGCAGCTTATGAAAATGTGCTGTGTTATGCAAAAATATGCAGATACAAGAGACCACTCGCAGCAGGGAAATCTGGGTTACATTGGAGTTAATGGCACATTTTTACATTTTACATTTTCACACCCTCAGAAGCAAAGTGCACATGCATGCATACACACACACACACACACACACACTGTTCTTGGGGGTGATCAGGAGAGTGAAGAGAGGCGCGCTGTAGAGAATCCGATTACTCTCGCTCCAGAGTCCGGTCCATCTCCACCATTATCCCATTACTGCAGCGTGTCCTCTCTCCACTGCAATTAAGGCAAACCTTCAGAGACATGAGAGGCCCATCTCTTTTTGGCAAACGCCATCCATCATATGTTTAGGGTAATATCGAGGGAGAGCAATAGATGCCTCTGATTAGTGTTTGAGCTTTGCTCGGAGAGGCCTGATGGATTGGAACTGGACGGAGAGCAGGAATGAGAGTATAATGGAGGAGCTGTGGGCATCTCTAATGTACAAGGGTGTGGGGGAGCCCGACTGGAGAGCCCGGGTCTGGTCCAAACCATCCCTCTGGGGCTAAACGAGAGGAGGGGGTCGGATGGCAGGGCTGATGAAACAGGATGTGATATGTCCTTGCCAGTTGTGGAAGTTTAATTAAAACCTGGAGTCTCGCCACAGAGGGAGTGTCAGAGAGCAAGAGAGAATGGGAGGACGACAAAAGGGAACGACAGAGTGCAGTGAAGAAACACGGAGATCCATCCAAAACAAACCGTTAATGAGAAGACAAGAATAATAACGCTTGAACTAATAACAAATAGCGTGTTGCTAGCTTGGGGTGGGGTGGGGTGGGGGTGTTGTAGTGTTCATGAAAATGGCTAACCACAGCATGCTGAGGCTAGTGATTTACAGCTCTCGTATCTGGCTCTTGACTACGGAGCGTTAATGAGAGGCTGTGATGGGGCTTGTTAGCGGGTAACGAGCCGTGGCTCTGATGCCACCCCTTGGACTGAGACAGGAGAGGGAGGGGGCAGTTGGGTAAATGCTCCACCACTCCCGACACCATCACAAAAGTCACTGGTGACGTCCTGACATGTCCCTTTGTGCCTCCCGGCCACGGCGTGAACAACAGTGTCCAGAATATATATATATATATATATATATATATATGCAAACTTCTACTGTATATATAGCTATATAGTTATAATATATAGCACTTAAAAGAGCAAAATATTACATTAATTATATCATTATAAAATGAATTTAAGCAAAAAAAATAATTGTAAATAATTCATTATTGATGAATTAAAAATGAATTAAAATTACATAGTAAAATATATAATGTATAACATAAATTATATTTTCTGTATTTTACCATATAATACTATATAATACTATATTTTAATTCATATATTTCCATAAAAAACATGGAACATATAGTGTATGATATAAAATATTTCACAATCTATAGAATACTGACGCTTTTTTTTTTTTTTTACATTATATTGGGCAACATATTTATTATACTGACAAGCAGCTTCCTGTAATATTTATTTATTTTTTTATTTGATTGGTTGATTTATTAACGTATAGCGATTTTCATTCTGATTCCAGAATATCAATGAGTTTTACAGACAAAAAATGAGATGCTGGAAACTAGGTTTTTCTAATGCAATAAAAGTTTTTTTTTTTTTTTTTTTTTTTTTTTTACCAATTTCCATATTATAATTCATGAAAAGCTGTGCATTCTGAGATGCTTTTCTGCTCACCATGGTTGCAAAGAGTGATTATTTGAGTAACCATAGCTTTCAGGTTAACTTAAAGCAGTCCTCTACTGTATTCTCCTCTCACCGCTCTCAACAACAAGGTACTCGCATGTGGAACTTCAGATGTGGAACTTTGGTTTTTCACACCGTTCTCTTGAATGTAAACTCTAGAGACGGTTGTGTGTCAAAAATTCAGATCAGCCCTGATTTCTCAACTACTCAAACTAGCCCATCTGGCAACAACAACCATACCAGGATCACATTGCCCCCATTCTGATGTTTGATGGGAACATTACCAACGCTCGTCCTGTATCTGCATGATTTTATGCATCGTGCTGCTCATGACTGGCAAATTGGATGATTTCTAATATAGGGTCATTATGTTTCTCCATATAATTCAAAATGTGAAAGATATATCTGCTTGTCATGATAATCCATATATCCTCTGAAATTAATACAGCACTTTGTCCTTTATTGAGTGTAGAATAGTTGACAAATGTGCCAATAATCTCTGGCATGAAGATGGTTAAGTGCTTAATGAAGCCTGATGAGTAAAATCCAATCAGCCTCTTTTCTCCATCAACGCAAGATGAGAAATATCCTGCTGGTAAATAAAAGAAAAAAAGGTTGTCACGTGTGAAAGCCTGCGACAGGAATGAGAGTGAGACTGCCATGGTGTGAAGCGGCATTTCGCCACAATAAACAACGACGACATGTCGAAATCTCCTTCTGTCACTTTACTCTCCTGCTCTGATATGTCTCCTCCCTTGCTCTCTTGCTTCGCTCTGGATGGAGAGATAGGCAGAAAATAGATTGAGCGAGCGAGAGAAGAGATGACACACAAGTACACAAACACGTATGTGATATTTTCTATTAATGGTGCGACGCTTAATCTGTGAGATATAAAAAGCAGCACAGAGAGTCAGTTAGGAGGAAAGTCATCAGCGGTCGCGGCCGTCGGCGATGAAAAGCCGCGCTATTGCTCAGGAAAGCGAATACGCTGTCTCTGGAAACAAAACCCCAACTCTAATAAGAGAGGTGGCCTATCGATTGTCTGGTGGGAAGAAAAAGAGATGACATGGAGCTAAGAGAAGGATGATGGTGGCTTTTCAGAGACAGACAGAAAAACGAGACGGTGGCACAATAACAAAGTCCTGATCCAATCCAAATGAGAGCAGTCAGAAATAATCCCAAAGAGCGAGCCGCTGATTTATAGACTGACAGTTTTAAACTCAGACGCTCTGTTCAAATGCTTATCCACATTCCACGCCCTTCAGACATCACACAACAGAAAAGATGCTGTGCAATGTTTAAAGTCTAGAGAGGAAAAATTCAACTAAACAAAGACGGCATTAACCCTAGCTCCCTCTGTACCTCTGCCTGGTTTATGAAGCTTTATTATTATTCAAAATAATAATAATACTAATAATAATAATAATAATAATAATACCATCGCAATGCTTGCTTTACTTGGTTTAATTTTATTTAACTGAATAAAAATCGATATCTAAATAAAGTTTAACCCAATAATAAAAAAATTGGCAATAAACATAATATAATTAAATTATGTTTAATAACTAATTATGTTAGTTGGCTTCTTTAAAAACTTTCTATTTTTTTAACAAATTGATCTATTTACTGTGATAAAACACCTAATAAAGGGACATAAAAGTTGATGATATTACTATCCCCCCCCCGGAATTAAAAAAAAAAAAACAATTTGCCATATTTAAGGAAATTTGCCATCATTAAAAAAAAAAAAAAATCCTGATTAATATAAACTGAACTAATAAACTGATAAACATTCTGTCTTAGGAGCTTTATGATTTATGATTCAGTATAAAGACTGTAAAATGTTAAACATGAAACATGAAAGTAAAAAAAAAAAAAAAAATTAAGAAATAAGGAATTTAAAAAAGTTCATTTCCTTTTACTTACGTTGTGACAATGAAAGTCAAAGTCGGAAAAAGTAGAATAAGTTGGAGATTTTGTTTAAATAAAATGTGTGTAATCAAACAACATTGCGAGTCAGATGCTCTGGTCATGTGACATGGTGCGGTGAACATGTGACGTGCAACGGCTTATGGGTGTTGTAGTCCTGTGCCGTATTGGAGCTGCCGTGACTATATACATTATATATATAATATAAATATTATGTTACATTATTTTTATAATAGAACAGACAGCTAATGTTAATGTGCATCATACTGCAGATATTTCAAATATATTTTACTGAAATAAAATATAAGAATGGAAGTAAAGAAGACAACGTGAGAAAACTGATATTCACGTTCAGTGATATTAACGTCCGCCTTGAACACAGACTGAAAACATCTGAGGTTAGCACAGTCTATAGAATAGATTCTGGCCATGCAGTAGTAACGAGAACGCTCTCATTATTTCTGCTGATGTTGAGTTTGTGCCAAGGAGACTGAGGGAGAGCGAGGAGAACATCCCACTCACTCGTGCTCCCCTTGCTGGTCTTCTGAGGGAGGAAGAGTGATGAAGGTGAAGCTGAACGATCTGACAGTTCAGTGTCTCTTGTGACTTCCATCCTCTGTGTGTTTAGCTTCATCAATTATGGATTGAATTCAGAATCCGAGTTTTTACTTCTCTGAGATGAGCGCTGCTCTTCAGGTGCTGTAGTGCTGTACTGTAGGCCAGAAGACCTTACAATGCATAACACCTTCATGAATAAATAATGAGCGGTAATACATTTATTAATGAGCTTAACTTTGGTAGGGGAGGGGGGAAAAAAACGCAGGTGTCAAATTTACATAAAACCAGCTTTATGAAAGTAGGTCAGACAATAAAAACGATGGTATTGAGTAGCAACCAGGGAACTATTTACATATACAGGTATTCAGATGGACCAATCAGGGGCCACATCAAGAACCTGGGACAAGAAGGCTTTGTGTTCACCTTTGTTATCTGTAGATACCAACAACAATAGCAACCAGAAAACAACAACTGTAGATACCACCACCACCAACAACAACAGCAACCAGAAAACAACTGCAGATATCAACAACAACAACCAGAAAACAACAACTGTAGATGCCAACAACAACTAGAAAACAACAACTGTAGATACCACCACCACCAACAACAACAACAACCAGAAAACAACAACTGTAGATACCACCACCACCAACAACAACAACAACCAGAAAACAACTGTAGATATCAACAACAAC
>JAOVYU010000026.1:10421367-10435768 GCA_025674565.1 Synodontis membranacea
CAAAATCTCAAAGATACCATCCAACACTCTACAAGACCTAATAAATATTACAGTACTTGACCCCAACAAAAATGATTCTTGTATTGCCGTGTATCTGGTGTGTATGTCAATATTCATCCAGTATTGATCAGTTTGAAATACCTTTTTTGGAATTTCGAATTAAATTACTTGTGAATAAATGTTTGTCACCCGTAACTTTTCCCTCACTCCATTCCTAAAGCAAATGCTTATTTTTCTATTCTGCCAAACTTTCACAGAGGCCTTTGTTAGTTGCTGTAATTTTAGCTCTTTTATGCTGCCCACTCTCCATTATTCCTTGGCCATACATCACCAAAGCTGCTTTTCAGAGCTGACAATCAGCCCCTGCGGCTCAAAGATCAGACTCGTTTTCCAAGCATCGCTGCTTTTTTTTTTTTTTTTTACCTCAACAAGGAAAACACCAAGTGTATCGGTACGGCAAGGAGGCTTTTAGAACTTGTTAGTACCGTTAGTTTTCAGTCTGTCAAGTTCTGAAACCTTAATTATATGTGTATATTTCGAGGAATCGCTTGGGCTATTTTTTAGCCATTAACCTTTAGCTACTTTCCTAACAACAAAGTCAAGTTGCAACTGACTTTAAGCTCTCCTGAGGATCGAGGTGAAGGGACCGGAATGTTCGAAATAACAAGGAAGACATGGCAGAGCGTTACATACGGAGTATAAACCAGGCTGCTTCGCAAAGGTGCAAGGTGTTCAATGCTTGCGTGGCGGAAAATTCATAATGTCTTTTTTTGGTTTATGGTCGTTTGTTTAAAAGTTCGTGAACCCCCTGATCTAGTCAATATGAATATTGGATTGAATTAGACTGGGTTCTGTCTGGTGGAGATCGGTTTTCTTGGTTACGTGATACAGTTTAGATTGCTGCTTTTCAAAGCTTTAATGGGCTCAAGCTCAATCTAGTGAAAAAACTAAATAAAAAAAATAAAAAAAAAAAACCTCTAGGTTAAATGTATTCCCAAGTCACCAGACTTGTTGTCAAGGCAAACGCTACTGTCCGAACATATGTGACGACCCCTGGAGCTAGAGTTTTATTTGCGTCAGACAGATGAATGATAGGGATCATTAGACACTACGAAACCCCCTAAACAACCTCCTATATACACAAACAGAACCTGATGACTGCAGATCAAGCCCAGGCTGAGGCGGACCAGCAGGGGGGAGGCGAGCGGAGATAGAGAACTCGCCATCTTATTATCACCCGCTGAGAGCAAAGTGAGAGAATGCAGGAACGAGAGGCAGAAAGACAGAGATGGCCATCCGCCCTCTTCGACACCCTCCTACTCTGCATCTGTGACTTGGTGGTGAGTCATCACCAGGGACTCTCATCAGACTGTTCGTCATTGGCTCGGTACACACACAGAACCCCTTCCCACAGAAACACTCGATCACTATTGTTGTTCTCAGGGATGGAAAATACTTGCGGAATCGTACGTCCGTTGCTATATTTGAATACGTAAAAGCCACCAGACTGTATTGCTGACCTTAAGACTCCTATAAAATGAAGGCATAATGAACTCCCATTCTAATTTGAAAAAGCATGCTGAGGCAAGACTCGCTAACTTTCTAACATTAACTGGCCAGATTTAACCACGTTTTCTTCGCTAATGCCAAGTCCGACTAGCAGCCATTCGCATAATTTGGCTAGGCAGCGACTTTTTCGAATTTTAGCTAATAATAAATGTTTGTTATTTGCAGGATATTTTGTTTCTGGTTAATTCATTAACAAACTTTGTTAGTCATGCATACTGTATGAGCTAAACAAACTTATTGAGACTGAATGTTCTTAGTAGTGCTGTCGCTAGTTTATATTGTATAATATACTTAGGGAATTCATAAGAAAGTTTTCATTAGTGTATAATTACCCGCAACTTCGAACCGCCATGTTGCGCCGCTACAGTAGCCCAAAACGGACAAACCTCTAGAGAGGACCTTCCGTGTTTTCAAGCTTTTACGGGTGGCAGCGTGAATCTGCAAACGAAGCACCGAATGGATGACCAAGAAGGAGGGAAAAAAAGACGAGGAAGAAGAAAGAAGACGAGTCGGTGTTTGCTGGGGCTGGTTAACTAGCTTGAGAACCCAAATTTGGAAAAATGGAGGATCATGCTTATTACTGAGCGCAGAAAAAGCAAGGCAGTGTGAATGAGTGAGTGCTTGAGTGAGTGCGAAGAACCAACCATACGTTCTAATGAAATCACGCAGGTCATTAAATACATTTATGTAAATACGTGGATTGTTATTAGTCTTTACACGCCAAGAGCAAAATTCAGTACAATGAAAAATAAATTCTTGCTTGTTGTGAATTTTCAAAAGCCAGTCGAATGAGGGTTCTACGGGGTTCCACTGGTGTCACAGAATAGAACAAGGAGCAGATTTTGAGAAAATTTCGCACGCTGACTTTTTGCATCGCAATTTCGTATCATATCCGGTGTGCTGTATTAACTCTTAGGCTTGGTCCAGACTTGGAGTTTTGGAACGACACGAAAGCTGCACAACAGGTACAAGAAAAAAATAAAAAATAAAGCGCAGGGATGAGTGTGCTGCTGTAGAGACTGCCATGTACACTGAGCTGGAAACAGCTTTGTAATGCTTTAAGCGCTTGCTTAGGACACAGATGTCTCGGTTTATTTAAACACTCAATCAGCACTATTCAGACACTAAAGAGCCAATTATATGACATTTAGCGGCGAATCAATGCACAAGCGGCTCTAAAAAGCCGCACTTTTACATACATCGAGCGAACACCTATCACGTGCTGGCCAGTCAATACTCTCATTGAGGCTTTAAACACGTTTAGATAAGGGCAAGGCCTCTTGAGCGGTGTTCACTGATCCCTAATTTGTATTCATGCTGTATAAATTCTCAGAGCATGTATGGTGCATGCTAAGCGCGTAAACCATTCAGGGTGTTTGGAAAAACGTGCTAATTGGATCCGCAGCTGTGGTTAGCTGTGATGGGATAGGATGGCCTTGGTTTGGATTGACCATGAATTATACAAAGTGTCATGCAGAAAGAAATCCAGTCCAGGAAAAAAAAACAACAAAAAAAAAAACACAAAAGACTAAGTGTCAATTTAGCGGCACTTTTCCGCCGGAATGCAAGTTCACGAATGCTGTTTTCCCCTGTAGGTTAAAGTATTGGCACCCCTGGCTTCATCTTGAAGTTGCTTGAACTTCTCTGAACGTAATTTGTGTGTCAGACCATCAGACCACAGTAATGTATTCGAAACACCACAGCTCTAGTCGACATTCTCTAGCAAGTGTAAGTACTAATTTACACTTATAAAACACATCATTTGTCATCAATAATTCATGTTATTGTGGCCACATGCGATGGGAAAAAAAAATTCAACCAGTGGGTGCCTGTCAGCTGTC
The DNA here is from genome assembly GCA_025674565.1 of Synodontis membranacea. Lineage (NCBI taxonomy): Eukaryota > Metazoa > Chordata > Actinopteri > Siluriformes > Mochokidae > Synodontis > Synodontis membranacea. Next base: position 10,424,778 of record JAOVYU010000026.1, read on the forward strand.
AAGTACTCTCAATGTTCCCTTCAAATACGCTTTATTTATGTTGGAATGCCGTAGGGTGGCTGTCACTTTTGTCCAGAACTAACGCGTCGTTAAGACCGTTTTTCCATTTTTGATATGACATCGATATCAAGGTCTAAGTATCATCTTGTACTTATCGAGATTAGTGCACTCAGCTGTCGCGTGTCTCTCCGCCCAGTGCTGATGTATGCATGAAATCATTTATTCATCAAATCGAATCAAATGAAACATTTTATTTGTCACATACGCCATCATACATGGTACAACATGCCGTGAACACTGACCATCTTTGTAAAAGAGCTCCATTACATGATGTTTAGAAGTGAGTTCAAATTTCTTCAACCCTTCTCTGGTTAACCAAAAAGCAATGTGGCAGATATGCATAGAGTTGAGCTCTGAGTGCATCGTGTACTACATGGATCCAACAATGTTCTCCGTTGAAATGAATACGACATGGCATTGTGAACTTGTAAAAAAAAAATAAAAGTAACCAAGCTTGTAAATGCGATACAGGGTCAATGCAGAAAATACATCATGGCAGAAAATGTCACGTTTGATTCTGTCTGATACACATTTTAAGCTCCTGAAAATCAGTGGGAGATGGTATAGAACAGTATTTCCCAATGACTTGCACAAGTTATACTTGTTGATTGATGCCCAAAATGTTTTCGCATTTTTCTTCAGGGTTTGCCGGATAGGAGCAATAAAACATAATGAGGAAGTAGACGGTAGTGACCAACAGTAACAGAAGGACCGATTAAATACAGAAGAACTTAACCATTTCTACTTTACCACTATTTTTGACTCATTTTATTGATGTTTGGTAGGTTTTTATTGATTTCAAATGATACTGTCATTTGAAATCACAATTAAATGTCCACCCCGCAGTTCAGACCTGTGGGAACTAAACACTGCAGAACTAGGGCTAAAGTAGAAGTGGTCACCAATAGTAATATAAGATGTATAGAGTATAATGTCAGAGGAGTCAGCAGGCCTACAAGGCTTGGCAAGTGTTTGGTTGATCACTGAAAGGTCGTGAGTTTGAATCCCAGCCATGCCACGGCCATTCATATCCAGGGAAAATAAACTAGTCAAGCTTTCTGGGTGGGAAGGATGATATATTCTCTCCCCTGCCAATCAGGGTTACATTAACCAATCACGGCTTTCAGTGTACCGTATGCGAAAGAGGGCAGATAGCGCCTTCGTCGGAAAGTGGCATGCTGCTCTGTGACACATTTCGAAGAGACGCGGTTAACACAAAGCATGTGTTAGCCTTCAGTTCATAACCGTCATGCGATATAGGAGAGCTGGCTGCTGGGTAGGAAGTGGCAGATGAGCATTCTGACGAGTAAATGCGGCTGCTGCTGTACACAGATAGCACATCCATGCCATAACACCAAAAGATTTGGAAGAGAATCCCCGACAGGTCATATTAGCTGACAGAGAGATAGTAGTGGAGAAAAGCATGACACTCGGGCAAGAATGAAGTGCAGACGTGCTCTCGGTATCAATAAGTGATAATCAAGCTGAGCAGTCATCTTCCTGGCAAACTGAGGAAGGTTCTGTCGTGGGGCTCCATTAAAAGTAATCCCCTGAAATCCACCTCGGGCAGTGTGGCGCACGACTCAAAAGTCCACAGCATGAGCCGTGCCGTCGCCGAACAGCAGCCGGCTGACAATAAATGGACGGTGGTTCAGCGAGGCAGAGAACAAAGTCGGGAACGCGGTAAGAGAGAGTAGTGTAGAAAGGAAGAATTGTAGAAGGAAGTCTGGAGGACGAGTGCGAGGAGTGGGTTTTAAACTCTGAGGACTGGGGGAAGGATTTTGGAGGATCTCGAATGAAGCATAATAGCGAGTTCCCTGTTGAAGGCAATTGGCAGTTACTGATAAGAACCAGAGGAACAGATCTATGCTAACAGAGTCACACTTTCAACATACTACAGCAGTAATTCAGTAAGCAGTAAATAAGGTGATGGTGCTTCAACACCTCTCTAGAACATACAAGTGTTTCTAGGGCACATTAAATAGCGCTGTACTGGTTAACCTATTTGGTAGATTTCATGCCAGATCACTTCAGCGTAGAGAAAAGAAAAGAAAAGAAAAAAGATTTCAAGAGCTGCCAGGGCTCGGAAATTAAATCAAGGCGGCATTTAGCTGATTGATTCTTAAAAAGCATGCTAGGTAGAGACATAGTTTGCATTCTAAATGATCTAAATGAAACAGTCCTTTTAGATGAAAATGTCAGAAGTGAACTAACAAATTATCACAGCACTGAGCCAAGGAGAGCTGAGGAGAGCTTTTTTTTTTATTTTTTTTTTATTACTAGCGGTTTCTTCATTTTAGTCACTCTCCACGCGGGGATCAGAGCTGCAAGAACGTTCTGGAGATGTCTATTTCTGATTCCACAAATAGGTGGTAAAGTAGAAATGTCAAGTCGTCCTCCTCCTCATGTACGAAGGACGTGATTGGGATTTTTCTGCCGGATTCTGAACTTACAGTGCGGTTCAGCGCACTGAGGCTTCAGTAAATGAAGACAGAGCGAAGACAGAGGGAAGTCTAGCTGGAGTGTAGAACATATGCGGAGAAACCATTTCACCATTTTCCTCCGGTCCTGAGGCAAGAATATGTTCAGTCTCCTGAGCTGAAGGAAAAGAACACGACTGTGACGGCAAGGTCTTAGCGTCTGGCGAGCGTATCCCTTAATAATTTATCCCAATTTCATTATGCTACCTTTTCTAGAACAGTCATCTAGCTCTGACGTGCTTAACCAGCCAGTCTTGTGCTTTGGTGGATTTACAGAAAAGTGCATTTTTATCTTTAATGAGCAAACCAGAAGCAACAGTAGCAAAGAATTTATTTATTTTTTTCTCTTGGTGACACTGGATATTGGGATTACATTAATAAATTATTACTCTTCTACAACTGTGTACTTCGAAGTTAAATAGTACTTAGTGTACTGGAAAGACGCTCAGATTGCAGCGGTTCTTAGGTATAAATGTACAGTATCTAGTCAGGGTTATCCATGGGACTAAGGGTGGGATTTGGGCACGGACTCTTTTTGGGAAGTGCAAAACTTTAGGTGACCACGTGGGACCACGTTCCTTAGCAGTTGAAGAAGGTGAGAAGGTGAGTCACAAGTTCAGATCCACCGAGCAGAAGCAGAGCATAAGGATTAATCAGGCAAGTCCACAGGGTGAGACGAAGCCACGTTGTTAGAAATGTCAGGATCTGGCACTGGCATCACATCAGACACATACAGCTCGGCAGTGAGTGTGTGTGAGAGAGAGAGCGAGAGAGAGAGAGAGAGAGCAGATAGTTAGATACGCTCTTATCATACAGTGGTTTAAGAGTATGTACATTGTGATCAGAGTGCACACGGGACTCCAGTAGGTCCAGCAATGACAGCATAACTAAAAGGGAGAGCTAGAAGGTAACACAGGCACGAGGGCACCCTTGTGATATTTCTTTCTCTCTTGGCTCATTAGACCTTATTTGTCTTTTAAAGTTCAATTTCTTCACAACGAGAGAGAAAATGGCACCAGAAATTCCAAAATTGTCCGGACCTGGTTGACAGCTCTGTAAACGGTAGAACGGTAGGGTGCCATGGCGACTTTAATTACTTGATTGCGTCACATCACTTGTCTTCGTGATGTAACAATTTTGTAAAAGGTAAAAAAAATAAAAATGACAGTTATGTTTCTCGGGCACGAACTGCAACGAGTGGGTATACCAAAAAAAAAAAAAAAAACAAGTACACCACCCAAACAAAATAGGTAGAGACTGTGAAATGGAAATGAAGTGAAAGTGATTAATTGTCATTATTGACACACCACAGCGCACAACAATGAAATGTGTTCTCTGCATTTATCCCATATGTGAAATGACACACAGCAGGGGGCAGCTATTGTCAGCACCCGGGGAGCAGTGCTTGGGGTCCTTGCTCAGGGTACCTCAGAGGTACCTGCTGGTCATGGGACTCGAACCTGCAATCTTTCGGTTACGGGACCACGTCCCTAACCATTAGGCCACCATCTGCCCCATATATCTGCCCATCTGCCCCCATACAGTAAATATACTGTAAAGTGTCTTATTCACGGAGTGTGACATTTGTAATGACCTTCATTGTATTTCTGGCTCTTTCCTGAGATGTACGTTTCTTGGTGTAGAGGTAGGCAGGTCTTGTCTTTCGGATCCTGTTCTTTGCCATGTGCTTTCTTCTGGTTCCTCGCTGGATGCCCACCAATTGCCACCCGCCTTGCCCCTGCCCCTGGTCTCTTATTGGTTGGAATGTAACTTCCGGATTCCAGTATGCTAATCCATCATTCAAATACGAACATATTATTTGGACTAAACAGGTATTACAGATATTATTTTATGAACCATGAAGCTCACGGGACAAACAGAGACCATCTTCATCGACACGTGATTCATTTACATACGATTCATTCATTCATTCATTCATTCATCCTTAGTAGCTGCCTGGTCAGAGTCACGATGGTTTAAATTAGGCTTCTAGCTTGTTGATCTTTTTGGAAATAGAACTAACTATTAGATATACAGAATACAACTAATTATTAGAAGGTTTCTCAGGTAGGAACAGAAAAAGAAATTAACAGATTTATGCGAGATTGTTGCAGTTGTTGTTTTTTTTATCTCACATGCACATCTCAAGTTGATGTAATGAAATGAAGTGAAGTGATGTAGCCTAGGTTGAACCGTCAGAGCCAGAATTTACACACGACGTTGACAAAGACAGCTCTAGCTCCGGGTTTCCAGCGGCTCAGTGATAGGGTTCATATTTAATAAAAACAAATGTCAGGAGATCACAAGTTCGAAATCCAGGGGATACCACAGAAGCCAAGGAAGCATCATTAAGAGACATGGGAGACAGCCAGCCATACTCTCTCTCTCTCTCTCTCTCTCTCTCTCTCTCTCTCTCTCTCTTCCTATCACTCAAGGCAACACTAGCCAATTGTGGTCTTCTGTGACCTCATGCTTGTGGAAGAGTTCAGGTGCTTTTCTTTTTGCTAGTCTTCACCCTCTATGGTTAGAAGCACTCATATGATAGGACATGACAGAGCTGGCTGGTACTTGGGAATTGGCAGGTGATCAAATTGTGGACGAAACTGAAGAAAAAAAAAAACCTTCTGGTCTGTGCCATACCCACTTTGTCTCTAAATCTAAATACAAAAACATATGATTAGATCACTAAAGAGACTCATACAGATTACCGTGTATGGCCATCTGCCTATACCTGATCTCATTTATGACTTGCCAAACATGGAGTAAGGGAAGAAAGTTTGCTTCGACACCTCTACAGTACATACGAGTGTTTCTGAAGCTCTTTAAATAAAACTTTCACCAATTAATCCTATTTCTTACAAGATCACTTCTGCGTAGCGCTGAAAAGATCGACGCTGTGAGTGGTGCTGCGAGGGCTCGGAAATTACATCAAGGCAGCATTTAGCCCATTGATTCTGGCAAAAAAAAGTACTAGGTGGGGATGTAGGTTATGTTGTCAGTGATCTAATTGAAACAGTCCAGCTAGCCGAAAATATAAAATTAACAAATGATCACAGCGTGGAGCCCAAGAGAGCTGTTCATCAGTGGATTTTTTTTTCCTCCTTCTTCTTCTTACTTCACACAAGAACATTCTAAAGAAGACCTGAAGACACACAAGGCCTTTGACCTTTTTTTTTTTTTTTTTTTTTAAGAGGCTATTTAACTATTTAATTAATAAATAAATTTATTCCAAGAATCAAAAAAAAAAAAAAAAAAAAAAAAAAAAAAAAACGAAAAAACCATGTTTTTTTGAGAGAAAACGTGAATAACGGAGCGACAATCAGACAAAATCGGAATGGAAGAAAAGCTGAATGATACGGTAGTGCGAGTGAGAGCCCTTGTGGGTGTTTGCTCAGGTTCACTGACTCTCAGCTAAGCAAGAGAGCCTGTTTCGAGGAGCGCTACTAATGAAGACAGAGCTAGTACTGGGAAGTGTTACTCCCACACACACACACACACACACACACATATACACACACACCTGTCTAAAGGGCCGTTTCATAGGCCACTTCAGCTTCTTCCCCCCAATGCCAGGATAATGGGCTACCTCTCCAAACACATTATATTCCATTGCCAGCAGGCTGCACGAGAGGCTGGAGAGGCCCCCACTCTTTACTCCTAAGTGCCATAAAATTAGAATGCAGACCGCACAGTGCTTCAATTCCAGCTCTTACAGGATCCCTACCTCTCATGGAGGCTCATTATTTGCCCTTGTCCCATTGTGGAAATAATATATTTCTCACCGTATTTCTTAAAAATTTCTATGAATAAAGTATGCCTCCTCCCTCTTCTCTGGGTATAGTACTGATATTGATGGGTCTTTCAACCTGGATATCCCTCTAATCTCCTCCAACAGACATGCGGCCAGATTTACACCTAGACTTACAGAGAACTGTTGTTAATTCAAGAAGGTTTCTATTGTCAATCAACTATATATATATATATATATACACACACACAAACACCTTCACACACATATATATATATATAATTTTACAGAAATGACCTTTCTTCGACCATGGTGCTAAATATAACAATAGCAAACAGCATCGTATGCAGGGCAGTTTTAATTCCCATGTTTTGCCTTGAGTTCACTCTGTGGGCTTTTGTTTGAATCTGTATCCTGTCTTCACTCCATCCTGTCATGGACATCTCACTTGACTGTGTCCAGGTGCTTTTTTTTGGGGGGGGGGGGGTTAAGCCCTTGTTTAGTTTGCCTATTTACACCCCATTGTTTCAGTGTCTTGCTGTGACATCCCATCATTGCTACTGGTCTTGCTGATTCCTGAGCCTTGTTTCATGGTTCTCATGTGAGTTCAGAATTTTGTGTTTCAATTATGCCTGTGATTACACTGGTTTGTACTTTCTTTCTGTACTCCGACCCCGTCTTTATCTTTCATGATCACAATTCTTCGATTTCCCTTAATATTAAAGAACATACAGTAGTTTTTACACAGTTGTGTCCTGCCTTCAAGTACCGACTGCATAATGAGTACAAATACACAATGGTGTCAGACGCTGGGAAGGGTTCCGCACGTCCACACATATGGAAATAAAAGATAATGATCTATATCGTTATATTGATTAAATCAAATATGAGCTTACTGAGGACCAAATGTTTAGCTATAGAATTGAATCAAACCATATTCTACATTTAAACTATGTTCCAAAACTGGAGTAACAAAATGTACACTTTAGTGCTCAATTATGTTTCCCCAGCTCAGGCAGTGCTTCTCACTTCTTCCCATTTTTTAGATAAACCCTACATTCGGTGAAAACTTTAGGCCACAGGATTTGATCCTTTCTTTTTCGGAATTCATTGAACAACATCAAGCATAAATTTTGTTTTGAGTTCTTCACACCTCAGCTACAGTATATCGTAATGGCGGTAATGAATGAGGCCTGAGTCTATAGATAAGCTCACAATCTGTTTATTTGTTCATTCTTTCTTCTGCAATAAGTGCTTTTATCCTGATCAGGGTCAAGGTGGATCTATAGTCTATTCCAGGAACTCTGGGAGCGAGGTGGGAATACAACCTGGATAAGATGCTAGTCTATCCCACTGAACCACGAACACATATAGTACTTATACACCAAGAAGCAATTTAGCATAGATAGTCCACCTACTGACATGGTTTTGGGAGGTGGGAGGAAACCGGAGAACCAATTTGGACGAAACCTGTGCAAGTATGGGAAGAAAATGTGAAACTCCATACACACAGTAATCCAAGCTCAGGCTCAAATGGTGGACCCTGAAGCTATGAGGTGGCAGAGTTATACCACCATGCTGCCCCAAATAATTACTAATTGCTAATAAATAATGTGTAACATCATCCTTTCACTGTTTCCCTAATGTTTTATTCATTATACAGGAGGGAAAACAATGCCTGAAAAGAAAACAGGAGTACTTGCATTCTTTATGCCAGCAGGATTTAAGCAAATTGGTTTTGGACAGCTAATTGTGCAGACAATGTTCCAACCATTGAGCAACAGGGCTATTTAGCTCTTCCAGAATTCCTTAATGGCCTTAATGCCCTCAATCTGCTAAATTACGAGTGCAGCTCTGAAAAATAGTAACCCGACGCAGACAGAACACTCTGCCCTGGTTAAACTATGTATTCTCATCCGCTACTTTAAAAGAAGCATGTACATCTGCAGACTCATGCAATTATCCAATCACATGGCAGCAACACAATGCATTCAATTATGCAGACACAGGTCAAGAGCTTCAGTTAACGTTCATGAACAAGAGAATTGGAAAAAAAACTTGATTCTGATCTTAGTGACCATGGCATGGTTGTTGGTGAGAGATTTCAGAAAGCTCTGATTTGGAATTTTCTTGCAGTTTAGTCAGAATGGTGCAGGAAACAAAAACAAAAAAAAAAAACATCCAGTGAGAAGCACTTCTGCTGTTCAGATGTTGAAGAAGAAGTCAGAGGAGAATGGTTGTTTTGAGCAGACATGAAGGCCATAGTAAGTCAAATAACCACGGAGAGCAGAAAAGCATCTCAGAATGTGCAAAATGTCAAGACCATGTCGGGTTCTATTCCTGTCCGCCAAGGACAGGATTCGGAGGCATTAGTTGGCACAGGCTCACTCAATCTGGACATCTGATGATACAAAAAATGTGGCCTGGTCTGATAGAATTTAAATTTTGCTGATGGTAGGGTCAGAATTGGTGGTAAGGGTACGACCCAATGGACCCAACCTGCCTTTTGCAAGTAGTTCAGGTTGATGGTTGTGTAATGATGTGGTGATTTCTTTTCTTGCCACAAAAGCTTGCATTTTTGGAATGCCACAACTTATGTGAGTATTGCTGCTGACCACTAGCCTTCATGTATGTCCATGATTTACCAATCTGATAATAGCTAATTCCAGATTGATGATGTGCCATGTCGCAAAGCACAAATCGTCTCCGGTTCCATGGACATGACACATGTTCCCTGTACTTCGGTGGGCTCACCATTCACCAGATCTATATCCAAAATTCCACATTTGGCTAGCTGTAGAAATTCACGTGAGCATGCAACTGGCAATACTGCATGAATTATGGGACACATTCATGTCAACATGGACCAGAATCTCAGATTAATGCTTCCAGAACCTTGTGCATCCCACGTTGCAAGGAACTGACGCTGTTCTATTCCAGCATTAGTGTGGTGTTTCTAAGTGGCCAGTGAATATATTGTGAATAAAAGCACCAGGTCTACACAGCTCCAGTGCTCACTGTGACCTTTCTGCTGAGAAAGGCCCTGCTTTCAAATCTCAAGAAATGTTAATTATCAGATAGCGATTAGTGCCAATTTGTCACCGTGCGCCATTGTGAGATGGAAAGAAAAACCCTCTTGTGGTTTGTGTCAGATTCGAGGCTGGGAGAACAAGCCAAGGTCACAGACGGAAGAGCTAATTAAAGAATCCTCTGGTTAACATTTTCACCGGTGGAGAATGAAAAAAGCAAAGGAGAACAAAATGGTCATGAAGAACATGCTCATAGAAACAATTTCACGTCGCTGCGTTAAGACTCGACATGGTTTAGAGATGATCATAACAGAATTCATGACTAAGAAGGTACACAAGTGTTTGAGAAGCCCAATCCTCGTTGCTCTTCAGGAACCGAAAGAACACAACCTGTTTGATCTGAGTTTTATTTAAAGGAGATTAGTCACTTCTGCTGCTTTGTGTTCTGCGGTATCTAGCCTTTGGTTAAGATCCCTGATCTCGATTCAGCTGTTTGATGCAACTCCACAACAGATGCTAAAATAAAAACAAAGGTTGGCATCCCCAGATGGAGTAACACAGTAAATAAGATATAAATTAGGTCAGCCAACATCATGCTTCCATGCAAGGAAATAGCTCATTTGCAGGGTACGTAAATATATATATGTATATATACATATCCTGCAAGGGCTCCTGAGTTTATGTAATTTTATGTATAAGCAGACTGACTGTAAGCCTCATCTTCAAACCGTATTACTGTCAATGAGTTAATGCAGATTTACACTGCCCTCCACAATTATTGGCACCCCATATAAAGATTTTTAAATAGGTTAGAAAAAATCCACCTTTAGGCAAAGTAGCTTCATCTCACATGGAAAAAATGCTACTGAAATAAATGTATTCAGAAAAAAACATTATTTTCTCAGCTACCTCACTAAAATGTGGATTTGTACAGTGTATATATGGATTTCACTGTCAAGAAAGAAAAAATCACACACAAATTTGAAAGTTCTGTATAATAGTTTTGTGGCCATTTCACATTAACTACTTGAAAGAGAGCAATCTACAACAAATCCATAAAGAAAATAAAACTAGCTTTTCAATTAAGACAAAAAATGGCACCCTGTAAAAGAAGAAAGTGTTACTGCGCACTATGGTGTAAGGTAGCTGATGCGCCGCAGTGGCTGAGCTGCATTATTGCTTGTAATTTATAACTGATTGCCATTGTATTGCCATTGGGAATACAATGACAATCATCCATCTATCCATCCATTATCTATACATTTTTTCTGTCAGGGTCATGGGGAAGCTAGTGCCAATTCCGGGTGACTTTGGGCGAGAGGCGGGGTACATCCCGGGCAGGTCGACAAGCTACTGCAGGACTAACACAGAAACGAATAATCATTCACACCTATGGCCAATCTAAGCAGACAGTTGACCTAATCTGCATGTCTTTGGATTAGGAATCGACCGATATTGATTTTTCAGGGCCAATACCGATTATTGCTAGTAAATGATTACAGATAGCCGATATTTGGAACCGAAATATAGGCTATATATAAAGTAAAAATGAAAATCTCTGAAAACTCCAACACAAAATATTGCCTTTATTACTTAATTTTTTTTTTTTTACATTAAATTTAAATAAAATATAAATAGCAAAAGTAGTAACAAATAAATAAAAACAAAGTAATT
>JAOVYU010000026.1:10445647-10458781 GCA_025674565.1 Synodontis membranacea
TGAGGACGAGGATGAGGCGACTGAGAACTCTTATTATTGTAAACTTAGTACTCACTACATTGAAATCATAGAAGTAAGTGTTTTGCGCTGTGTGTACATATACGTAAAACATAACGCTGACTATTAACACATCGTTACTGTGAGAGTTCATCAGAGTTCACAGTCCTGACCGAAAGAGTTGCTCGATCATTTGAAATTAATTGCACGGCGTACGCTATTTACTGTACGTGCTGCTAATTTCACTTTAATTAACTTTTTGATTAGACTTAAAAAAAAGAAAACGAAAAAAAAAAAGGATTGCTTGTGGTTAACTTCGCTTATGAATCGGGAGCCGTTACTTGAACAAACGGTCCGTGCTGACGTTTGACTGATCAGGTTAATTAAAGTAGTTTGATGACAGATTAACCAGATTAACAATTTCCGCATCAACTAAAGCACATACTAGAGGTGGCATTATTCTGTCCGTTCGCCCGTGTACGCTGCGCGCGCGCGCCTGAGCAACAGGTGGCACTTTCATTGCTGCGCGCACTGGCTGATTTGCTGAGTGTGTGTATGTGGTGAAGGCTGATTATCCTCCTCTCAGAGTGGGCTTGTCTTCGCCCCTTGCTCATTAAAACAGGCCTGTGAGTAATCTACTTAAAGCTGTCAGGCATCAGCGCCGGCTTTCTGTGAAGAGCTAAAAGCAAGGCGAGGAGAAATAAAAGCAACAGATTGCAGCAGATTGCACATTATTTTGTTTCTGCTCGCAAAACGGGACCTTTTAAGGAGCTGGGAAAAAAAAAAAAACATAAAACAGAACGACACCAAATGTGCAGCCAGGAAATGGGAATGCACAACAATATATGGCGTGGAGGTTTGAAACCTGCCACTAGAGCAAATAATCGCTTTCTGTTTATCGCTTATTAGACACCACCTATCCGGTACCTTATTAAACTGGTAGCTTGGTGTATATTGGAGAAAATGAACAACAAAACGACACGATCCGCTCGGATGCTGCTATATTATGTGCCACGTACTGTAGGTGTCCCTAATAAACTGGCAATGCAGTGTATATACTAAATATTGATGAGCTGCCTTGTTGATTTCTTTAAGCTGAATATTACATGGCACGCATAAAGCCTGCGCTTCATTACATCCTTTTTTTTTGTTTTTTTTTTTTCTTTAAAGAGGAAATAAAAAAACTGAAAATCGTATCACACACCGTGCCGTCCAGCCAGCAGCCAATATATCACCCGCTCAGGCATTTTTACTCACGGAAATATGAAGCTACCGTGCACGGGTGATAATGCGCATATTAAACATTAGGGATTGGAGCGAGCAGGGACGGGTTTTTATCCCCGGCGCAGGCTCAATTTACCGAGCGATCAGGGATTAATGTCGTTCTCTGTCTATAAATCAGCATTTCTATCAGGCCTCAGACCTCCTCAGCATGCTAATGGACAGCAACGAGAGCAGCTCGAGCGCCGAGAGGAACAAGTCCGCTGCAGTAATTAGAACTGTTTCCCCCACAGGTCAAAGAGAGAGAGAGAGAGAGAGAGAGAGAGAGAGAGAGAGAGAGAGAGAGAGAGTGATTTGTGAGACAGGGACAGGGAGTATATTAAGTAAATACTGTTCCGGGATTACTTAAGTAGCGAGTGCTACAGACAGTGACGGATCCGAACCATTGAACAATCACGTTCAGGTCATCTATCACCAGTATGGGGCTTGGAAGCTGACAAAAGTCCTTGAATGTGAATTTTGCATGTTTGAATCACATACACGTCACATTCGATTTTTTTTTCCCACCGTCGTGTTTGATACATTTATTTCTGTCAAATATTTGCATTTAGAAAAACACCAGGTTACAGGTTACTTAATGTACAGGTTACGGTTTTAAAATTAAAAAGAAGAAGAAGAAGAAAAAAAAACTCTTCTAATTTTCAGAAATACAGATTTTATTTAGACCAAAATTTAGAGCCTCTGGGATTCTCAGTGTAAACGTAGACACTTTTACAGAGTGGACAAACAAATAAAAAATGCTTTGAAATTCTACTCAAATATCAAATTTTCTACAGTGATGGTAAACACTGCACGCCGAGGTAAGGTTCTAGCAAGTTAGGCTAGAGAGTCGTTAGATCGCTGAAAATCGTTAGCTACAGTAGCTGTCAGACTTACAGTACGTACGTTTATCTCAGTTAGGTTCATATCATCTATTTTAACTCTAATCCAATTCTCTTCACTTCACTTCAGAGTTGTGACTGTCACAGAATGGCTAAGTGTTGAGTTCAATCACTCAGAAAATCAGTCTTCTTTTCTCTGTATTTCACCTTTGGGATAACTTACAAACAATCTGTATTTTGGAGATTTGGGTTTTTGAAATTTGTATTTAGATAAACAATTTGCTGATTGTTTAACCCTTTATAGGGCAAGAAACTACATTTTGTACCTTCGACAGATATCCAAAATGGGATTGAATTTCTTGAATAGATTTGAATAAATAAATGTTCCTTTAGGCTTTAGTGTCTTTCTTACATTCTTTTAGACTGGTGAGGAACCATACATGATAACTTTATTGACCTTGATTTGCAAAAGAAAAACGAAGATCTTTAATAAAATATATCCTCCAATAACACTCTAGGGTTGAAATTTTTTGAATTTCCACGAATTTCAATTAGTATTTGAACTATAAAGGGTTAAAATCTTAAAACCTAAGATTTAAAACCTGTAACTTGTAATTATATTTAAGCAACATTTTTTTAAGGTAAAACTAGAAGGTTCAAAACAAACACAGAATTTTTTTTTTTTTATTTATTTACAACACCACGGATGATTATTCGGGATAAATGATGGAATTTTGAAAAATGCTGAACAATTTCTCTGTAATATCCTTCAGAAAATTTTCTTAAATAGAAGTGATCTTACAAAGTGAGGTTTTCAATTATATCCTGCACATAAACTCATTTTGAGGAAATACAGTGCCCTCCATAATTATTGGCGCCCTAACGTGATTTCAATAAAAAGAATTATTTCTTGATTATGGGTCTGAATAAATCTATTTCAATTTAAGGTTGGATTTTTCTCAATTAAGATTTTTTTTTTTCAGTGTGAGATGAAGCTACTTCAGCAAAAGGTGGATTTTTTTCCCTAACCCTTTGCACTAATCTTTACAACGGGTGCCAGTAATTGTGGAAGGTGCTGTAAACGGTGGTTGGTTTTGGTTTCATTCTAGTACGTGTGATTTTATAAGATATATAAAGGAAACAAGCTTTTTAAAGCTATACTACATGATGTGATTGGACTTGGGGGGGCGGAGCTTCAAGATAATGCGTGAGCATGACTGGACGCTAAAACAGCGAAACGAAGTCATTAACACTTTCCTGCTGAATTGTTTTAAAATGGTTTAAAACGAAACATACTACAGATGTGCTTTTTCAAATAAACAACAAAAAACAAACAAAAAAAAAGAGTCTTGCCTTAAGTAAGTGCAACGACACATGAAAGAGTTCATCTGAAGTCTAATCACCCAAAGACCAAGAGATTTAGACAGAATTCGGATTGCAGTAATGCAAATCCCCTGGAGCACTGGCATTGGAGGAAAAAAAAAACTCAACTCTTTTAAACCGCATCACCTAGAGACCGCATGCCTTCAGCACAGTGCAGGTAGAATCAATCCTCAATTTATCCTCTTATAGTGAATTACTGAAATAATTACATTTCCCAACATCATATTTCATATCCACTGGAGGAGAAGAAGAATCTGAGGGAGAGATGGAGAAATTTCCCTCGCACAGTCCCATACCATTATGTGAATAATGGCCCAGGAGAGAGAGTCAGAGAGATCCTGCTGGAGTGATCAGATTCCTCTCTAGTAATGAAAGAGTCAACCACGTTAATGTCTCTGAAATTACACCCAGAAAATGGCTATTTAAATGTAGCACTTCACCACCATAAAAACGAGTTTCTTTCTCCATTAGCTCAGCTGTATCCGGGATCAAGCAAAGATTACACACTCCTGATTTCATTAGAGTTCAGCCAACATACAATTAACACTGTCTAACGATGATTGACTGCAGCCAATAATGATTTGGAAAGTGCGCCGGGAAATTATATACGCAGAAAACGGCTTCAAGAAGGACGAGTTACTTCATTCTCACTGCTGTCTTCAATACACAAACGTTCCTGAATGTTTTCGCAACAGGTTCAGCTTCGTAACACAGCTGTCTCTTTAGTAGTTTTTATAAAAACCTTCCTTTTTTTTTTTAAGCTACTGCTTACTATTTTCAAATCGGGCATTCCCACAGAGGACTGAGCCGTATGAAGATATGATATCGATGTTGACGGCTTTTCTGAGGTTTACTGGATATCATAATGTCTTAAAGGCACGGTAGGTCATTTTAGAGAAACCAGCTAGATTTTAAAAGTATCCAACCTAAAAAAATCCAAGCCCCTCCCTTCAGTCCTCGCTCCATAACCACGCCTCCAAAACGCATGAATTCGCAGTGCCTGACCACTAGCTTTAGCAATCTGTCTGCAATAAACTGTATGTGCCTAGCCTAGACTAGGAAGATTCCAGGCACGCACAGTGAGTTCACGTGCCGAGCGCGCGCAGGAAAACAGGCAGACAGGCTTTTTCCTCTTTATTGTCAGAGCTTTTCTGTTAACAAAGATTTAAAGAAAATTTCAAAAAAATTGAACAACGAATGCTTCTAAAAAATTACCCATCCTACCTTTAACTATAATTTCAAACTGCAAACATGTGACGTGATGTTAAATTTTGTACCTAATCTTTAAAATTGTTCAAGAAATGATAATGTTTTTTAAACTGTAGATGATATACTTGATAACTGTTTTCAAAAGCGCTTGTGTATAAAGAGTTAGTTAGTTTTCTATTAGAAGATGAATCCATGAGATTGGACTACATATTTATTTTTTCCACGTACAGTAATTAGCAGGTACAGTCAAGGCCAAAGGTTCACATGCACCATACGCTCCCAATTAAGTCCTAATCATAACAACTGGCCAATCAGAAGCATCAAAAAAATCATTCCTTCAATTTCAGGGATCTATTGGGAAGCGAGGCCCGAACAACTCGCTTCATCAGGACTGAAATAGCTTGAAGATGTTTCCATAGACACTAACCATAATGTCTTTTATTAGAACAGAAGATGAAAATACATACATTCTTTACTCAAGTAAAAGTATAGATACCTTTGTTTAAAATACTCTAGTAAAAGTTAAAGTATTGAATGACCTTTTTTACTCAAGTGAAAGTAAAAAGTACAGGCTCCAAAACATACTTAAACTACAAAAGTACACTGAAAAAAATGTTTTGTTGAATTTACTTACTTTTTTTATGGTAAGTGGTTGCACACAACATGTTTATCTAAATCCAGATATATATTTTACAAATAAATACAGTCAGCTTAAAATATATATATCTGGATTTAGATAAACATGTTCTGTGCAACCACTTACCATAAAAAAATTAAGTAAATTCAACAAAACATTTTTCTCAGTGTATGAAGTAACCTTGTGAAGGACAAAAACCACCATTTTAGTGGACAGCGCAACTGAACTAAGAAACGAACGAAGTCGGTTCAGTCCGCTCCCTTAAAAAATTCGGCGCAAGCATTCCAGACGAGGTGGGGGGGGGGGGGCAACGCAAGAGTAACAAAGCTGATTTGAAAATATAGGGAGTAGGAAGTACAGATACTCATGCTAAAATGTAGAAAGTTGGCACAAAAAAGTAGCGAAGTAAAGTACAGATACCCGAAAATTTTACTCAAGTACAGTAACAAAGTATTTGTTAATTACTTCGTTACTTCCCATCTCTGATAATAATCATACACTCTTTAGTATTTTACTCTGTATTAACACACCTACTAAGCTACCAAGTTTACAATTTGTCCACCCCGATTAATGTACATCTTCCTTATTCTTTAAAAAAAAAATACCCGTTACTATAATACCCGTTATTGGCTCAAGATTAGAGAGAAATAAGAAATATACTGTATGTTTTTTACTTTAACAAATACTGATTAGTATCAGGTATTAATAACACCTTTATACTGAACACATTACAGTGTAACCCAGAGGAACCCAATGAAATGGGACATCAGCTGTGTGACGTGTTCGAATCACCGACGCTGAAATTGTCTGTTCAGTCACTGCTACGACACTGAGCCCTGCAGCTGCCCCATAGAGACACAGGAACACACGTGGAAGTCAAGCAGAGTGGGCTATTAATGAACTGCTATATTCTTCAGCTTTGTTCCTTAGATCTGTAGTAATGCCTTCTAGAGACCTAGAACTCTCAAAAACTTCATTCTATCCCATTGTACTCATGTTAAGTCTTACTAATAGTCTTAAAGTGCTGTGAGCAAGAGTCAGGCATGTGTACTTGAATAATAAAAAAGCTCAGCTCAATAATTTTTTTTTTTTTTTTTTTTTTTTTTTTTTAAATGAGCTGGAGAAGCAGAATTGAGCAACTGATCACTTGAAAGTATTCAGAGCTCTGAAGGCAAGATTCGCAGCAGCGGTAACAATTTTTTGAGTGGGGATTTTACATTAATTAACTTACAACCACCACCCAGGGAGCACTTATTTTTTCACATGATTAAGGTTGAACATGTATCCCTGACTCGTACGAATTCGAGTTTGTGTGCAATGTCCTGTATGAAACATTGCAGTCTTCAGTATGTTTTGATTATTCATAGATTATAGATTATCACAGATTACAGCTATATATGTATAGATTAATCTAGATATAGATTATTATGTATAGATTAAAGATTATTTTCTATATTTTCTTAACTCTGGCACAAATGTTTTATTTCTTTTATGCGTCAGCAATTTGTCGAAGCTGACTTTTTTTTTTTTTTAAATTTATTAACGTACATCACGTTTGATCGATTCATAGCTACGTTCAGCTATGTTTCTGCGGAACAAGTTTCTGTTCTCGTTTACGGTATCGCAGCTATAAATGACTCTCGGTCTCTTTTCTTTTTCGGTCTCAAAGCTTATAAAAGAAATAAATTCAGAGAAACTACAAAGATATAACAAGTTAACTATTACAAAATGTTGACACTGGCGACATCTGATTTCACTACAACAACGATCGGAAATGTATACGGATCATACGGATCATCCGCTATACATGAAACGATAATGGATTAGAATACACGGATTAAAAGTCCACTGTGTAGTATTTAGGGGGATCTATTAGCAGAAATAGAATATATTATACATTCATAAGCATTATTAAAAGCTCTTAGGAGAAATTTGAGTGTGTACCGTAGATGTGCTATTATTATTATTATTATTATTATGTCTTGTCGTCCTGTATGTTATTGTGTCATAAAATTAAAGAGAATATCATTTTCCGGTATGAAAAATGAAATGTGGCTTGTCCTTTGTTATTACGCCAAATTTACTAATAGAAGGCAACGGGTTGGTGTAAGGCTCGAGGCATTCCTAATTTGCATATTCATAAACTCTGGATTGCAATTCTAGGTACTTCTGCGCTTTTGTTCTCTCATCTGATGACATTTATTCTGTAACCTCCAAGCAATCCAAGACTTTAAAAGTCCAAGCCGACCACTGCTAAATTGAATCACGTTTGTTATTTAAGAGGAAAAGACAGCATGAAAAGACGAGGTCACGTTTGTGCAACAGCTGAAGAAACCTGGGCGATGGTTTATACCATTTGTTGTGCATAATAAGAGAAAACTGGGCTGCTTTTGAGTTATGACCCTGAAGCATTCAGACGAGAAAAAAAAAACAACTAAAAAAAAAACGCAGCCATGAATCTCCTCATCCCTTCTGTTTTATAGCATTTCAATACTTTAGTGGCAGCGCCGAGCCAAGAAACCTTAACCTCACCCCAAACACCAGCTGGCCATCTGACCCCCCGGCGGAAAAACAGGATTTTTAATTAAAACTTGTACCTTCCGTACTTTTAATGTAGATATGAATTTTTTTTTTTAATTCTAAATGAAATGGAGTATACCCTGTGAAGTCAGAGTTGCATTTATGAATGGAAATGTGCCGCAAACGGGGAAGAAAAAAAAAATGAACGATGAGTCAGATTCATGACTAAATCTTCACATTTTCCTGCTGCTACAATTTTTTTTTTTTCCTCTTTTCAAAATAAGTCCTGAGTGTCCAGATGAGCACTCTTTCTCCAGCAAATGCACTTTTACTTACTGGTGATTCAACACTACCCATCCATTTCCCCAAACAGCCGAGCACCTTGAGTGTGTCCATCTGTGTGCACATATGGAAGTGTGCTAGCCTGTCTCTCTCTCGCTCTCTCTCTCTCTCTCTCTCTCGTCTTTTTTTTTTTTTGATGCCAGCCACTTTACATTTGATAGCTCGCCAGTTGACAGAGTGCTCGGCCACTAAGGAATCCATAGAAAATGCGACAGAGGTGCGCATGAACAGGCCCACGCACAAACGCAACGCAGAGAGAGAAAAAAACCTACATAAACAAGCAACACATTTAAATAGACATGAACATACATGAGTACACTCTGTTCACAGACTATGAAGCAGGGTAGTGGTTTGGTAAATTGCTTTGGAAATGAGCTGCGCTTCATAGGCTGAGCTTTGTCGAGCCTCCAGCACTTTCCTCAAGCCACTGAAGACTAGACAGCCACAAGAAGCTGTTAACATCCTGTGGAACTGTGCAGAGCATTAAGAGCAAAAAAAAAAAAAAAAAAAAAAGAATCAAAAAAGGGCAAGTCACCACTTTTCCATTACAGGTTTGGGTTAAAGTGAGCCAGAAGAATCCGGAACGGCGTTGCAGTAAATTGCAGGAGGTAAAAATTGGAGGTTTTTTTTGCTTGTACCTGCGGTATGACAAACAGCAGGAAACTCTTGATTGCAGGTTTGTGTATGTGTGTTTGTATTTACATCTTCTTGGGGGCTTTATTTCTTCGCTTCATATCTCTGTCCCCATAAGGACAGGAATACCTCATCATTTTGGCCTTGTGGGGACATTTGGCTGGTTTTTGCTGTTGCTGTTGTTGTTTTCGGGTTGCCTGTACAATACATCCATCCCTCCAAGATTCTTGTTGAACTGATTCTATTTTGGAACTGATTCGAACAAGGTCAAGGTCACAGCAAGGTCAAATGTCTGAAACAGTGTTTCTTCAACAACTTTCTTCCTGTCTGATGTATATTTTAAGGGTATTTCAGGGCATCCTTGTCAATGCTTTTGGTTATGCGTTCTTCAAGACCACAGCTTTTGTTTAAAAAGTAAATGAGACGAAAGATTTTGTTTAGACATGAATGCTGACTCAAATAAGTGCGAATCTCATAATCAAAATTTAGAGCTATGACAATAAGTGAGTTTCAGAAATTGTGGCAATATTGTTTGGTCAATTTAGATCAAGTTGTTAATTAGATGAACTGCTGTTTTCAAGTTCAGTGTTCAGTGTGTTTAGGACAGTTTCCATCTGGAAAGAAGACAAGAAGATAACAATGCCTGAGTCACTATGAATCAACATTGAATAGAAGATTCAATGGAATAGAAGATTTAGAAAATAAAAAATAACATGGAGTCAAAAACTTCTATTCCACGTCCTTTTCTCATTTCTTGCGCACAAAAATGCTCACTGCAGATTTATATTATTAGCCACAACTCAAATAAAAAATTTGAATCTAAGAAATATTTCCTCAAAACATCTGTAAAATTCAATTGTAAATTAAAAAAAAAAAATCCCAGATGTTCAGTGTGGTCTTTTTTTTCTCCGATTCAAGGTTTCTTACTCATGTTGTTTTTCCTCGCCAGTGTCACCTCTGGCTTGCTTATTAGGGATCTACATCTGGATTTCTGTAACGCTGCTTTCTGCCAACATATTGTTAAAAGTGATATATAAATAAAGTTGATTAAAATGGAACCTTGTTGTAGATGAGAAGTGGAGCACAGTCTGGGCCTGGTGAGGGATTAAATGGTAAAAAAAAATAAAAGCCTCTTCGGGGATCAGTGCTATGAGCATTCAAGCTGTAATGCTGTAATACGACTGAGTCGGAAAAGCACAGGATACTGAACTACCTCAAGTGCATGTAATTATTATTATTCACTGAAGATAAACTGTATGGATTAATGTTTGTGGACACCAGACCATCACACCAATACGTGAGCACTGCTCAAAGGTTTGTCATAAACTTGGAAGCCTACAACTGTATAGAATGCCCTTCTATGCTGTGGCACCTTCTCTGAGGTGAGGTCTAAACCTGTTCTAACATGACAATGTCCCATGCACATTGGGATTTATTTATGGAATTTTATTTTAGTTGCATCAGCATTCCATCCAACCAATCAGGACAAGGGGGCGTGTCTACTTGCCTGTCTATTCCCGAATGCAGACTTTCCAGCCTAATCATGGAGCCTCCATGTGGTTTGGGGGCGTGGCTTTCAAGAAAACCATGAAGGGAGTTACTGTATTTGCCTTAACTTTGAATTTCAAAACAAGCTCCAGCAAATGTCTTCCAAATTTGTTGACTATACCTTTAATATATGACCGGCAGTTTGTTTAAAAGTTTCAACATGGAATAACTGACAATAGGAAGCTCAGAGATTTATGTTAATTAACAAATAAAAACTCTACCATAACGGACATGATTCTGCGTTAGTTTAAAAACTGGAAGTCATGTCATAATATAAAAACTGTGACATGGCCTGAAAAACCCAGTAGATGTTGCTAGCGTTTTCTTTTCATTTTTTTTTTTACCAAAAAAATGTTGTCTTTTTACATCTCTATGTTAAGAAAACATTCTATTCTATTTTAGTATGATTGGGCATGGGCATTTAAATAAGAATGAAGTGGCATTAATTGTGCACAAAAAATATTCATGTCTTCCAGTTGTGTGAGCACTGAGGCACTGAGGTTACTTTCACTTTTGTGTCTCAAAGTCTATACACCACTTATAAGCGAAAGGGTCTGACTCACCCTTCCCAGAATCAAAGCGTTGTTTTTGTTCTGAAAGCACATGACCATTACCTGCTAGCTCTCCGAACAGCAAAACCTCCACAAATTCACTTCTAGTGATACTTCAAAAACCCATCGGGAAGTTTTTCTTTATCTATTTGTCATACATAGAAGCTCTGGAAAAAATACATCTAATCTTTTCTTTGCTTCGCGACCGCCTTCAAGACGGGCCAAGGCCAGTTCGGGTCCATTACATATGGAATAACCGTATGAAAACAAAATGGATTGGTCAAAAGGATTTACATTAGATAGTTTGAGAAAATAACAGTAATTTATTTATAATAATAAATTACAATTTAAGATCATAGGATGTCACCAGATTGTTGTAGGCGGTTTTTGGAATTGATGGCATCTTGGCACAGGGGATTCTGGGAACCCTAAGTAAAATTCCCAAAATAACAGCAACATGCTTATTCCAGGTAATTGATACATAATAAAGGTCCACTATGTAGGATTTAGCAGCATCTATGAGCAGAAATTTAATCTAATACTCACAAGTATGATTTCATTAGTGTATAATTACCTGTGACTATGAATCACTGTGTTTTTGTAAGCTTAGAATGAGCCCTTTATATCTACATAGGGAGCGGGTCCTCTTCCACGGAGCCGCCATGTTGTGCCGCTACAGAAGCACAGAACGGACAAATCTCTAGAGAGCGCCTTCTGCATTTCATGCTTTTCCAAGTGGCAGCATGAATCCGTAAGGAAGCGGCAGAAGGAAGACGAAGAAGAAGAAGTAGAAGAAAAAGAAGAAAGAAAGAAAGACAATTAAGAAGAAAGAAGAGGAATCAGTGTTTGCTGGCTAACAATTCTGAGAACACAAATTTTGAAACATGGAGGATCATCATTCTTATATAGCATTAAAAAAAAAGCCAGGTGAGTGTGAATGTAAGTACTTGGAAGTAAGCTATGGGTCCCTGACGCCCACCGTACATAATCTAACACATGCTTAGGAAGGGACAGGTAAAGGAGGGGCATTCAGGTGGATGCAGTGAACACAATCCTACATAATGAACCTTTAAGGCACAATAGGTCACATGATGCGTAAGTTAAGCGACCCTAAAAATTAAGCGGTGCTCATAACTAATTAACTAATTTTTAAATAAACATATTTAACAGTTACCTTAATTAGTTCTGGCACAATAAAGGTTAAATAGAAAATGAAACAAAACATGTTTAAAAAAAACAAAAAACAAAAAAAAAACAGAAAAAATAAAAATGATATAAGACTCTTGTTATGAAATATTCAGTCTTTCAATTATTCATCTTAAAAAGGAGAAAATCAATGTCCTTTTCTGTAGTCATTTTGAACCTGTAGGCTACAAGGGCTTGATAATTGATTGGGCACTTTTATTAATTTAGACTTTGTTCCTCAAAGGCAAAGCTCCATGCCTGTGAAGATGAGGCCGTCTATTAAATAGGATATTTAATGAGGCTTCTCAGGAAGTGTGAAACTACCAATCGGCAAGCAACACGCTCGCACTCCTGAAAGTCCTTCCACTATCTACGCTTACTAAAAACACCAGGCTGATAGTCAAGCAAAGTTAAACACTGGTTATTTCCATCAGGAACATATTAATTATTTATTTGTTTATTTATTTTTGCCTTAAATTGTTTCAGATTTTACTGTACATTTAGTAATTCTCGTAATAAATTGCTTATTCCTGTGAATCTATAGTTATACATTTGACTATTAACGTATAACGTTATAACAGGACCCCTCTACAGAGCGCCTTCCACCTTTCACTTTTGGCAGCATGAATCCGGAAAGGAAGCACATCAATGAAGACAATGAAGAAGAAAGATGAGGAATCAGTGTTTGCTGGTGCTGGCTAATAGGTCAGAGAAGCTATATTTTGAAAAATGGAGGATCAAAGGTATTATTTAGCACAGAAAATGCAACTGAGTGTGAATGTGAGTACTGGAAAGTACATTGTGGGTACCTGCTGGCTACTGTACATTCTAATACAGGTTTGTTGACGGTGAAGAGTCTGGCTGCTTTATGTCTCAGGGCGCCCTCATGTCTGTGTTACCTTCTGGTTCTCCCTATCAGTTTTGCTGTCACAGCTAGTCTTGTCTGAGTTCCTGCTTGAGCACAGTGCACGGTTCTTAACCAGTACAAGACAATGAGGATACCAAACAATCTGTTTCTCTCTCTCTC
>JAOVYU010000026.1:10470831-10495348 GCA_025674565.1 Synodontis membranacea
GCAACACGCAGACACAGACAACCACTCACACTCGCATTCACACCTACGGCCAATTTAGAGTCCCCAATCAACCTAATGCCCTCTATGCCTCTTTGGACTGTGGGAGGAAACCGGTGCACCCCCACGCAGACACGGGGAGAACATGCAAGCTCCACACAGAAAGGCACCTGTGCCGAACCTGGGGCTCGAACCCAGGACCTTCTCGCTGTGAGGCAACAGTGTGCATGTAAGTTATGCAATACAGCAGTTATCTGGCACATATGTAGCAAATTTCGAGCACAACTTCATGATCATTCAACTAAATACTCTCAAGAACCATATACGGTATGTTACCCGAGAGGAGAATGGTCAGACTGATAGAAAGTCTTTGGTAACTTAAATAATCACTCTATATGTAAACAGGGGGAGGAGAAAACCAAACCACAACGTGCTGAACCTTGCGGCAGACGAGCTACCACAGCAGAAGGAACAAGTACAGAAATATAAGATTCACTGGGCACATGTTCACAGCAACCAGACAGTTAAGGATTGGATCAATTTTACCTTGCATTACCACCGGAATGTACAAGTTTTCATTTTAAAGTGGACAGTGAATGTAGGATTGAATATTTAGTGAAATACAGAGTCTTGAAAACATCAGAAATAGGCATGAACATGGAAATGCCAATCCTACAGCACACTGCTTGAGCTGGACCGTAGATCGAATATGGAAAATTTCCCTTAAGTAGTAAGCTAGGCTGCTAACTCTAACTTTAACTGTCCACTAAAACATACTGTATATCAGATGAAACACACATTACCAATGATGAGTTTGAAATACATAGAAAGACACCAAAAGCAACCAGTTTTTACAAGCTAGCTATTATTATCTCTTTAGATTAAAAAAAACCCTCACACACCCTCTTTATTAGAGAGCAAATAAAGAAAAATCTGAATGCATTTGTTTCCCTTTATACTGTATCATGACAGCAGAAATACCGTTACAATCATTTTTCTATTTATTAATTAAGCTTATCATTTCCAGATCAGTAAAAGGAGAAGTAGGTAAAGCAGTACAATATCAGAAAGAAATATAAGAACATTAAATAAAGCTCCAATAAACTATTATTATTATTATTATTATTATTATTATTATTATTATTATTATTATTATTAATGCCTTCTGTATTCACTATGCTGTGCGAATTTTTAAATAACGTCATAAAACGTGCACATACATCAGGAAAAACAATAATAATCCACCCTACTGTATGTTCATTACTCCATGTGATTCAGAGGCTCCAATTCCATTAGCCAATCAGAGTGAAGCTATTTACATATTTAAATTTAAAGGTACCCCCCCCCCCCCCCCCCCCCCCCCCTCAAAACAGCCTATTTCATTCTGTAGGGTTTTTTTTATACCATTAAAACGGCATCGGGGGAAAAAAAAGAACCAAGGCATTTTTTTCCCAATAAAAAAACCTTGAAAACTTTACAAAGGCATCTCAGGGAATAAAATAACATAAAATAACTGAAAAGTGTATGGCAAGTCCACTTTAAGGGTAGCTTGAAAAAATGTAAAGGAATTACAGCAGCTCTTGGATGTCCGTTGAGCAAATACGGAAAAAACATGCATCATCCATTTAAAGTAATTGACTGATGACACAAAGCTTTATTAATCTGTTGTTTACATTTTTCTTATATCAAAACCATAATTACTATGGAATGCTATGCTTTATGGTAACTGTGGTCAATGGTACTTCTTTGATTAAAGATGGATATTGTCTTTAATTCAGTGTCACTTGAAATTCAGCCTTATCTGTATACGAGCAGGGGAATGGTTATGTGCGCCCCATATCTGTCTCAGTGCTGCCACCTTTTGCTACTATTTAAGTCTGAGCCACCTCTGAAGCAAGATGCATTTTACACCATGTGTTAGAATTGTACAGATATTTATATGGATGTAATGAAGTCACAGTCGCTTGCATGCATTTAGACTAAACATATCTCACAACTGTGCCGGCTACGAACACACCCCTTACTCATATTTCACGCCCTGTAGCGTAGTTACAAGTGACACTATAAAAAAGTTCCTGGTGCTGTCTAGTAACTGATCAGAGTTTCATTTTTGTCTACATGAGTACATTTAATTGTGGTGGCTCAGTGGAAAGATTTGGCTTACTGATCAGAAGGTCAAGGGCTCACTGCCAAGCTACCACTTTTGGGCGTTTGAGCAAAGCCCATAACCCTCTTCTCCAGAAGCGCCTTCTATTGGCTTGATTCTGAGCTTTTTAACAAGCTGGGACATGAGAAGGAAAGGATATCACTGTGCAATAATATACCGTATACATGACAAATAAAGGCTTCTACTTCGACTTCTTCTTCTGTCTACATCAGCGAATGTGTTTGGTCCTCATAAGCCACTAACTGTGAGACACATGGTGAAAATGTATTTAAGAGCCACAGTTATAAATTACACACTGGGAGGTTTATTATAGGGGAAATTCACTGAGGCTGAACTCACAGTTCTCTTCAGCAAATTTAATTAAATCTCACTGCATTTTGGGACACTTTATGTTCCATTATCATTTGCTTTGTTAAACATTATATTACAACATGATATCAAATGGACGTGATTCATTTAAGCGCATTACAGATGTCTAGCGTCTAACGATATTAAAGTCAGATTTCTGGATCCCAAAGAAGCATTTATATAGGAAATTAAGTAAATTCGGGATAATTCCAGGACGCGTTTTAGTTTGCGTGCTGCAGTGCTCTGAGGTCTATTTGGTAAACACGGGCTGCTCCGTTGGTCTGACTCAGACATTTGCTCGTCTCATGCTCTGTTTGTCGGAAAACCCACCGAGCCCAATGCAGACGGCAGAGTGCTGCAGTGTGTTAGATCAGTTTATTACAACGGCCTGGTGTGTTGCTGCAAAGGCCAGATGATATCCTTGTACTGTACCCCATGGTTAGGAAAAACACTTTGCAAACTCCCAACGAGGCTGCGATGCTTTTCACTGTCCTCTTGTTTATTGCAAGCTTCATGCAAAGACGCATGCTTATGACATTTCGAGTGTTGCATCAATCCGTTTGCCTGGAGACCGGGGTAAGACGAGAGGCTCATTAATTTTACACGCTGCTAAATCCGTTTAGAAAGCGATACACTCGCAGGTCCTGTGAGTAATCAGCTCAGAGCTATGGTTAAATAATCGATGGCATGAATGCTGACTCGATGCTATTGATTTTGTTTTGGCCAACATTCTTGCAACAAACCTGCCATGGAAGCACGTGGGGTATAAAGTCCTCTCGATGATTTTAGCCATCGAGGTTCCCTATTTATAGCGTGCCGAGCTCCTCGATAAATATATCGCTGACGGCAGCTTTCACGCTGAAAATTTTCTGCATTATGCTTCACAGGCCGTTAGCTACAAAAACTGATTAAGGGGGCAAGAACATCCTAATGCTCCACTCAGGCTAGGTTGAGTGATTGTGTAAAATCAGCACTTTTGAGTTGACACAATATGGCATTATTGAGAATTGTGTTTAAAAAAACAAAACAAAAAAACAACACACACACCAACAATACTGTATGTGGCGTTAAGAATAGGCTCAGCCAAACAGTCGGCTTTACCATAAATAACTCGTGTCAGGGGGGAATGTTGGGTAATCGTGCCAGACAAGTAAGTAAGCATCGAATTGGTTGGTGAGCTGATAAGTGTCATCCAGTCGTATGTCAAATGGAGGTAATTGATGCGGCTGTGCGAGGTGGGTTCCTCACTCAGCAGGCTGCTCACACGGCGTATGAACGCAGGTCTGACTGCCCTGAGGAAAAAGGAGAGATATTAAGAGTCAAGCTCCAGCTTTAATCCTTTCCACAGCAGACGTGGAAATGGCTGGCCTATATTAGGTTAGTGTGCTTGTGTGTGTTTCTGTGTATGCATGTGTGTGTGTGTGTGTGTGTGTGTGTTTGCGTATGAGGCCATGTTTTTTTTTTTTTTGACCTTGTGGGGACATTTGTCTGGTCTCCATGAGGACATTTTTTCTGTCCTCTAATGTCAGGATCAGACTGCATAATATTTTCGTCTTTCGTGATAGTCAGATTAGGTAAACATAGTGACACATGTTTAACATAACCCCAGCCAATCATCACTCACGTCCTTGAATGTCATTTGGGAGGAGGGTCAGGAAATTGTAGATCCTGACTACGGAAGAACGTAAAGGGACGCGTCGTATGGCGTTGTCACACTAGGAGAGAAAAATACAAAAATCCTGACGTGCTAGACGTTTCGTCTGGGTGTCGTGGGGTGTCGCAGATGCCACGTTGCTCTTCTTTGATTATGTCACACTACAAGGCCTGTTCGTCCCCAATGTTCATATTCAGGCCCGATGCTGGATATTTGTCAGCCATGACAAAATCATTCACTTCTTTGTTTCCTTTTGTTTGAAATGCTCTTCTTGCCTTCATTTACAAGCAATAAAATGAACTTATTCTCTCTGTAGCAGTTTCCTCTGTGGCTGTTTTCTGACCACCGTTTTCATTTTGTCCGCTCTCGAACATGTGGAATACTGTAAATATGCAACTTGTGGAATTTTTCTTTTTTCTCTAAGAACTGTTATGGACTTGTCATGGTGAAAAATATTCTATTCTGAGGGTCTTCGGAAAAACGTCCTTCTTCATGCAACATGTCTTGATATATAAGTGATCGTGGCAATTCAGGGAATATGCAAGGGAATCTATGATGTCACTGAGTTCTAGCGATGTTCTGGAGCACACATAAGCTACTCTCTGCTGTAAAACGAACAGGTGGCAATACAGCTATTTGCTAGTAACGAGCAAGATACCATAGCTATCATATCCACGCAGCTGTAATTTGTTTAGCTAGCTAACTAGCTTAGCTGAGAAAAGAGCTAATGTTTGCTTTCAGTGTCCATACTGTACCAATACTAACAAGTAAGCTAACTATCATATCCATCCAGCTGTAGTTTGTTTAGCTAGCTAAAAAAAAAAAAAAAAAGATCATGGCCGAGTTATCTGAGAAAAGAGCTCGGTTTTTTTTTTTTTTTTTTGCTTCCAGCTAAAGCTAAAACAGACAAACGATCTTCTTTCAGCTAATGAGGATTAGATTTAGGTGCGGCTTAGCTACATTAGCTGATTAGCTACATTAATGAATGAATTCATTGTCAGTGGAGAAGGCCATATAAGGATAGTAAGACAAAATTCAGAGCTGGTGGATGATACGGCGTGAAGAAGAGCCTTGCGTGTTAAGACGCTCGAAGAAAATACAACCTCTGATGAAAAAAGATAGATAAGTGACAAATGAGATAAATGTGCCGAATTAGACATCACAGGATTTCAGCTTAGCACAAGTAAGCCTGACTTTTTTCCAAGCACGCATTTTAATACAGTAGAACCATTTCAAAACAATTCAATGTTATATTTGTAAAGGCAGTAACAGTGTAATAGAAGGAATCTATCATAAACCCCAAAATGTCTTTTTTTCTCAGTTCTCATCTCCTTTATGAGGTGTTACGAGATCACAGGAACACACCTCAAATGAAAGCCCAGTGCTTCCCTTTAGTCTCCTTTCTGACCCATTTCTCAGACTGATGCAACATCATATGAACATATTGCACATCTAGGTCATCATTAGATTGGACTTGCACTCCAGTGATCTTGTTGGATTCGCAGTCACACACACATATCGCTCCCTAAACACATTTCCCAAGTGTGAAGACTAATCACGTCGCCGTCTAAGGCAGACAACAAGAAGCTCGCAAATGATCATTGCTATTTCCAGTTATTTTATAATATGCGCGTGTGTCTGGGTTTCGATTATTTTTCACACCCAGTAGGTTTATATAGTGTAGCAAACTGGAAGTCTCGGACGTGAGCCTGAACTCATCAATCTCTGCCATGATGAAATGATTCACCGAGTCAAACAGTGAGTCACTGAATGAGAAAAAGGATTCAATCTTGATAGAATCAAATCATGATAGAAAGGATTCACTGACTCAAACAGCATGGATTAATACACACACACACATACACACACACAGTTGCAAATACAACTTACAAAATTCATATCCAGTTAGATGAACATATAATTTAAACCTAGATAAAATTCCTGTTAGATCGTAATAAATTTAGTGACGTGCGTGGAACTGTAACTTGAAACTGTAACTACTGAGTCATTCAATCAGACCGAATCATTTGTAAATTACAGGCAAAGCTAGCATTTGTACCTTTTCTTACAACTTCATTCATTTTACATTGAACAAAACCCAACCTCATTGCTCTTGTTTCCCTGATGTTGTGTGGATTTTTATGAAACCTGTTTCGTGATTCTTTTATTTTTTTATTTTTATTTTTTTTTAGATCTGCTTATTGATGTTATTTCAAAAAATAGCCTGGTGACAAATCTATTAACTTTTCAGCAGACATTACAAACAGTCCTGCACGCAATATGTCCTTTTCTAAGTTTACATTTTTTAAAAACTTTTTTTCTTAGCTATATTTACAAGTTGTTACAATACTGTAAATTGTAATAGTTAACCTTACTTAAATAATATGCATATAATAATAATAATAATAATAATAATAATAATAATAATAGTAATAATAATAATAATAATAATAATAATAATGTATAATAACATATTGCTTTGTAAAAGTAATTTAAATGGAATAGTAATTGTATATAACAAATAAGCACACTCAAACAGCATGGTTTATCATTTCTTTCATTGCCAAAAACTTTTTTAAGGCAATTGGTTTGCACTTTTTTTTTTAAAGTAATTTGAACTTATTGCATATTAGCTTTTTTAATTTGAAGTGAGATATTTCATCTGTAACCATTTCCTTCATGTCTATGTCCTGACTATTTTCTACCACTACTTTATTTTTATTTTTGATATGATTTTGTAACTACATACTACAATACTTAGTTTGTGTTGCCATGTTTTTAGCATGCATTAGCTACTTACTTCCCTAAAAAGGGTTAACAACATAGCTAAAAACCTGCAAGATAATCTTGATAAGCTGTTATTCGGTTAGCTAAATAGTTCATAACTGGCTTAGCTGATGATATTTGCTTCCACTCTCCATACCGATACCTTCTGAACTCACTAACTAACAGCTAGAAACTAGCAAGGGTTGTCAAATTTATTGAGACATCTTGGGATATTGATCAATTATATGAGAGACAGTAAGATCTTGGGCCCTCTTACACTGTCATAAAATAACACTATGTCCCAGTTTGGTGTGACCATTCAACTTTTTTTTAATACATGATGATGTCTGGCGTCTTTTTTTACTCTGTTTAGAACTGCATTAAGCCTGTGAAAAGCATTGCAGAATAATAATAATAATAATAATAATAATACTAATAATAATAATAATAATAATAATGAAGCAAAATCAGAAACCAATCAGTAACTCTAAAGGGAAAAGGGTAGGTTGTTTACAGCAAGAGGATATATGAAACTAAATGAAACTACTGATGATTTTATTAGAAAAAATCTAATTCATTCATATGATGTTATTTTAGATGAGCAATCAACTTTGCATTAACACGAGCACCTGAACAATGAAAGCCGTCCTTAAGGAAGTGGGTTTCTTCAAAAGAAAGAATTACTCCTAACAATAAATAAAGTTAGGAGCATGTTTTCCAATCAATGTCCAACCAGTTACAAGGATCTACCATTTCTGTTTCTGAATTTGCTGTTAAGTTCCTGATTTGCTGTTCCCGTTTTTGGTTCTGCTGTTTTGTGTTTTTGGGGCATCATGGTGGTGCAGTTGATAGAACTCTCACCCCACAGCAAGAAGTTGCTGGGATTGAACCTGCTGGTTGATTGGAACCTTTAATTGTGGAGTTTGCATGTTCTCCCCATGACTGTATGGGTTTCCTCCAGGTGCCCTGGTTTCCTTCCTCAGCCCAAAGGCATGCAGATTAGGTCAACTGGCTACTCTAAATGAACAATAGGTGTGAATGTGAGTGTAATTGGATTTTTGTCTCACCGCGTTAGCCCTGCGACAGATTGGCGACCTGCCCGGGGTTTACCCCGCCTCTCGTCTGAAGTCAGCTGGGATTGGCTCCAGCTTTCCTGTGACCCTAATGGATAAGCGGCATAGATGATGGATGAATGTTGTGTTTTCAGTTTGTCAACGTGCTTTGCATTTTCGGTACACTGTAACTATGCCATTAGGGATGCCAGGGCACTCAGGGGATCTCACAATTTGTACAGTTTGCATTGAAATATCTATTCACACTTTTTTTTTTTTTTTTAACAGAGAGACAGTGTTGAGGTGCAGATGAGCCATGTTTTTGTCTACACATGAGAGATAATTACATTTTTATTTATTTATTTTTTTAAAAGAGCAGGATGACTTGTATTATTTATTCTGTTGCCATACTTGTTAATGACTGGATTTCTTTGACTTGTGTCTGTTTAAAATCATGCATTCAGTTAGAGCCAAAAGCAGTCCACCTCTGAGACGGGAGTCCTTTTCAGTGCCATGCTTCAGTTTAAAGGAATCTCTTTCGCATAAAAAACCAAAAAATATCGAATAACAATAGCAATGCAAACATGAGTAGCATTGAAATCACTCACAACCCTAGAACAATTAGTGACGATTTTGTCAAAGCCAAAACGTCGGTCCCAAATCACCGCTATCTATGAGCAAACGCTCTTAAAGAAATGCAAGAGTGTAATTGAAATTCTATTTAGGTGGTCTCTAGTCTGAAATGCCTGGCAAGTATCAGTATTCATGAGCTAACCCAAACAGTAAGCCTCAGAAGGATAGAGGTTCGGGATGGCTTAAGGGCTTTGGATTGGGAGAAAAAAAAGAAAAAAAAAAAAAAAAAAAGCAAGAGGAGGGAATAAGTAAAGTGTGGCAGATGCAGTGCTTGCTAAAAGCGGGACTGCAATACAAACAGTGGCACAAACGTTGCTGTCGTTTACTGTGATAGATGGGCTGATCACTGGTATTGTCATAATCTGACAATCAGATTCAAGCGGTTTAATCATGGATTTATATTCACTGTGATTTATGGCAAAGATATTGATTTAACACAGGGCTTTTTGCAAGCTTTAAATCTTAACACTGTGTGCAGTGGAGTCCGAGAGTCTGAGAGCGCTAGTGGAAATGATATCATTTTGCATTCTTTTCTGATTTACTGCAAAGATTTTCATCACAGATTACTGTATACCACTGACAGTGAAAAGTAGATTTTTTTTTTTTTCTGTAACTTTTCACTCTAGTGACGTTGTGCACTCAGGCTGGCACGAATGCCACAAGATTGTGTAAAACCTTATGATGCATTTCAGATCAAATTCATCAGAAATTTGGACCTTTTATACTGTACAAAGCAGCTAACATGGTCAGTTTCACAAGACTTTCAGCGTTTACTTTCCTTGTTTTAAATATTTCCAAACTGTAAAACCTTTTGTTTTTTTTTAAAGGGAAGAAAAACGAAAAACAGATTTTCAGTGTCTTCTACAGTATGTAGAATTCCTACAAGAGAGTATTTTGCCATTCCGAAATGGTACCAGGGAGAACCCAGTGTATTGTTCAAGCCTATTATTCAGTAACTAAATAAATCAGTTTCCGTTTTCTCCATGTATTGATTATAGGATTATAGGCATTCAACCGTATCATTATTTTGAACATACTGTATTCATACATTTATTCATTTGAACACACTCATTCATACTTAGGGCCGATTTATCTCAGGCCCTGTCCACACCTGGTATTAACATCGGTCTCGAGTGATCCAATTAGAAGTGGACGGTCGAGACGTGTAGCTGTTCACACCTGGAATGAATCCATCTCCTGTGACCACTTGCATTTTGATTTCGGACATCATTTAGAGTGGAGGCACGGTGTTGTGAACGTTTATTGCAGCAGCCTTCTGCTGCATTTGTTTTCAGGCAAAAATGTCCTGTTTTATGTACATGTAGGGACTGGTTCACTTAAGTGGTCTGCTAACAAAACATAATGCATCCAAGACCACCTCTTAATGTTGTTTGTGTAATCTGATCACAATGTATCCTCGAAATACATTTGCTCCTCTGTCACACCTATACTGTACTTAGCTCTGACCATGCAGGATGCATGCTAGTGCCAAATGTGAACGTGGCCTTTGCTGGTTCTCCTACGGGAATGTTTTAGAACGAGAGAAACCAGAGAACCCAGAAGATGTCCACACTGACAACATGAGGATCTCCATTCAGACAGTAACCCGAGCTCAGGCTCGAACCGAGGACCCTGGAACTGTGAGGCTGCAACCCTACCCCACTGTGCCACCCTGACTGAAAGCAGATTTAATTTACAGACACGCGACCTTGAACCGATTGATCCATAATCGATCTAAACAGACTTTCAGAGTAATCAGATCAACAAGGTCTCATACCCCAGGTCATGTGAAACCTTTAAGGGTTCATGGGGTTGTTTATTGTTCTTCTCTTTCTAAAAAAAGATTTTAGATTTTTTTTTTATTTTTATTTTTTTAGCACATTCTGAAATTATTTTCAGCCTTTCCTCCTGACAAAGAAACCCGAACGTTTTTTTTTTTTTTTGGTGGTCCTTTTGGAGAAAGTCTTAATGATTCTTCAGTTAAAAGGTCTACAAAAGAATCATTAGGGCTTCTACCAGAAAGCCTTGCTCATAGGGGGAAATCTAAATCTTTAAGGCCTCCCCCTGAAGGAGAACTGAAGAAAAGGCTCAGAGTCAATGTAGATCCTTGAGGTTTTTCCCAGGCATCTGTCTGGGGAACCCTTAAAGTTGAACGTTGAACCTTACAACAGAGTGTTTCCCTATAAGAAAGGGCACCAAATAGAAGCCTTAGGTTTTCTTCCGTAAAATGTTTTGAGAATAGATATATCGAGAACCCTTGAGGCTTTTTTTATTTATTTATTTATTTATTTTTTACCGTTCCTTTTGGAGGAACCATTAAATGTTCTACTGGAAGTGAAACGCTTCGGAAAAAAAAAAAAAATGCTGAATCTAGTGCCCTGAAGTTTTTTTTTTTTTTTTTCACTGCTCTTTCTGGGGAACCAAGTCTCAGAAATATCAGCGAAAAATGTTTAAAAGATCTTCACTTAAAGGCTTAGAGGGAAAAAAAAAGTTAAACCTAGAACTATAACTTTTTTTTTTCCCCCAGTCGTCTCTCCGGGGGAACCCTTAAACCTTAAATTTGGAATTTTTCTGATAGAGGAAAAACTCTGCTGTAAGTTTCAACATTTGACATTTCAACTTCTCCCAGAAGAAATGCTGAAAAAAAAAGGGTTCTAGTTGCTTAGGTTCCAAATGCTTAAGGAGGAAAAGGGTGAAATTAGAACCCTTTTTTCTTTATTTAAGGTTTATTTCTTGTTATTTTCAGCGATTCCTTTGGAGGAAGGATTGGAGTGTGGAATAAAATGTTCCGAAAAAAAATAAAAGCCTGAATTTAGAACCTGTACAGGATTTTTTTTTCTTTTTTTTTTCTTCTTTTTTTAATATCAGTGGGATTTCTGGAAGAACCATTAAATGTTCAATCGAGTTGAGTTGAGTTGAGTTTTACTCAACGGTTCCCGGTAGAAACTCACTAGTATTATAGGGTTAGGGGGAAAAAAATGCTGAAAATACATTAGATAGCCAAAGGTTATTGGACATCTGACCATAATATTCCCATGTGCATGTTGAACATCCCATTCCAGATTTAGTCCCTCTTTTGCCAATATAGAAACCTCCAGTCTACTGGGAAGGCTTTCAACAAAATTTTGGAACATGGCTATGGCGATTTGTGTTCATTCAGCTGGTCGTTCTGTCTGCCTTTCAGTTCATTCCAAAGGTAGGATTGAGGTCAGGGCTTACAGTAAGTTCTTCCACTCCAACTTTGGCAAACCATGTGTTCTCACTTTGTACATGGGACACTGGGGTTCATGCAGTGAAGGCAAATTGAAATGCTACAGCACACAAAGACATTCATGTGCAACAGTTTGAGGAAGAACCACGTACAGTACAAGTAGGGGAGTGATGGTCAGGTGTCCACAAACTTTTGGCCACATAGTCTAAGATAATATATTATATATAAATAATGATGTTACTACTGAGAGTGCCTGCAGTGTATCCATTCATCCATAAATAAAGCGTGTGTGTGTGTGTGTGTGTGTGTGTGAGCACACTACAGTATGCACTACCCTGAGATTACTTTATGTCAGCAGTCGCTACGTGTTACCTATGAAAGAAATTTGCTAGGGGATGATGGATTTCTCGTGTCTGTCCGGGCTGCATAATTTATCTCTCTGCTGATGCTCAGTGCATGCGGAGACATAAGCAGTGGGATGATCACTGCATATAATGAGCTCTGATTTTCATTATTCTAATGCATAAAAATCTGACCACTTCAGTAAATTCTGATCTGTAATATATGCATTAAGGATTACACCGTCCTCTCTCACTGAGGAGCTATGAATATGCAATTGAGTTGAAAAATCACTTTGCTTACAGAGAAAAATTACCCAGCTGTGTTGAACCACACACACACACACACATGCACACGCACGCACACACACACACACACACACACAGAGCTGAAATAGAGATGACAGTAATAGAGCAAGTTTTATTGTCAGAATTGAGTGTCATCCACATATACCAGGTTATTTATTATTTAACTTTCCAAACTGTGTAACAATGAGAATTTATTTTATATGTTAGTATTCTTTTTTTTTTTTTTTTTCCCCCACATTGCACTGCACTTGCCTCAGGACAGCCTATAATCCAAATCTACAGGGATTACCAGAAGAAGCCTCTACATCCAGTTACATCATTGCTGCTAAAAGCTTTACACATGCCTGAGATCAGTTGGTGCTGAGGTTAATGTTAGTTTTCAGTCGTTTAGGGAAAAATGGGGCTAACTATTTAAAAAAAAAAAAAAAAAAAAAAAAAAAAGCACCAGCTGAAAGCAAGAATCTGCAGTGGAGCTGCTGTGTGCATTTGAGATTGTTAACTCCCATATGGTGTAATTTAGTGCAATAACAGTATTCTGCCATGCACTTAAATTGTTTACAGGTCTTCCACAATACTGTGTCTGTACAACACACACTCTTAAAATTACCCCGATGCTTAGGAAATGAGTAAATTCAACACAGAAATATAGAGTTGAGTTACAGACTCATAGCAAGGATTTAATAACCGAAATCTTGCACGTAGACATTCGGACCTCGGACATAACACCAGACATTTGCGTTGGGCGGAGTTTTCAGAAAAACATAGGCGTGTCTTGGTTGCATGCGATTATGATGTAAGTCGGTTTTTTCTCGTGTCGGTACCAGTGGCACGTTCAGTAAGAATATGTCATCCTGAAATGCAAAAAAGAAAAAAAAAAGAAAAAAAAAGTAATAATACTAATATCATGATGTAAAGTCAATATTCTGACTGTTTTTTTTTTTTGTTTGTTTGTTTTTTTGCATGGAAGTGGTTGAAGGAGATGGCTTAGGAGCATTAGCCAAGGTTAGGTCTCTAATGGTTACATACTGTATGAAGAGATCAAGAAGTTTTGAACGATTCTTCTTGAGACCCCCCCCCCCCCTCCACAATCCCACCCATGTACGTACAATACACAAAGCCCATTCTCCAGAACCTGGCTTGTAAAGTTCAAATAGAGTTCGTATTGACTTAACTAAAGCTAGCACTGACATGCTCAGCCAAGTTATAACACTGAAAACACACGGAATTCATTCATCTCATGTTGATTTATCAGAACGGTAAAGAGTGCCATCATGTTTTTTTTTGTTTTTTTTTTATAAAGTCATCCGTTTGAACAGTTTTGAAACTTTATACAGATTGTGCTTACAGACCCGTCTAGGAGGAACATCACTAATTCTGTGTCTAGCTTCATCCCCGTCACCAGAAATAAATTGCTCCAGGGTTTTAATCCAGCAGGTCCCTTTGCATTGTGATTGTCTGACAACGGCACAACTGAGCTTAGAAAGATCCATGCAAATTGTTACATTAATTTGTAATTAGATGCAATGAGTTATTTATTTATTTATTTATTTATTTTTAAAAATCAAATAAGATGGACGAAATTGAGCAGGAAAACATAAGTGTACTCCAGGTTCAGAAGTGAAAAACATGAAGTACATCGCAACCATGAAAGAGAATCATCCACTTCTGAGCCAAGTCTTTATTTATCACGTCGTTGGCATGCCAGTGTTTCTCTCAAATACTCGCTCTGATGAATAAAAATGCACCGAGTTATTTACTGCAATGCCGAGTCTCCTTGCGAGGCTGGGTTAAAGTAACACAGTCAATTTCTTTTGAGTGCGAAAGCTGCCGCGAATGTTTTAGCAGCTCCATAAAAATCCGGTGGCCTTATAATTCTCTAATAAAGATCACAGATTTTCTCAAGCCAAATTTTTGTTCTTCTTGTTGTTGTTGTTGCTGTTTTTTTTTTTTGTTTTTTTTAAATACATTAGCCAGTAAATTTTCCTAGACCTTTGGTCCTTCTCACAGATTATGTCCAAAAATAAGCCGCGTACCTTTCTTTGTACCATTTCGTCCCGTCATTATGCATGTTTTATTACCTAGTTTATCGCCAATTTTTCCTCCACGTATAAGCAAGTGCACCTACTGGTTTAATTCCTCGCTGTTTCTATATTCATGTAAGCCTCTATAATCTCAGAAAGCAATTAGCACTCTCGGTGGTGTGATTCTCTGCAATATGAACAGTTGGTTTGAATGGTTCATCTCACACAGCATTTTGGGTGTTGTGATTGGGGTTGGACAGGAGCACTTACCATGTGTCAGAGTTCATACACACAATCCATCTGCTCTGAGAGGTAACGAGCAACGGCTTGGATACAGTCGTCAGGGAAGTGATTCAGAAATTCGTGGCTTATGCTGTAGATCAGGAGTCAGACCTGAGGAAGTTTTCCAGCAGAATGAATCCAGCGTTTAGGAAAAAAAAAAATACTGCAGAAGAACCAATTAACATGTGAGAAAAATAAGCTTTTTAGTCAAATCACCACTGCGACCAGTAGAAAATGTTGCATTGGTTAACCATAATATTACTTTGAAAATAGTTGGAAAAGAAAGAAGAAATGTGAATGCAATGGCTTATGATTGGTATTTAGGATTAGCACCAGGCAGTTATCTGCAGCACGTACAGGTTTGCAACGAGCCAACGCATTATCCCATTGACCACAAATAAATATCGTTTATTCATCACGTGCTTTTCTAACGACGAACCCGAACTCGAAACAAAAGGTCGGTCACACTTGCGACCGGTAAGATTCCACTTTTTAATGAGTTTATATTGTTTTACTCACTTCTGCCCAACCAGGAATATACTGACGGACCACACGTGAATCATGGGCTCAAGCTGTCATCTCGTTTATATCTGATTAAAGACAAGAACAAGGTGTCATTTTTCACATTGTCTCATTTACAGCAGCCACAGGCTCCAGTGGGACATCTGGAAAAAGAACTCCAGGTAAAATAAAGCACAGAAATCACTTGCAAAGCTTTATGAAGCCACAACAGTACAAAGTCTCTGGCATTCTGACCTTCAGGTCCAGCCGTGAAGGCGATGAAATCAAAGTCTGAAGGCTTATTTTTTCCTTTTTTCCAGCACAGAAGATGTACGTTACATACCTCGAGAGGATGCTGAGGCACCTTAAACATGACCATACAGTACTGCTGTCTATGAGGTCACTGAAATCTGGATCTTGGTAGTCAGTTTTTTTGTTTGTTTGGTTTTTTTCTTTCCACATACTCTCTCGACACAATGACAAAGGTCCTCCATCGCTCCCTGTCCTGTGCTAGTCTCTCCAGCTGGTTCCAGATATAACACATCTCCAATGGTGTCTGCATGTAGGTCCCTGCACCAGGTGTTTCTTGGCCAGCCTCTCCTCCGTTCCCCTTGGGATTCCACGTCATGGCCCGATGGGATCATCTTTCAACAATAGCATCTCCAGTTCTCTAATTCAACATGGCAACACAGACATTCTGATACTTTACTACTACTGTACGTGAAAAGAAAACCCTCCATTCAGCAGCGATTGGTTCTCAACCGTCCTCGGAGCAGCTTTCTTTTATTCCAAACGTGTATTATGTTAACTACGCTTCCAGACATTAACTTCATGTTGAGAGGTATGTGACGTACATACAGTACAATCGGACAACATCTGACATACTGTACGTAGCCATGATATTAAATTCAGAGAATCTGTGTGAATAGACTGTATGTAATCATATATAAATGCGATCAAATGATAGACGATAAATTGCAAACCTCATTAAAAAAATTTTGATTACTACTTTTTCGCATCACTAGCTAAATTAGGTCCCTAGTTGCAGTAGCGTTAACTGATCAGGTTAGGCTACGAACTCGTTAGCTTGAAATAATTTAAACACTTGGGTTGTTGTGTTATGTAGTAATAGACATTAATAGCATTAACTGTTTGTATTAGTGTTGGGAGATTGTGAGTTCGGATCCATCTAGCAACACTGGATGGGAGGGATGGCATACTCTACCTCATCTGTCAATCACAGTGACACTGGCCAATCATAGGCATCTATGAGCTCGTGGATGTGGAAGAGGGTAGATAGCTCTTTCTTCTGATTGAGTTACCTGGCACTTTGAAATAGCACGAGAAGCAGTTTGAAATAATGTGGTTCGATGGTTTCACATGTCTCGATGGCTCACATGTCTCATGTGAGCCAGACTCAGACTTGGCTGGTGGGTGGGAATTGGTAGATGACCAATTTGGGGAAAAAAAAAAAAATCAACCATAACTTAGCCCATTTTTAAACCAATAGCAAATAAATAAATGTGCTCAATAAAATTCAACCGTCTAACTGCAATCATAAAATGTCAGAATGGACAAATTGAAGGTTCGCATTATGGAAATAAGCAATTAATGTAGTAAATAGTAGTTTACCCTGATACTACTTGATATTCAAAATAACCCTGGAGCCCGAACACCATCTCAGACACAGAATACGCAGCGTTGAGCACTGTGCGTGCGTGTGTGTGCGTGTGTGTGTGAATGTGAATATTTTCTCTCTCTAGATGTCAGAGCTGACAACAGGAAAGTCTGATTTCATTAGACATGATGATGACATTTGTCAATATCTGGACAAGCTTGCACTTTAAATTAATCAAAGCAATCCATGTGAATAATATAAGCCTGCTAAGCAGATTGCGCGGCATCATGTCGGATCGCCCAAGTCAATCCGAACAGTCGCGTACTTGTTCCTGGCATTTTTTGTTGCAATCGCTGCATTTTCTTTTTCTTAATTTCCTCCCTCTTTCATTTGAATGTGTCAGTCGAAGGATTCCATCAATGATATATGACATCCATCAGCTCTGGCGGCTTTGTCTCTTTGCAAATTTCCTTCTTTCTCTCCCAGTGCAGAAATACAATGCATAATTTTAAAAAAGGTTTAAAAAAAAAAAAGAAAAAAAAAAGCAAGAAGCCTACTTTATATCTAAGAAAAAAAAAATCATCCTATTATAGGTCCAGATAAGGTTTTAAACGCTGGTCTGAGAAAAAAATTGAGTACTCATTTATTGAGAAACCTTCATGTAGACCAATGGGAATATCTAATATCTTGTTGTTTTCTGGGCTGTAATGTTAAATTCATTAGCAAATAACAGATTGTTTCAATTTCCAAGGTTCTATCTCTATATCTACTGTAGTCTTTTATTTTATTCTTCACTTTTTTTTATTTTATTTTTTTTTGGTTATGAACCAGGCAAGGATGTTTTTAAGTCATCCATCCATATTAAACTAATAAGATATTTCAGTGATTTGCATTTCATTCGAAAGTTAATACACAGAAAAGCTTGCACACAGAATGTCAACTTGACAAGTTCGACAACCTTCTAAACCCACTATGGTGTCCTACAACAATATTTT
The DNA here is from genome assembly GCA_025674565.1 of Synodontis membranacea. Classification (NCBI taxonomy): domain Eukaryota; kingdom Metazoa; phylum Chordata; class Actinopteri; order Siluriformes; family Mochokidae; genus Synodontis; species Synodontis membranacea. The sequence goes on from JAOVYU010000026.1 coordinate 10,488,724, forward strand.
GTAGTTGTATTTGGAGATTACTGTGTATTTAACAGGATGGCATGCTTGCTACAGTAGCTAGTGGCATTCCTTAATAATATATTAGAAATATTGATAGCTATTGGTGGATGGCTATATAGCATACGTGGATATTTTGCATACATTTTTCTATTTTATAATTTATATACAGTATATGTATATGTATATACAGTGGGGTCCAAAAGTCTGAGACCACATTATTCTTTCTTTCTTTCTTTCTTTCTTTATTTTCATTTAAAATTCAAATAAACAGAAGGGTTTAATAATTTGGAACATTTAAAACAAAGAAAGAAAATGTTCAATACCTCAAAACTTTTAATACCAATATTTTACTGGATCAAGATCAAGATCATATTCATCATGTCATATTGACCATGATTTGTTCAAAAGGTTGGATTTATCCTCGAGCCTAATCTCTTCTACTGAAGCACGGGTTCAGACAATTCAATTTAACTTAATTTTATTTTATTTCATATAGCACTTTAAACACTGGATACTGTCACAAAGCAGCGTTATAGAAATATGTAAATTCCAGATAAATTTTTTTTATTTTTTTTCCCCCCATAAATTTAGTCCTAATGACCAAGCCAGTGGTGACTGGGGCAAGGAGACCACCTGAGGAAGAAGATTATCATGGTAATTGTAGGCCTAAGCCATCATAGCGAAACCATTAGTGTCAAGTGCAGTCCAAAACCATCTTCACGGTTTCCAAGCGTATCTTTAGTCTGTCCGTACGGTTCCGTCCTCAGCAGGAGCAAAGTGATGAGAACTCCAACCAGGAGTAGAACATCAAATGACACTATGGTGGATCCGAAGTATGCATTTCTCCCCATTTCAGTTTTTTAAAAAAAACCCAGTTCCTACACGCTGATCTCAGGGATATCAAGGTGACAGCATGTGAAGAACTGAGCTCTAGTGCAGGAGGAGAAACAGATGTATAGATCTGGCTTTATATGATAAAATGCCTGAAATTTCCTTTCTCTACCAGCTTCATATTTGCGGTGGAACCGTTCCAAAGTTATTTTATGGCGACGTTTTTAGGAAGGAATAATACCGTAATTGGTTAATTGCCAAATTTGTTCCATCACCATTAATACTACTGTGTGTCATCCAGCCAAAATGTAGCAAAAATTCTAACTTTTCAAATCAAATTTTCAAAATCAGAAATTCATCCACTGGTCCTAAACTCTATATGTCTCATCTGCAGACAGAGAGAGAGAGAGAGAGAGAGAGAGAGAGAGAGAGAGAGGCAGAAAAAACAAACCCAAGCACAGAACAATTAACTGATTGTGCCAGACTACGTGAATGCTTTTTAAACACTTCCTCCCCTGAGAACAAATAATAATTATGAGACTGCAAAACTGCACAGAGTGCCTCCAAGGCTCACTAAAACAATCTGGCTGATCTGTTAATTTCTATTTACACGACAGTGGTCGACTAGCTCTTGCTGAACGGGACGAGATGAAACACCCGAGCCCAAATGGGTGTGCAGTCAAAAAAAAAAAAAAAAAAAAGAAGAAGAAGAAAAAAAAAAAAAAAGAGAAAAGGTCTTGACTGAACAAGTACCAAATCAATTTAGCGCACTGACAGATGCGCCCCCAATGCGCTCCCTTCTGGCTTTTAAGATGATTTTCTGTCCGCAGCTGCGAACAACGAGAGGCATCTGTAGATTTAAGCCACAGTCGCTTTAATCTTCTCGGCTCGCTCTCATTTATTCAGCTTAAGACAAGTAGACCAGACATGAATAAATCAGTCACACTGGTCTGGAATGTCTAATCTGAAACTTTTGGCTTTGATAAACACCTTATTATTATTATTATTATTATTATTATTATTATTATTATTAAATAAATACAAATAAATAAATTAGCAAATAAATAAAATAAATAAATAAAACCTTTTTTTTTTTTTACCAAAAAAAAAAAAATCAAGAAAACCACACAGCATCACTGTACTGATCCGAGCAGAAACCACGCAGGCGTCGCCCTCCATTTGGTGGCATCTTCCAATCCAGCATCTATTATGTATGATTCATTGAGAGGAGGTCAAACAGCTGCTGCCACAGATTAATGTGCACATAAATATTAATAAAAGGGCTCCTAAGGCTACGCTCCTGTAATCTGCAAAACAATTTGGTCTCCTGAGTAAGAACAGGAGAAATCACACGGCGAAGATTCATCATGTCAGAAGATTCCAAACAGGAGGCAAAAAAAAAAAAAAAAAAAAAAAAAAAAACATTGTTGGAACTCTTGTTTTTTTGTTCATATTCACTGAAGAATATGAACAAATATGAAGAAGGAAAGAGAGTTTTAATAAGGTAGAAAGGCTTAGATCCACCTGCGTGTACTTCAGGGCTTCCTGTGAGTATTAGTCACGCCCGCGCGCATGCATGTATTGAGTATTGCATGTTCTTAAGTGTCAGGTATTGCAGAGCACTTATCCTCTTGGATTGTGTTACACTCGTCCTCGCTGCTTTCTCATAAACTCTGCACCGTTTCAAATCCTACTTTTATATAACAGTTCAGCTAAACGCAAAAACACAAACAGGCACAGAGAAAGAGAGAGAGAGAGAGAGACTCGAAGACATCTAGAGAACGTTGCATTTACCATAAGCACAAAACCTCTGCTTTTGGTCATCAAACCCTCATGTATCAATCACTGCCATGTTTTAAAATGTTATGTATTGGACATTTGTGGTGTAATTAAAGTGCAACAGTTCAGCCATTATGCTAATGCTGGCGTGCTCGTTGGAACACAGAGTTAAATTGAGTTGCGGGGAGTGACAGATGGGAGACCGGGGCCGCTAATTAAATGCGAAACAGTGTGATGCAAAACTGTGCTTATTAAAATATTCCACTAAAAGCTGAGGCCTGGAACACCAGCGCAATTATCGGGTTTGCACTCCAATTCAATGGTGGTAAATTGATGTTATGCCATCACACTCCACTCGCATTTGAAATTCGCTACAGTGTACAACAATGACTGTGGGAAAACAAGAGTGTTCGCTTCTCAGCGCGTCTATCCATTCATAAGCAAATTGTCCGACTGTTGTGAAAGCGATGCATTTCGGGTTAAGTACTCCATCTAAGGAAGGAGTGAGTCCGGGGTCTCCCTTTGTGCAATAAATAAATAAATAAATAAATAAATAAATAAATAAATAAAATTCTACTTGGAAGCATGTATAGACATGAAGACATTTTTTTTTTCTCCTTATGGCAATGTCCAATTTATTATGAACACTTGCACGATGAGTCAGACAATCGTAAAATCATGGCACGTGCTTCAGTTAGTGTTCACATGAAACACCAGAATGAAAGGGGGAAAGGGGGATCTCAGTGACCTTGACCGTGGCATGGGTCTTGGCACCAAGGCCGGTTTGTTCTTGGCTGACAGGACTCTAACCCGATGTGGTCTTCTGCTATTGTAACCCATCTGCCTCAAGGACTGGCCCGTTGTTCACTCTGAGGTGCATTTCTGCTCACCACGGTTCTAAAGGGTGCTTATTTTCTAACGTTTTTAAACACTCTCGCTCCTTTCTCGTCATTTCCGTTTGCAGACCTGCTCCTCACTACGGTACAGTACGTGCTTCATTGTTTGTAGACTGTTGAGCATGAAAATCCCAGGAGATCAGACTTTTCTGAAACACTCCAAATAGCCTGTCTGGTACCAAGAACGTGCCAGGGTCAAAGTCACAGAGATCACTTTTGTGTGTGTGTGTGTTTTTTTTTCCCCTGTTCTTATATTTGGTGCGAGCATTAATTGAAGCTCTTGACTTGTATCTGTATGAATTTATGCATCGTGTTGTTGAGCTAGTCATATTTCTGAATCAGATTCTTAACATTTAAACACTATAAAAGGGTATTATTGTCACACCAGAATGTTCAGAGGTACAGTTATTGGCAGAGGATTTGTAACAAAAAAAAAAAAAAATAAAAAATCGTTCATAATAGCATTGGATATAACACACAAAATGACTATTCCTTGATACTGGTGATACACATTTGTTATGTTCTTCCATTTACCTCAAAAGCTCAGAGCTCCACTGAGAACAAGGTCTCCTTGACTGCAGCCAGCCTGTGAGGAAGACTTTTGCCAAATATCACATAAAGCATTCTTATAAAATCATTTATAACACGTTCAACAGAGCTGTACTGCTTTTTTTTATATACACCAAAAAAGTAACACTTTATGTTTATGGGTACATAATATACATTGTATAAATGCTAATTTTTTTTTTTTTTTTTTAAAGATATAAATTTCTGGGATGATATTAGAGGATTTTTGGGACAAACCGAATAATTTGAATGTAAAATCTAGCTGCAAATCTGAAATGCTATACCTTCTATATTTTAGGTAAATTGCATCAGATTGAAATTGCATTGCAAGCCTTGAATTCTGCATGCAAGGTTTCTAAAATAAAATACAAATAAAATTATCAGGTCTAGAAAAGTAGTTTCATTAAATTGTTGGTGTTTTCATTAAATTAAATTGGTGGTACAATCCATTCTAGATTCAGCCCTTCAAATTGAGAATCAGGGTGTTTATTTATTTATTTTTTTTTTATATAACCCTATATCTGTATATACTGTACAGGAGTGCAGATTCAGGCACTAGAATTTCACCCAATGAGGCAATCGTATTTGTAGTGTTTTGAAAATTTTAACCTGAATTTAAAATTGTAAACCTTGCACACAAATTCATCCCACGGAACTTTCATTTTGAGAAAAGTTCAAAATTTCAAAACGACCGAATTTTCAACAATAGATTTTTAAGAAGGCATAGTTAAAATAACATAGTTATTTTTATATTTTGCATATTCTTATGTTGCATATTATTTATTAGGTTGTTGTTGTTTTTTACTAACAGCATATTCATGACAGTAGTATAAATAGTGCTTCATACCAGTGCTATAAATACAAATTTAATTACCTCTATAGGGCATGAAAATACATTTTTCCTCACATGAGCCATGTTTCCATTAACCTGCTTAATGTGCAATTTTAATTTTTATTATTTTTTTTATTTAAAATTTGTAAATCGTGTAAATTTAAAAAATACTCTCAAATATCCCCAAAAAATTTTTCTATGCTCATATGAGATGTTTTTTTTTTTTTTCCCAGATAATTCGATGAAGCAGTATTTCACAAAACTTAAACGAAAACACATTTTCCTCATTTACAGTAAGTCATGATATGACATGAAGACTAAATAGAAACGCTACAGTTTTCTGAAAAAAAAAAAAAAGAGTGCCCTCTAAGAGACATCGCGAGAAGAGAGAACCCAACTTTAATCGCATAGCATCACTCAATGGAAACACTATTCACAAATTATTATTTCACATTTTCACTTCCTGGTGATCTTTAATAAAAGTCTTTATTTCATGCTTATTATCTTGTCTGGTATTGATCTTGGAGCAAAGGTCAAGCTTTCTTGGCCAATTAATCTGATTCTGATTCTGACATATCACTTCTATTTCTCACAAAACTGTAATGGAAACCCAGCTGTACAATCAAATAAATGATTTTAATCATAATGGCGCTTCATGTTTCAATAGCTAACGTTCCTATGCGGAGCAGAAGCTGAGATGATGTCTGAGCAGTTGCTGATAGTTAAGACGAAAGAATAAATTTCCAAGATAATGTGAGAATTTTGGACACCCTCAAACAGTCGAGCCATAATATGAACTAAAATTTCTTCTTCCATGTAAAGACACAAGCAAACACTTCATAATATACAGTAGGCTATGGCGCATCATCTGACAGATTTTGACATGCAGCATTCCTGACAGAAATCCTCCAGTACTGCATTCTGAAAGATTAATGCAATGCTTATGAATGTATTATGAAGGCCCAGCGTAGACGCATTTCAAATAAAAAGTGCTCCTCAACAAACCCTGGTGTTTAGTGTTCCAGCGCTCCATCCTGAGGCAACCAAATTCTCCCTCTTCCATAATTACCCCCCCCCCCAGTTTTCATTCCCAGGTTTGGAATAAAGACAGATTTTTGGATTGAACTCGTCTGTTTTGCACTGCTGAACATCATCATGGTGATAATAAATAAGCACTTCTATCCTCTGCACTTGATACAGTCTGGGTTTACTAGGACATTATCCAGTGTCCATATGATCACATAGATTTTTTTTATTTGAGCACTGCCTTTCTAATGACTCAATGAGTGGAACCCCCCCCCCAAAAAAAAACCTTACAAAGCATGAGAATGAGAGAATGAGACCATGAAGATGGCTTCATATTGTCAGGTCGCATAGAGTATTATAAAAGGTGCTGAGATTATTGTAGATGTATAGTGGCTATCGAAATGCATTATAAAACAGGCGATATGAACTGTAGGTATGATATCTGAAACATGAATTATGATACATGTGTTAATGTGCATTACACCTCACACCACAGCGCTGCTGAAGGTGTTGATCAATTTTCCATAAACGAGCTCTGACAGTAGTTTCTATAGTAACATTTAATTCACACTTTACTTGGATCCACTTTATCTACACCTAATAATGAATGGATTTTTTAAAAATGCTGCCATTTAATAAAGGAGAACAACCACCCAGCTTTCATAAAACTTGTATACTGTATGCAGAATGCATA
>JAOVYU010000026.1:10528477-10542213 GCA_025674565.1 Synodontis membranacea
AAGTACAGATACTCAAAAACTCTACTTAAGTACAGTACTCAAGTAAATCTACTTCGTTACTGTCCACCTCTGGTCACTTAAATAACAACTCTTTACAGCCATGGTGATCAGGAAAGCAGCTCAGAAGGCACTTTGGTTTACAAAAAACAGGCAGTTTGGTTTACAAAAGCAGAAGATCCCAGAAGGTTCCACTCCGGTCAGCCTAGAACAGCAATCTGAGGCTACAATGGGCATATGAGGGCATCAAAACTAGATAAGGTAAGATCCAGGTTCATGTATGTAATGTTACAGTATGTTATGTTATACGGGATTTTACTAAGGTCAACACATAAATACACATCATATGGCCCAGGGACATGAGGCAGCACCACTCACAACACTTATTCGACTATTATTTTTACAAGGCCAAAATGAAAGAGTAGAAAGTTAAGAAACTTTCCTGGGACCTATAAATTCATCAGTGGTATCATGCAGCTCTACAGTGCCATGCCAGGGATGTAACCAGCATGTAAGCCTAGTGGAAATCATATACCCCAAAAAGGCCTGCTATCAGCAGATTCACCACCACAGGAGGCATGGCCAAACACTCAGCAGCAAGCCTGCATTGTGCCAAAAAAGAATCAAACAACTGCCAAAAGAACATTGGCCAAAACCCAACTGTAGCCAATGGCAGAGTATTGGGGAAAGACCCTGTAGGCAGGTGAGGTGTTGTGATGGGACTCCAAAGTCCAGCATGGTGTACCAGCTGTGACTTACAACAGCTCTGTCTAGATCACTGAGATTACATTATTTGGTTTTGGACAATAGATTGTAGGAGTATGATTCCACAGCTGGGTTGCTGTTTGTGTCCCACTGATATTACAGTAATTAATTTATATAATGGTGATGGTTCAATAAAGAACTTAAACATGTTAACAAAACCTCTTTACAGCACAATTATTGCAATGCCGCTGTCCGTTATAACTCCACTTTCCCTTTAAATATAATCATTACATAGAATACTCGCCCAGGAAATGTGTAAATGTGCATTAGGTATCTTGGCTTGAAACATCTTTTTTCCATGATTCAGATTCATTTCCATGAACCTGTTACCTTTTCCATGACAGGTTATGCAAAATGTACAATTTATTTACACAACATTCACTCAACGCTGTTGTCCCGAATTTTGGTAAGTTCGATTTCTCTGAAGATCATGTGTTTTTAGTGATATTGATTTACAAAATCACTTTTAAAAATGAAAATAATTGTAAACTTTCAATATACAACAACATGGTGGTGTAGTGAGAGAATGTGTGAGAGACTATACTACAATGTGTAAACGTTCGAAATCCAAAAAAAAAAAAACAAACAATTTCTGTAAATGCTCTTAAAGGAGTAACAGGTTTGAAATTTTCAATATAGAATTAGCAAATCTAATTAATTAGTTAACGTGATAATGACACAAGGACACCAAAGACATTCTAAAGATTTACTTAAAATTGCCTCAAAATCTAAATTTGGGCAACAGGGTTGTACGGTATTATTGAGAGTTACAGTACAAAGGCTCAATGACAGCCCAAACATGGACTCAACTGGCATATTATATAATTTGCTTCCAGATTGTACATACTATTTATCATGATCAGTGATAGATTTTATTGATCAGATAGATTTTCAGGCAAATTAAGGTACACTCCTTTTTTATTTTAAAGTTTGGAGGATTGACAAGGCACCTGTCTGCAGGTCACCCCCCTGCCCCACTGTCGCACTCCTGCCCCTGAGTGGTAAGTAATAATTCAAGAGGGAGAGAGAAAGAAAAGTGAGAGGCCTATTCATTAAAGACCGATGTCACATCTAATGCATTTTGCACTTCAGACCTTGGCGGGAAGTCCATTACGTTCCTCCTACCAGGATATTGCATGCTGGGTAGGACAGAAATTCATTATTCTACAACATGACTACATTAGCTTCATAGTAACCACCTGCACCGTCTTCCTCTCCACTAACAGCAGGATAGCTCCTTCACTTTTTCATCCCTCTAATTTAAACTCTTGATTCCACCACCCTTCATGTTTTTTTTTTTTTTTTTGGGTGATCATACTTTCCTCTAGTCTCTTCTTCCACTTCCTTCTTCTTCCTTATCTTCTTCTTCTTCTTCCTCATCTTCTTCTTCTTCTCTTGCTCATGGTGAGTTTTAGTGACTGGACAAAGAGGCATGTGATTGAAACAAACACTTGACATTTGTCACAAATGCCATGGCTGTTAATTAGGAGCCCGAGAGCTCTTTCAGAAATCTAATCATTACATGAGCAGACCACTGAGCCAACTGATTTATTACAAGCCAGGCCAAACCCGAGCAGCTCACACCTATCCTTAACCACCATGATAAAACCAGACTATGCTTTTTTGACATGGTAGAGATGCGAAAAGACTAATCCTTTTGTATACACAAATATCATCCTCAGTGAAGACAGTATTAGTATTAGTATTCAAAAAGATGCATAGTATTTGCAAATGATACGATTTACTTGCTTCATGTTTGAGAAGTAAAAAAAAAAAAAAAAAAAAAAAAAAAGCATCATTCTGCACTGAAGTTCAGCAATGAATATTTCATGACTTAACCTTTGCGATTCAAAGCACTCCTGGCTGGACTTGAAAAAAAAAAAGAAGCAATTAAAGGACAATGTGTTCCTCTAAAGCAAAGAAACATCACTTGTAAGGGATGAAAGAAATTACCTTAACGGTGAATTGATTCTGAATTGATTATGTATAATGCTGCAAAATGGAAAAGGTTGACGGTTTCAATGCTTATCTTCACTTTCTACTTCGTCGACTCTATAAAATCCCCAAACATGTCTTACTGTTCTCTCATTAGTGCTGTTCAGCCACACAGGGACAATTAACATATGGCTTTTATCTTTGGTGGCGTTTTATTAGAAATAGGCATTATTAGCTAAACAGCAGGCGCGCACGTACAGTATGTTACTAAAACTTGTATGAAGATGCTGACACCTACTGGTGGCAGCGGGAATTGCAGTTTCATTCTTTTGGAAGGTTTTGTATCTGTAATATTTATTAATATAACTTTACATGAAAACATGCATATTGTGTAGTAAGGACCACTGCTGAGTTTTGATTTGTTTGTAGACCATTAAGGGCCATCAGGGGTATCACAATCTTAAAGGTATTAAAAAAAAATTATACATTATATATATATATATGTACATACATACTCAAGTATTCAAGTGTATATGTAATTTAAAACAAACAAACAAACAAAAAGAAAGAAAGAAAAAAAGAAAAATGAAAAAACAAGAACTGATCTGAGTAACTGGGCAAGATTTTTGATCATTTCTTTTAAAAAAAATATCTTTTATATAAGTTCTCCGAGAAAAACTGAAGAACCATTAAAGTAAAAAAAAAAAATAAATAAAAATCCACCCAGAAGCACTTCCATATTAATGATTGTAATTTATAATGTGCTCTTAAAAGGTGTTAAAGATTTATTATTTATTATTATTATTATTATAGATTGGCACTGAAGCTTATTATTTATTATTTATTATTTATTATAGATCGGCTCAGACCTCATGGTCAGCAAACCAATTTGTAGTAGTTTTGAAAAGAGGTCTTGGACCGCTGAGCAACAGTCCAGTTTGTTTTCTCCCAAGCCCAGGTAAGACACGTCCGACATCGTCTCGGGTTCAGGAGTGACTTGATATTAGGAATGTGACAGTTTTAGCCCCTTTCCTAAAGACGTCTGTGCATGGTGGCTCTTGATACACTGATACCGGCTTCAGTCCACTCCTCGTGAAGCTCTCCCAAGATCTTGAATCAAACTTGTCCTGACAATCCTCTCAAGGCCGTGGTCGTCCCTGTTGTTTGTGCACCTTTTCCTACCACATCTTTCCCTTCCAATCAACTCTATATTAATATTGCTTCGAAACAGCACTCTGACAGCAATCTCAGGTCAGCACTCTTCCCCATGATGTTTCTGTGTGTGTACTAAACTAGACTGAGAGTTATACAGTATTTATACTGTATGTATACATACTACAATGACACAAGAGAATGTTCCACTATTTATTGATTTAAATATTTACATGGGTATTTATTTGGCCACCAGATGTCACTGTGGTGAGCGGTTCTTTACCTGATGTTCATCTCAGATGTTTCGCTCTCTCGAATGTTCCGTTTCTGGCAGCAGTACTTTTTTAAGCGTAAACACTTCTTTCTTTGACATGCTGGTCTATTATCACTTTGCTTAACAGTTTAATAAATTACCCACAATGCTGTTTTACTACCTGCTAATGGTGGCTGCAGGGGGATAGGGCAACTTCATTAAGTGCAAAGTGGTCTTTCCTATTGACTTAGCCTGACAAATCAAAAACACACAGTGTGGCTCCATGCCCTTCCTCCCTACAGATACGAAGCCAAAATTCCTGTCTACGATGTCAAATTTGGAGCCAGATTCTGCTCATTAGATGCAAGAGTGGAAGTCAGGCACACCTACAACGCCAAGGTCCAGCACATCACCAAATCTGTCAATCTCTTCATTCCCAAGTATATCCATGGCATCTTAAAATACAGTAGAGTAATGTTTTGAAAACTAATTTCTGGGGGAAATATAAAATGTAGGGATATCAGCATAGGGAATACTGTTTGAATTTGACACTTTACAGATAGTTTAGATGAGAAAAGTGGAATGGAAAATTGCCATTTTTTTTTCACTGAAAGACATGGGGATTGGCAGGACTACATATTATACTGCACCCAGCCAGCTAGTGCTAGACCTGTGTTTGCATCACTTTTTAGAGCCATTACACTGGCCAGGTTTTTTTTTTTTTTAACAGTCCTTGCACCTTATCGGGGACCCATGCCTTGTGAATAGTCTAGCTTAGCATGTCCAAAAAAAGAATGAAAGAAAAAGCTTCCATTCTGAAATAGAAATGTTTACTTTCAGCAGTATAGCAAGATATAGTGTAACGTTTGTTTGTATGGGTCTTTTTGTTTCTATTAATAAGTATTTTCTCCAGCTTACTAGAATTAGCATTTTTTACATATATAATTAACTTTAATTTTAGAAACTCCTGCAGACACTGGGGTGTAAAATGTGTTTTTGCACACATTTGTTTTTGCCCATGCCTGCACACGTGCACTTTATGTAGTCTTTTGTGTTTACTTTCTGTATATGTCCCAGTCTTTTATGTAGCACCATGGTCCTGGGGAACGTCATTTCATTTCACTATGTACTGTATCACATGTATATTTTTGAAATGACAATAAAGCTTACTTGACTTGACTTGACTAGAATAGTTCCATGGCCATTATAGTGGACGACAGGGTGCTTGTGGCTCGACAGTTAATGTGCTGGGTTGCTGATCGGAAGGCTGGGACTGCCACCGTTGGGCCCTTGTTCAAGGCCCTTAACCCTGCCTGCTCAACCCTGTCCACAACTACCCCACAAAGAAATGGGAAAAAGATGTAGATAACCAACCAACCAACCATTACGGTGGTTGAGTCAGAAACAGAAGTAGTTACATCGATAACTAGCTTTAACCAATTCGTAGCTATAATTCACAATTGTACTGTTTAGCTGCTCTGCATTAAGTCTCCAATATTTCATTCTTCTTCTTCGTCGTCGTCTTCTTATTATTATCACATTGAACATTGCTGGGAGAATTGAAGCTCTTGTTTACGAGCTAACAGTGAAACCGTACCTTCATTATTTGAGATTGTTTATGTATTTCCTTCTATAAAACACCACTGTAACGGCACCAGCAATGACGTCACGGTGACAATCAATACCTTCTAACAGGAATAAGGAAAATACTGCACCAATTAGTCCTCTTACTGTATTACACTATAAAGTATGATTCTTAGATCTTATAGATTTTTAAAAAAATTTAAAAAAAATCATTCATTCTGTTTTAATTTCTGCATGTCTCTTTGCTGTTAGGATAGTTATAGTGCAGCCTAGTGGCTATGGTGTGTATGACAACAGTTCCTCTCCGAAATTTCATGACTTCATGTTTGAAATTTATATTAATGATTGTATTTGCACACAGACAACAGTAGGCTGATGTACCGTTTTGTTGTTAATGTCACAGGATCTGTTAGAGAGGGAAAAAATACACATGTTGGAGTACAGTAAGTGAAGCAGGCCATTTTTTTTTTTTGGCCTTGTTTGGTTAGAGAGCTTATCTTATTGTTAAACAGGTGAGATCATATTTGTTCAGGGTGTTATCTCCTTTTTGTGTAGACCCTACATCGGGTAAAGGATATTGTGGATATGTTTTGCCTTGTGTCCTGTGCTGTGCTGAAGATTATTTGGAGAAAACATGACAGTTAATGAAACATTGTTTAATAGACAAATATTTGCATGGGTCATTGACAGTCATCAGCCTCAGCCACATTCAACAGCTGCTGCATCGTGTCTATGGTGATTTTACACGTTTCACAGTTTCTAAAACAAATTTCACATTTTAAAATCAGATATATTTCATTGCACTGTACCTGCTTAAACCACAAAGTGTTTTATAAAATCTTCAAGGGCAAACCCAATCAATACAACATTGCCATGAAAACATATTTAGCAGTTTAAAGAAAAGATTCCCAAAATACTAGTATAGTAATATACTGTACTTCCTTGATATATTCCTGTTAGAAGGTCTTCAGTTTCAACAGTTTCGAATAAGCCTCTGAAATGGTTTTGACCTGAAGTTTGCACTCTGCTCCCAGGAATATTTCCTTACATGCAAGTGAAGGGCCGCAGCTGAATAGAGAGATTTGCATCACGTTGCTTTGACAAATGTACCTTTTTGGAAGTGTGCGCTGCTGCCAATGCTTTTCACAAACTATAGTAAACATCCAAACCATCAGCAATTGAGAACAGAAAATGAAATGAAAATGATGAATAAACATGGACATTAAAAAGACTTCAAAGTATTCAATCTTACAGTTAATGTGACACCATTAAAGATGGCTAAAAATCCTAAAAAAAAAAATATTGCATCCAACATTAAGTCTATGCTAGAATCCAAGTGTTCTGCCTCATCAAGGCTGATCTTCAGCAGGAGCTGCATCACAAATCGCCTCTATCAGAGAACATGCGCTATAATGTTATGGAAGTATAAGAAATTTTATGCCAAAGTAGAATCTAATTTAACAGGGCTCTTTCTCCTTTAACCCAAATATCATATCAGCCAAAATATGTTTAGGGTCATACATTTAATTCTGTAGTTTTGTACTGGGGCTAAAAGTCTCTTGAGTTCTTCTCAAGGTAATGGGAAAAAAAAACCTTTTTCGGGAAATATTGTCCTCAAACCTTATGCAGTTATTAAATATTTCCAGGACAAGATGATGTGAGTTCAGGACACATTGTAATCTATAAACAGGAACAAAACCACACTGTATTATAGGGGCAGACATCTTGGACAACCAGAGTAGCTTGTTCACATGGGTTGCATTTTTTTTTTTTTTTTTTTTACCAGTGTGTCCCCCCAAGCCGTTGTCTCCAAAATTTGAAAGGGAAATTGTTAAAATTGTTGAATCTGTTTTCCTTGCGTCCATTTTGGTTACCTCTGGGTCCTCTGGTTTCCTCCCATCACCAAAAATCATGTCAGTAAATAGACTGGCTACTCAAACTTTCCCCCAGGTGTGAAGGAGTCTGTGAATGTGTGTGCATGTTGCCCTGAAATGGACTGGCATAATATCTAGGATGTTTCCCTGTGTCAGGCCCAGTACTCCTGGAATAAGTTCCAAATCCACAATGCCCCAGACCAGGAAAAATCTGTTACTCAAGATGAATGATGATGAAGGTTGTCGATGAAGGTTGATGAAGACTTCCACCACTTGTTAGCTACATTAGTCTCCTAGCTCTAGTAAAAAAAAACTAACTAATGGACCCCAAATATTCCTTGGCTGATGGACCAAATATAAAATGGGATTTATTTTGCCTATTAAACTACTCCTGTACAGTTTAATAAAAGTCCATTGTAAACGATGTCCTGCTCAGCTGATGATGAAGACTCTTGGGCCTTCCTCTCTCATTGGTGGCAGGCTGTCCACGTTCTCAATCAGGATGTGCTTGTCTTCCCTCTTTCCCGGACTGTCCAGGGCCTGAGGCTGGCACAGATTGCTCCTCAGCTCATCCAATGTCACACGCAGATCCTTGAAAAGATGAAGCATGCTCACACCAAGCACAATGACCAGGAAGCCTCCTATGGTGCCCACGACGTCCACGGCTGACATGGAGCCCCACTCTTTGAACAGGATGATGGAGGTGGTGAGCACCACGGTGGTGAAGAACACGTAGTAGATAGGGTAGACGAGCAGTGTGTTAAAGGTGTCCAGAGACTTGTTCAGGTAGTTGATCTGGATGATGACAGAAGCCACCAAAGTCAGGAGGAGTATCCAGGTAAGAGGATGAGAGAGGATGGCGGGCTCGACGAAGACCGTGCGGAGAAAGATGCCCAGGCCCTTCACCGAAGACACGGTGAAGGCTCCGAGCAGCGAGCAAATGCTTATGTAGATTAATATGTTGGTATGACCAACGCGAGGAGAGAAGTAGAAGATCAGAACCAGACAGGCTATGAGAAGGATGCTGGCAAACACAAGGAAACCTTGAGGAGACAGTAAGATGGCAATTAGGTTTGTTTTTTATTTATTTATTTTTTTTGGTTCCTTTTTTGAAGGTTTAAAGCTTTTTCTTAACCTATAACCATCATTCACTATAATTTTCAAAGGACGATAATAAGACCAAGCAAGGGATCTATGTACAATTCCATCCTGAATGCCATGTTGTATCGGTAGAGCGAGTGTTTTCCGTGTGATTACTACCATTCTCCACCATTTAAAAAAATAACAATACTGCAATGCTTTAGAGAAACCAAGGCTAGAAAATGTATGTATTGTATTTGTTCATTACAATACATATGTATTATTTTGATGCCTTTATACTTTTTGCATACATCATGCTTTTTACATTCTTAGAGGTTTTCTGTATTTAATCCCTTTATGTTCTCGTGTATTGTAATTTAGGTTGCAGCACTGCTGGGTTCCAGATTCCGACTGGTCAGAAGGTGTTGATTAACATTATTTAACAGTCGCTCTGACAATAGTGTCTGCAGCTAACAAAGTTTTGGTTCGACAGTAAACTACTAAATAATTAAAGTGCAATAATAAAAAGATATTGAATACTGAAATTATTATTTAAAACAAATAATTGTTTGATACGGTGATGTTTTCTGCTATGATATGCTTATTTATGAAAGGAGTCTCCAGCGTCAGTGATTTGTAACAGTCAGAGGTAAACGCTATTCCTCTACGTTTTCAGCCAAGGTGACATCTAAGGCCGGTGGACGTTGCTCTGTGTGGTATTGGTAACCTTCTATATATATATTTTGCTTTTATTAAAGTCCACTATGTAGAATTTAATTGGCCGTAGTGCCAGTAGCCTGTTTCAAATACCTCCATTCACACTCCCTTGCTTTTCTGTGCTAAATAAAAAGTACGATCCTGCATTTTTCAAAAGTTGGGTTCTCAGACATGTTGGCCAGCGCCAGCACACACTGATTCCTCTTGCGCCACTTCCACATTAGTGGTTAGCCTCATCGTGTTTTGTTTGTCTGGTTGCTTCTCCTTTGTACCGTATGCTATTGTCTGTATTCATCATGAATACGACAATGAAGTGATCATATAGAAATGAATTACAAAACACTCACCTGGATCCAAAAGCTTATCTGTCATCTCACGCAGAGTCGTCACAGCTTCCTCTTCTGGTGCATGGATGACCATTATAGTGCTTCCCAAAAGGCTTAGCATGCATCCGAGCTTCCCCAGCAGGTTCATCGTTTCCCCAAACAGGTGAGAAGACAACACGGCGCTGGAGAAAGAGAGAGAGAGAGAGAGAGAGAGAATGAAAATTCTGGCTATCCTATACACTGATCATTAACACGACACCTACTTCAGTTCAAACTTGTAACACTGAATATGAAAATCGAGGTACGATAAACGGAAGTTAATTCTTGTATTAAATATCGAACAGCTTTGAATATGTTACACAACCACACCATCGATGCTGTTTTTAATAATAAGCTCTGAGGCAGATAAAACAAGATGTGTCTAATCTCTTCATAACAGAGTAAACATTAAGTTTGACTGTCCTACATATTACCTGAACAGAACACTCAGTGCTCCAAGAGGGGTGACTACAGTGGCTGGAGCAAACATGTAGGCCGCAAAGTTTGCCGCTTCACCTCCTCCCACTATAAACACACACCAAAACTGTGTGTCATATTATTCATTACATCATTTATGGTTATAATGGTTAGGTATAGATTCATCATACAATATACTTACTGGTCAACAGTCCACCCCACCACAGCCAATCCTTCAGGTAGCCATGTCCTCCTTCACCTAGAGAAGATATGGATGCTGTGTTTAATTTAGAGATATCAGACTTTAGATTTATCATTGATCTTCATCATCTCACAATATTCGATCACAAAGTGCACGGGTGTTAATTCAGACTGCTCGATATGCAACGTATTATCCATAAACCTTCTGATACTGTAAGTACGTCACTCCCAATATGGACGTCGTAAACAAACTAAACATGAAGAAAGGAATATTACTATCGTTATATTAATGTTCATCAACAGTGAGGTGTTGTGATGCAGCCCAAAGCAAAGCAGAGTTACAGTTACTTTATCCAAAGTTGATTACTTTCAAGAAACTTCACGTTCCAGGGTGTTTTATTTCTCTTATACCGCAGCAACTTTAAAAAAAAAAAAAAAAACGTGATCAAAGAATGACATTATACTGTTTCTAAATGCATTTAAATGTAATGTTGTGCAATATCCACAAAACAAGCTTCTGTTATCGTTTACTTGAAAAAAATAATAATAATAATTACCTGTTTTTTTTTTATTAGATTTAGATTTCATGAAGTGACCAATCAGATTTGAATCTAATTAATATATATTGCTCTATTTAATCAAATTTAGTCAGTGTTTGCAACAAATAATAATTTCATAAAAATTAAAAATCAATAACATACTTGAAAAAAAGACCTATAATTTTTGATCTGGTGAAACTTTCCTTAAGGTCATGTTTAGATAGTTTATACAGAATACTCTGCAATCAATTGGATCTGATGCTAAATAAGAAGGTTTTGCTTGGAAAGTATTGAAGTTTAAGAGGTAAAGATAAGTAGTGTTATTAGTTAGGTGTAACGCACTGACCGGCCCTGGTTTGTCCGTTTGCAGCCAATCGCAGCAGTGCCTTCTTCTTCAGGATCACGCTTCCTCCTATGAGAAAAGCCGAGCACACGGCTAAAGCCAGGCCGATCCAAAAGCTGCAGTTGCTCCATTTGTCCAAAGAAGGAGCTGGCGAAGGAGCGGTGGAGTTGTATTCGCTGATCAGAGACCAGTTGCTGGCTTTCTCTGAGTCAATCACACAGCCAGAGGTGGACGATGGACAAACCAGTCTTATTACTGTCCCTGTGACATAAAAATAAGCATTGTGGTTTAAAGATATTGATTACAGTCTTCTTCTGAACATGACACAGTCAATTCGCTGCACTGGCACACTTCATGATGAATTATGAACTATAACGAATGAATAAAACGTACAACAATTATATTTCTGATCTTAACCATACTGTAGTTTTAACCAAAATTTCAGAATGATTGTATCTGGTGATTTTAGCCGTCCCTGGGACAGCACAGCACCTCTTCCTGTAAAGTCGAACAAGGCTGAAGATGGATTTTCCTCCATACAGGTACACAGCGTTTCAAGCTCATTTACATTCCTAGGTCTGTGAATGTCTTTCATTTTAAACAGGGCTAAACCGGGACAATGCGACGATCATCGCAACTGCTTTTGCGCATCAATTTTGTATCAGTTTGAATATACTTTTAGGGTCAAATGTGTGTTATAATAATCAGTTATACATATATACATTTATTGTAAATCATATTAGGAAGTCAGTTAGTTTGCTTCCTGTTTTTTCAGAGACAATAACAATCATGTTTATTATGAGAATAATATTTAAGGAGAAATGAAAGTGGTTTCTGTAAAATGTTTGAGTGGACATTTTGGGCATATATTTGGATTACTTTCTACATCATAGCCATTTCCAACGCCCCACCTATATGCGTAGTTGTAGAATTACCTGTAACACGTGAACGCAGTGTTAATATGCTCTCTGTTAACCAGGCCATGGTTTGCACTTCCCCAGTAATCATGTGGCTTCTTTATCTTCAAACTTGTGTAACTGGTTTAGGGGTCTGAGTTTACTGTGAACAAATTTGGTTTCTGGGGCTGGAGCAGGTATAACAACTCTGAAACTGGGCTTGTGTTTAAAAACAATATTGGTTTAATTCTTAATGTATATGGCAGTCAGGAATATTAAACATAATCAGTTTGATTACCAAAAAAACCCAAAAAACACCACCTCTTACAATCAAGAACAAGTCTGAATATACAAAAATAGAAAACCATATGGCCTTTAAGTTACATATACTGTATATATAAAAAAAAATACCAGGATGGAAATTTAATTGTGCGAATAATGTTTTACAGATTAATTAAAAAAAAAAAAAAAAAAAAAAAAAAAAGAAGGGGAATTTTTGGGAATTTTTTAATATTAAAAAAAAGAAAGAAAGAAAAAAGTCTATGAAGTCTTAAAAATAAATAAATACAAAATATTAGCTAAACAAGCTAAGGAATGGCCAGTGTGTTAAGACTGTAAGGTTTTTGACCTACTGGTCATGCTAAGTGGATATTTATTCTGTCAACATGGGACACACACACACACACACACACACACACTTTTTTTTTCTATTACTATCACTAAAAGGACCACTGACAAAACTCTTAACCTTGCTAATTAATGCTAAAAAATGTCTACACCTGAATCTAATCATAACATTACTGTACCCTCAGCAAACCAAATTCAAACACAATACCAATATTAATTTATTTATTAAATATGTTTTATTATTATTATTTATTTTATTTTTTTTAAAGCAGTTTTCCTCGTAGGGACGAGCCAAATGTTCCCCAAAAATGTCAAAATCTAATTCTATGTGGTACACATTTCAGTATATCAATAAATCAATCAATCAATAAATAAATAAATAAATAAATCTCCAAACTAATCTCTTCCTTCCCAGCCCAGGTGCGCGCGCACGCGCAGGTAAACATCAACACAAACAGTCGTGTACGCGCAGCCTCTTCCGGTTCGCTATAATGTGATACAGTGTAATACAATGTAACGAAGTTCATTTATATATATATATACATTTTAAATCTCTTACCATTTCCTTCTGAATCGGAAGTGAGGCGAATCACCAGCATGCTGTCTGCTTTCCCGACACTATAAAATAACCAGCACTTTTAATTAATCAACACACAAGTAAAGGAGTTAATCCGGTCCAAGAGATTTCCATTTATCAGCCATGCGCGTGGACCTAATTAATGTTCTCTTCAGTTTGATAGATTTGTCTTTTTTTTGTTGTTGTTGTAGTTGTTGTTGGTTATCCTGTTCAAGGTTCGCAAGGTGACATCATACTGTACACGAACAGAGCTTCAGATGAGACTGAAGTTGGGTGCAACAAGTGTGTGTGTATGTGTGTGTGTGTGAAGCTACCGGCACCGCCCGAGCTCACCTACAACACAAACCCTTCCTTCCTTCTTTCCTGTCAGAAACCAAACAATGCAGCCAGCCAACTCCCTCTCACTGAAATTAT
>JAOVYU010000026.1:10542224-10553069 GCA_025674565.1 Synodontis membranacea
ATATGTATGTATATAGTTTGTTTAACTGAACCCTCTTTATAATTTCCTTGGTTATTAAGGGTTTTAAACACATATTAGACATCTAGTCATAACTAGCACCTGTTGAGAAATAGCAAACACTATACAGGAAAAAATAATAAAAAATAATTTAAAAAAAAAAAAAAAAAAGGGAGGAGGAGGAGAACGTAATGTTCTGTGGCTTTGACATCAGACAGGCGACCAGTGTGAAGTGACATGTCTTGTCTTGAGGCAATGAATAGATGAAACTAGGCCTCGCCTCGCCTTTCGTGAAGCCGTGAACTGTTTAGACTGGAGACAAGGGGAAGGTGAAACGCCTGGGTGCGGCGATGAAACTATGCATAAGTCATGGCGTCATGCTCCGTTAACCCAAAGCCTGACGCAACGGAAAGTCAGCCTGTCCTAGACTGCACTGACTCACATCACCTCAATTTCACACAATTTCTTAACACACACCTCATTTTTAAAGCCAAGCTAGGTTTTGTGCATGGGCCCTTAAGGATCTTTTAAACAAGCTTACTTTACAAACCTTTCCCTGTAAGATATGAAGACTGACCCCAATTGGCCACTGAAAATGGATTTGCCTTGATGTGCAGCCACTTAAGCGGTAAAACGTTTATCCTGAAACGCAAGCTGCTCCCTGAGCGTTGATCAGGATTTACAAAAGAAATGGATTCGTTCATCTTCAGGAACTGCTTTGTCTTGAGCAGGGTTTGTTGGTTGATCCAGAATCCATCCATCATCTATACCAGAGGTCCCCAACCCCCGTACCGGTCCGTGGATCATTTGGTACCGGGCCACAAAGAAAAAATTTATTTGGTTAAAATTATGCTTATTTTTCTTTCATTAGTCTTCCGGATCTTATTTTGAAAGGCGACTGTTTCCACCCTCGCCTCACTACCGCGCTTGACTCTGGCACGCCGTTTCACGCATTCAGCGAGACAAGCTATCCCTTGAAAAAAAATGAGCCAAAAACAAAATACACTGGAGAGCTTTTTCGGGAAGGAACGAGCAAACGATGGGACAGCAGAAGGGTCACAGACTGCCAGCAAAAAGAAATCTGCATGAAATAAGATTCCTACTTAAGTTATGGGTTCTTCGCAACAGATGATACACAAGCTCCAGACCCGCTATGCGAACCCCCGTGCCTCTACACGGTCCACGGAAAGATTTTCATGCATGAAACCGGTCCGTGGTACAAGAAAGGTTGGGGACCGCTGCTCTGTACCACTTTTCCGATAAGGGTTCTGGAGAGATCCAGGGTACACCATGGACAGTTCGCCAATCTGTCGCAGGGGTAACACAGAGATGAATAAAAGTTCACTCCACTTACGGGCAAGTTATTTCCACTTACGGGCAAGTTAGAGTAGGGAGTTGACCTAATCTGCATGTCTTTAGACTGTTGAAGGAAACCAGAGCACACGGAGGAACCCCATGCAGGCACTGGTTTCTCTACACAGAAAGGCCCCAGTTGGCCAGCAGGTTGAAACCCAGAACCTTCTTGTTGTGAGGTGACAGTGATACTGTAATCACTGGATCAACGAGTCACCTGATCCAGAAGCTATCCGAAACTGTTCACAAGGTGGTAGACTTCAACCCGGATAAGACACTAATCCATTCGAACACAGAGACATTTATACTCTTGTTCACACCTCGCAGCAATCTAACATAGCCAGTTTGCCTACCTGCATGTTTTTTGGACAGTGGGAGGAAAACAGAGAGCCCTGTGGAAACCAAGTGGGTGGCAATGCTTACTCACTGTGCTGTGCAGGATTTTCCAAAAAAACATTTTTTTATTCTTAGATCAGCCGTATTTCACCATTAAAGATAAAATATGAAAATATGATGACAAATATAATGAACAAATTATGCATTTCAGAAGTCAGTATAAATAGTATAACATATTTACATACAAATGTTCTGTATACAGGTAAAATAAATAAATAAATGCTTATATTTAACTGTAAATGATTCACATCCACATTGAAAGCACACTTTAATATTAACATTAAACAATAAACCTTTCTCCTTTCTCTTATTTCCAGCTGCTGGCTTTAGGAGGACTGATCCACTGCACCAAACCTGTGTGCCAGACATAATGATTTGTCAGCTTTTGTCTATTTCCAGTATACAGACATATCTTCTACCAGCTGGTATGTGGTGGAGGACTGGTTTTAATGTAAATGAAACTCCAGCTGCATTGCGCTGTACCATTTTATCAGATCTAAGCTATGTGAATTATGGCAAAGTGACCCATGTCAGTGAACTCTGATATTGTCACAGTTTGTGGGTCAAAACCTGAATTCAAGTTGGCTGCTACATCCAGCGTCTTTATTAAGATATAGTGGGTATATACACTACCGGTCAAAAGTTTTAGAACACCCCAATTTTTTCTGTTTTTTGTTTTTTTTTTTTTATTGAAAATTATTCAGTTTAATGTCTCATTGCACTCTGAAATGAAAGCATAGAAATCAAATGTTCTTCAGAAAGTTCTTCCCATATCTGTTACAGAAGTTCCCGTAAATGTGTGGCACTTGTAGGTTGCTTTGCTTTCACTCTCCTGTCCAGTTCATCCCAAACCAGCTCGATGGGGTTTAAGTCTGGAGACTTAAAGTGCTGGCCACTCCATGTTTTCTCCAGTGCTGGCCACTCCATGTTTTCAAGCTTACCATCTTGTTCTTTTTTCCTGAGGTAGTTCTGAGGACTGAGGACTTATGTTTTGGGTCATTATCTTGCTGTAGGATGATCCCCTGAACAACTAGGCGCGTTGCATTGCGCTGCAGAATGCTGTGGTAGCCGTGTTGGATCAGGGTGCCTCTCACTCTGTACAAGTCACCGACCCTGGATCCAGTAAAACAGCCCCAGACCATCACACTTCCTCCTCCATGTTTGACAGTTGATGCCACACACTGTGGAACCATCCTTTCACCTACTCGATGGCGTACAAAGATCCTGCGTGATGAACCGAAGATTTCAAATTTGGATTCATCGGTCCATAATACCTTCTTCCAGTCTTCAGTAGTCCAATGGCGGTGTTTCATGGCCCAGGCAAGCCTTTTTGTCTTATTCTGACGTCTTAGCAATGGCTTTCTTGCTGCAACTCGTCCTGTCAAACCTGCAGCTCGAAGTCTTCTCTTCACAGTTGAAACTGGGACTTGCTTTCTACGACCACTTTTAAGCTGTGCTCGAAGCCGTTGTCCTGTGAGCCGCCTATCACGCCAGCTGTTAACTCTGAAACGTGTCCTCTGATGCAGTTGTGGCTTTGGGTCTGCCAGACCTCTTCCTGTCAAAGTTTGGCCCAGTTTCTGAGTGCATTTTGATGGTGAAGGAAACTGTACTTACTGACACCTTGACTTTCTTTGCAATCTCTCTTTATGAAAGACCTACATTTTTATGATGGTCTGTCTCTCTTCCATATTTAATTGCCTTTTTCGTGCCATTTTTTTTTTGTATAAGGCCTTTTTGTATAATTCTGAAATGTAAATTATTTTTCCAGTTTTGGATAACCTTACCTTCTTTTTTTTTAACCTCTGGCAGTTCACCACTTACCTTTGTACCATTTCAAGCTATTCATTGGACTTGAGTGACTTGAATTGCAATAAATAATGGGGTGTTTTTAAACGTTTGACTGGTAGTGTGTGTCCTCCAGGATACCAGACCAACTACACAAACTGCTCAAATAGCATTTCAGAAACTCGAAAGGCAGTGGTGGACTATCAACAAGCCATAACAGTGATAAAATCATTGGACGGATTCACCTTGTGGATCGATAACAGGTGTGATCACAGAGATATATGCAGTGGAACCAGCTTCTTTTGTGGGAGGGGTATTTTGTTGCGGACATCCGACCACCACACTCATCAGAATCAGAACTGGGTTTACTGCCAAATACGTTCTCACATACATGGAATATGATTTGGTGGTTATTGCTTGATTAGTTAAAATGAAAGAATTAAAAAATTGACAAAGTAGTAATATAAACAGAATAAAAAAGATAAGGAAGAAACTAAAATATACAATTTAAAAAACAGACATATTTAAAGAATATGTGCATAGGTTGTTTACAAGTCCAAGCTACACAGAATGTAAAAAAAAATAGGTCACCGGGTGAAGATGTAGAGTCATGACATGAATGTGCATGAAGAAGAGAATTTCTGCAATGGGTTAAATAAATAACCAAACTGTACAGTGTTCGCCGGAATGTACGATAAAAGTTCATATAATGCGTATGAATGACATGACCATAAAATGTCAAAATCAAATCAGAGGAAAAGCATTAATGTTACTAATTGAGAGTTTGAGTTAAGAGTCAGTGAAGGTCTCTAACCTTATTGATGATGCCAGCTGCAGTGGGGAGAAAAAGCTGGATTATGGCCTGAGGTTTTGGTTCTAATGGACTGCAACCTCCTACCAGAGGGGACTATCTCAAAATGTTTGTTTCCAGGGTTAGAGGGGTCAGCCACAATCCTTTCTGCCCTCCTCCGGGTCCTGGAATCGTACAGGTCCAGAAGAGATAGAAGATTTCATTCGATCATCCTCTCAGAAGAGCAAATTATGTCTGCTTTTGTACTTGACAGTGGAGTAGGTGATGGTGGACTCCATGATGGCGGTGTAGAAGCGCACCATCATTGTCTTTGGCAGATTGAACCGTTGCAGGAAGAACATCCTCTGCTGTGCTTTCTTGGTGAGAGAACAGATATTCGTCACCCATTTGAGGTCCTTGTGCGCTTGTTGAACATCCTGTTTGAATTTTGGTCCCCTGTTTTTCTGCTATAACAGCCTGGAATCTTCTGGGAAGGCTTTTTACTAGAATTTGCAAGGCGACTATGTGAATTTCTGCCTATTCAAACTTAAGGGCATTAGTGAGGTTGGGAACTGACGTTAGGTGAGAATGTCTGGTACACTAGAATGCCTGGTTGGAATTCCAATTCATCCCAGAGGTGTTTGGTGTAATTGAGGTCAGGGTTCTGTGCAGGCTAGTTCTTTCTCTCCAATCGTGGTAAAACATGTCTTCCTGGGCCTCGTTTGTGCACAGCAGCATTGTCATGCTGGGACAGGTCTGGGCCCCTTAATTCAAGTGAAAGGAAATTTTACTGCTACTGCATACAAAGACATTCTATACAATCGAATAGAATTACGATTACGATTTCAACTTGGTGGGAACAGTTTAAGGAACACCCACATGTCAGTGTCATGGTCAGTTGTCCACATACTTTTGGCTATTTAATGTATGGGTATTATCTTGATCCAGGCCACCGATAATGTTTTAAGATTTGTGAAGTGCATGTAATTCTTAGATAGTCCAAAGAGTCTTTTATTGATTCAACACAAAGCATTATCATTCCCATTCTTAGAACATGGACAATAGGCGATGGTAAAATTAAATCAACAAAAGAAGGCCCATGTGCCTGTTCATGGACTAAGACTCTTGGCAGACAGAACAAATAGATGTGTCACACTATCCAGGCAATGTTTCCACTCCAGTATTATCCAGCACCAGAATGATCGCAGGAGCTTGTGATTCCCACTTCATAATTCCTCTTTGTAGCAGATATCTTGTGTGAAAAATATGCACAAGGGAAAGGTTTTGGTGGACTACATTAGGATTGTGATAGGACAGCTCATACTCTTGTTATATTCAATTCCTTCTATTTTATATTGGAATGGAAGGATCTGAGTCTTCTGGTAAATCTTTCGTTTGATTATTTGTTTGTCTAGTATGTCACATAAAACCACTAATGAAAGACAAACACATGCATTGCCATAGTACCCCCTAGTGGTAGAGACAGTTTTTTTTATATATATACTGTGTATATACAGTATATATATATATATATATATATTGCCCTCCTTTACCCTGATTGTAGGTTCTTCTGAGGTCTAACTAAAGAATTTATAGTCAATCTAAGGACGGTTTACAAAGGATTGTCAAGGACCATTTTAAAAATGATGTTGTGAGTTGATGATGTAAAGGATAAAAATAGGATAATGAGTTTATTTCCCATTTCTGTCAGTATGAATGTTCTCATTTCTCCAGCGTGTATGAGAGCCGGGGGAAAAGTGAGACTGATCATGGCAGTGAATTGTCTTCTCAACATGAGAGCTGGTGGCAGGGGTAGGGAGAAGGAAGTTGTTGTTGAGCCATCCGAGCAGGTGGAGTAGCTACAGTGCTCTGCTGGAGAAGCCTACGTATGAGCAGAGGCAAAGCAATTCTTGCTGATGATCTCCCAGCAGTTCACCTTGCTCTGTGACTACTTTATAGATTTCTGAGTCATTCGTCCTCTCTTTGTTGCAAGAGATTGCAGGACCAGTACCAGCGGTGACGTCTTCTGAGTCAAAATCAATAGGATACAATCATGAGCAGATCAGAAATTAGCACAAAGATGAAGTCTGATGAAGGTCTGGGTGTGACACACATACAGAATGTATCAGCTACATGTCGGTTAGGTGTGGTGGTAGTTCAGGGGTTAAAACATTGGACTGCTGTTCAAAAGGTCATGAGTCCATGTGCCAAGCTGCCACTGCTGGGTCCTTGAGCAAAGCCTTTAACCCTCAACTTCTCAGTTGTCCTTTCACTTCTGTGAAGTTGCTCTGGATGAAGAAATCTTCCATATATTATATTATTATCCTCTTTTAATAATAAAATTGCCATGTCTTGTATTAGCAAGGCTAAAATTACTTAGAAATAGCATTCGGGGAACATCTCGTCCCTGCTTCTGAAGGCCTTTTATACATTTGTATGAGAACCAGCTTTTGAAAATAAAAGAACAGAAAAAGCACACATGGGGAACGAGTATAGCTGCCTGCTCAATCAAGACTAGACAAGCTTTCAAATCAAAGTCTGATGTTTTTAAGACATGGGTCATAACATGAAAGTGAACAAAAACCTGTCTGAAGGAGCAGAACCCTGCACGTCTTTGGACAGATAAAAAACAAAACAAACAAACAAAAAAAAACGTTTTCCCTGTTTGTCAGATCAAGAGATGAGAATGTCAGCTGATATTATTTTACACAGTATGCATAATTGAATAGTCAGTTTAGTTAAAGGAATAGTCCAACATTTTTTGAACCTAACCTTAATCCTTTACGCCCATTGAATATTACCAAGGACCAGAACGTTGACATGTTTCCTTGTACTGGCAAAAGAAAACTCATGTATAAAAGAGATTTCAGGGTGTTTATTGAACTGTTAATGAATTGAATTTATTTTGGTAATAAATGTAAATACTGTATACGTTTGTCTCCGAAAGGGCAATAAATACCTTTGATTGACAAATTCATCAGCATTTTACAAAAAAAAAAAAAAAGGTGCAAACTGAAAAAAATGCTGGAGTATTTCTTTAAGCGTAATAAACATCTCTAATAGAGAATATAAAAAAGCCCCAGAAGACACATCCTGTTAGTTTGCTCTTTAATTAAAAGCTATTATAGCTATAGACAGAATGGCTCTCAACAGGAGGTCATGCTTCACATCCAGACACTTTCTCTGTGGCTCCATACACCATTATTTTTCATTTTAATAACACCCAATCTAAATTCATAGTTAGTCATTCATTCATTCATACAGACATATGAATAACTAAACAGACTGAACTACATTCAGGTCCATTATTAGACAAACAGGTTCTCCAACTTTCTAAGAAGAAGCCTGTTGCTTTGGTAAAGTCAACAATAGCAGGTGTCAGGTGGTCAGGTTTCGCTCGTTCACGGAGGTGGTGCACACTAATTACACCGGCTGCTTATCAGTGCAGATCCGTGTGCAGAGATGGAGGCAGTACAAGCCGAGTCTGGAGACCAGTAACCTAGCGCACGAGCACACGCTAAACTGGAGAGGGAGTATCATGTATCCCAAAGATCCACAGGCCCCTGGTGTTGCCCTTCAGAACACAGATTCCTCGGAGATGTGCTTGCACAACCTTTAAGAACAGGGCATGTGAAATAATTCATGTTAAAAAAAAAAGTCATCAAGTAATTCCGATTAACACCAAATAAAGATCTGTAGGCTTTTTTTTTTTTTTTTTTTTTTAACATCTTGGTTTCATCTGACAGCCGAAGCCACGGTACTCACAAATGCTCGCAAAGCATGTACAGGATCTCATTGCTAAAAGTTATAAAAAGGCAAAGGATTTTACAAAAGAATTTACAAAACATTAGATGCATCATGGAACAATGTGAAGGCCATTGTCAACAAGTGGGGAAAAAATGAAGGAAGAGTGGAATAAAATTGCCAAATCAAGTTGGTAGTCTCTGTGTTACATGCTGTATTCCAGACAAAAGGTGTTTTAACCAAGTGTACACACTTATGCAACCGTGTTATTGTAATATTTTTGTTTTTTCTCCCCTAAAGAAACACAAAAAAAAAACTTGTAGACTTGTAGACTTGTAGGGTTGTAGGGTTGTGTAGACGTTTTATAGACACCGCAAGTAAAGTGATTCACAAGCATAAAAAAAAAGAAAAGAAAAGAAAAGGCACCACAGGGAAAAAATATGGTAAATATGGTTTGATTGCGATTTTTCTATTTTCAGGGTTTTTTTTTTCCCCAGAAATAACTCAACCTTATTTATTTATTTACAACAGCCCTCGCTGACCAAAGTGCTTTACATAGATCAGTGAGTCATAATAAGATAAAAGGCATAAAACACATACACAATCTGCTCTGAAATACATTTAAGTTTCAATATAATAAAAATAATAATAATAACCATAAAATGTACAATTAAAGCATAATAGAAGGCAATAAAAAACAACATACAGAACATAAACACAAAAACATTAAACACTCAATTCAAATGCTAATGAAAACAAATGAGATTTAAGTATAAATTTAAAGGCTATAATAGAAGGAGAACACTTTATGCGCAATTATAAGTTATTCAAAGGTCTGGTGTGTCCACTGTGAATGCACCGTCAACCGTGACCTTGTAGTGGACAAGAGAAGCTGGTCAGAGGACCTTAATGATCTTGATGCATTGTGCGGACTTACCAAATCAGCAATATAAGAACGAGCTAACCCATGCATGGCTTTCAAAAACGAATAATAAAATCCCAAACTGAATCCTGTAATGAAATGGGAGGCAATGGAGGGAAGCCAAAACTGGAATAGCTTTGCACAATTTCAAAATTGCGGCGCATGTGGTTGGGCTAAGTATGACTGGCTGACTGACCTCAATGTACAGTGAATTACAGTAACAAGATGAAATAAATGCAAGGAGAAATAAATGCACGAGCATGTTTTGAGCCTGTCCTGAGAAAAAGTGGTATGGATTAATTTTTGAAATTTTGGAAAAAAAAACAAAACAAAACAGAAAAAACAATTAACAACAACATTTATTTCTTAAGCAAATTTAAAATCAGCATAAAAATGACACCAAGGTCTAACAACACATGGAGACAGAGAACACAGATTTCCCATAAAAAAATTATATATATATAAAGAATAAATAATATTATATGAAAATCCAAAGATTTTCAAAATTAAGATTTGTTTGTGATGATGATCAATTTGATACAGTAATAAAAAAAAATAAACAAAAATAAACATCAGTTTTAAAAAAGTATGTTACCTGGCCTTAATTAAATTCTATTTGAATGTGTATAGAATGTGAATTCCATTTCCTTAATTAGCTGTTTTATCTGATTAAAAAAACAACTTTTTTTTTTAGTGATTATTTGTCATTATTAATTAATATATTTCTAATGCATCTAATTCAAATTAATTGTTAAAGTACAAAAGACTATCATTAAATTAATTAGAAAAAAGTTCACAAAGTCAAATAAATCAGAATAGGATTCATTAGAAGTTCAGGGGTAAGATTTTATTTACAGTGCTCAGTGAGTATACAAGTATTGTGAATACTGAGATAAAAGATCATCAGTGTATTAAACTGAATAATATGTATTATTATTATTATTGAAATATCCTGAAATATTCATAAGGTATTGGAATAAAAAAAAAAAACCTACAACCTCCTTTGACAGAAAACAAAGAAAAATGTATAAATTGTGTAAAAATTAAAAAAATCTGTAAATTGAAACGCAATGGTAAATTGCTATATAGTTAATGCATTTCCATAAATATCCTAAAGATGGCAGCACATGCCACAGTATACATATATATATATATAAATAAAAAATTAACACTGGCCAACTGTTGGGTCTGTGCTCTGAAAACGTCAGGAAAAACTTTTCTCTGAAGATCCACTGTTTATTAGAAAACAACAAGAGCTGTCTCTCCAGTTCAAACCAAAAAAAAAAAAAAAAAACAGTCATGGTTTGTTCCTTCTAAACCTCACTTGACCAGCTCCAGCTAACTCATCAGAGCGACGTAAAGAAATGAATGGAAATCCTACCTCAAGATGACCTGAAGGTCTGCTTTTCAATAGAATACCTAATGGTGTTAAAGCCTGACATGTTTAAAGGTTCACGGAAGGTCTGTGAAACCTGTGAGTGTCTCGCTGACAGTTTGTTGGTATCTTGGCAGTTCAGTTCGTTGTTCTGCCAGTTCTTTGTCAAATATGTCCCCGACAACAATATGGAAGCCTTGAACTCAAACTGCCTCCTCCAATCTCTGCTCACTAGAAAGAGAAAAGTGTTGCGTTCAAACCACAGAGTTGGAAATGTGTTGCTCTCGTATGTCTGCTCATGGACTGTTTCAGAGATGCCTTTTGTTCGGAGTGTGTGGTGCACTAATTACAGTGATCATTCAGAGCCAAGTCGCGCTCATGCTTATCACCTCCCACACACACACACACACACACACACACACACACACACACACACACAAGAACAATCCAAACACTGCCACAAGGGCAGCCTGTGTGGTGGCA
>JAOVYU010000026.1:10553169-10565997 GCA_025674565.1 Synodontis membranacea
CGAAAAAAACGCCACCGTTGACAGCAGAAAACAAACCGGATCATAGAATCACCTAACCCTAACCTTAACCCTAAGATTTAAAACCTAAAGCTGACCCTAAAATCTTAACTTTAAACCGAACACCCAAGTGCAACATCGAGTAGCGCGTCTCGATAGGTGGCACATATCGACAGAGCACCGAAGACGATCGCGACCGCGCTAACGTCCCATAACCTCGAGTGTGATGTTGCTTTTATAATGAAGCTTTCTAAACAAGAAATTAATTCAAATCAGTGGCACTTCGTACGCAATACGACTAAACATTCTATTCGTTTTTGCTCTGCTAATGGAAATAGATCCCGAAGAAGCCAAGCTCACTTCGTAGCATGACACACACGCTAGCTAGCTCTCACTGATTTGTACATTCCTGCTTCCCGGTGCTTCCAGCAAAATTGGTGTCCCTTCTTCCTTCTTCATCTGATGAACAGTTATAGTATTTTAATTCAGAAGTATTCCTGTATTCCTGCAAATCTGGTGAAATACGAAAGGAACAGCACTCAGCACTCTTCGAACTCTCTTGACCAATCAAATCAGTGGACTGGAACTGACTTCTGTATCACTTCCTCTAAGAGCACATTTTTTAATCCTGTTTTCTATAGTAACAGCTCATTCGTCCAGACTCGTATGGTGGCACTACACATAATCAAAGACTAACGATAAATGCATTGAAACGTGTTATTATTTATGAAAGATTGGCGTACTATTGCTGACGTGGTCAAGCGTACTCTAATAGTACGTTTAATGTTTCTCTTGGAAGGAGTTTCCAGCGTCAGGGCTTCGTAACAATCAGAGAGCTTTCTGAAATGTCTTCAAGAGTTTGCGTTTTCTTGTTTTCTTATCTTCAAGAGAAGAAAAAACCCAGGCTGCTAATTGAAGGACCGTCTGTGATGACAGGAGCCAATGTTTCGTGGATGTTCCTCAATCTTAGATTAGTAATTTTTTTTTTTTTTTTTGGTCTTTTCTAACTTCACGAAAGAGAAAAAGAGAGAATGGTAAGCAAAGGAACGTTTATAGCTGCTAAGTGATAACAGGAACTAACTTGTCTCGTTGAGGTTCCATTAAATGCAACTATAAATGGATTAAAAATAAAAAATTCAAAACTGCACACATACTGTAACCATGGTCATTGGAGGCCTGTTCTAGGCTGTATGAGATCATGAGGTTACGATCGAGTCCTCGAACTCGAACACGGGGATTAAAAGCCAACAGTCTGACTGCAGATACACCGGATGATGACGAGTAAACAGATGCCTTAAAAGCGCAGCTGTTTCCCTACCAGCGTGAATGGACTGCGGTACAGCTGCCCTGCTTTGGCTAACAGGAAGCTCGAGATATACGCCACTGCAGCACTCCAAAGTTGAAGGCAAAGCAGTGTAATGGCTGGGGTTGGCATGGCAACCGTTTTGGGAGAACTGAAAAGGAAAAAAAAAAAAAAAAGAGCACAAATAGGAGGATGCGCGTTCTGCTTTCGGAACAGCGGAGTTGCTGGCAAATTGGGAGGGCAGCTAAAGAGCAGCGTCTCTTTTGAGCTCAGCGGCTGTATAGAGAGCAAAGAGAGCTTCACATCGAGTATCCAAGCTGCTGGAAGCACGGCATTCTGCAGCACACAGTGGGAGTAAAAAAAATGTTAGGAGAAGCCTTTACAATATTGTGCCGTGACTCAATGGTGACAGAAGGAGAGGAGCGGATAGATGATGATGTTGTAACTGGCTCATATCTTTGCGAGGGTAGAAAAGAAATAAGCTTTGCACAAACGCGCGCACACACACACACACACACACACACACACACAGCCGTCCAATGATCTGCCCACTGAAGGGAACAGGGGATTTGACTTTACTCCGTATGAATCTTTTTTTGTAGTTGTTGTTGTTGTTGTTAATAAATCCCCTGTATTTTGGAGTAAAAAAAAAAAAAAAAAAATGCCTTCACTGAGAATTCAGGAGAGAATTTTATTTGGATTTCTGTGATCATGTCTGTGTTTGCATTTGGACTTTCTGATATGTCAGAGACCAGACTAGAATGGCCAGACTTGTTTCGAGCTAACAGGAAGACTACAGTAACTCAAACAGCCACTCTTTGCAACCCCATGTGGTGAGCAGAAAAGCATCTCAGAATGCACAACACTCCAGCTGAAAAAAGATTTGCTTTCAGGAAGCAAGTCCAGGATCTCTCATATCGGTATTTCATATTTACAATGGAAAAAGGACGGGTTTGATGCATCTCTAGCATAATATAAGGTTGAAAGAAAAAGTCACAGCGGAACCATCGAATTCTGGAGAAGTGTTCGCAGCATTGTTCTAATTGCTCCTCTCTCACTGCGCTGCAATAAAGCGTTCAAACGGCAGCAGAGACGACTTCGAACGAAACATCAAGCACATCTCATATCGTTTCGGGGGGACCCACGGTGAATATAAATCACAGAGCGGAGTTCGGCGATGCTGAACGCTCAGTGAAGATGAGATGACGAGCATATGGAGGAACATGCTGCTCTGTAAGTGTTTTCATCAGCCCCAGCATGAGGGGGGCAACCATTTGCCGGGTTCAATATCTCCTCAGGCTTCACATGAAGCGTTTCCTCTTGCTCGCTGTTAAACCTAATCCAACACCCTGCTGTATCGTTTAGCCAGCAAGAAAGACGGACTCGCCTGACAACATTTCAGAGATCTCGTTATTGGTGTTACATCTGAAATGTTTGAACTTCGGTTCGGGTTGTAAATAATTCGTGAAACACGGCCCCATTGTGCATGCAACAGGGCAGAAAAACAGTCGAATAAGAGCTCACAGAGCGCTACACAATGGTCGAGCGCCCTTTATTTCCAGAGCTCCTTTTACAGTAACTATGGAGACCGTGGGTCAGCTGATTGCAGAGAAATGAAGCAACGGACCATGCTAGTTACAACCTCGTGTTATTTGTTGTTGTTGTTGTTGTTTTTGATGAGCTTTATTGAAGTTTTGTGGTTTCTTTGGGCTTAGGAACGTTCCGTCTGCTTTTTATAACCCACCAGGATGTTGAATATTTCTCTTAGCAGCACCTCGATCCTGTAAAGAGACACACGCTATAAGAAGTCTGCAAAGTTTAAAAAAAAAAAGAAAAAAAAAAAAAACAACATAACAACAAAACGGATGTGTAACGAAAGGATGGAGCTTAATGACTTTATCACTGTAACTCATGCACAGCACGTCTCTGTGGATTGTAGCTCCCAGTGATGCCAGACATTATAACTGTTCCAACTTGACCCTGGGTCATATCAAGGAAGTCTCTCGTGATTCGGCGGCTCTCAAACCTGGAAGTGCATGCTGCTGCCAGATGGCGAGTCTGAAACCGAGGTAGAATAACATGTAGACTTTAGTAGGAAGCTTCTAAACTCACTCCAGGTGAGGTCTTTTTGTTACAGTGCTTGCATGTTGTCTAAAGTGTATCGTTTAATAAACAAATAAATGAAACAGATCATACATCATGGCATGTTTTCCCCATGGGCTTCTTCTGGGTGTCCCGGTTTCCTCCCTTTTATTGTTCAATACATAAGAAAACATTTGGGCACACCTGGCATATCTGAATCAAACATTTGCATATTTTGAATCAAAGTTACTTTATACTGTATATGTGGAACTTAAACAAAAAGAAAACAGCATTTGTGGCCTGCGCAAAAGTTTAGAGGTCGTATCAAGTCGGTACTTACGTAATAACAGACCTTTTGGTAGATGTGACAGCTTTGTAGCCAACCAGGATTCTTTCTACTGTTGCTTCTAGGAATTTTCACCCACACTTCCATGCAGAGTTCTTCTTGGACCGTCATTTAATACTCAGCATGCTTAAGGGGCTGTGAGGGCCATTTTAAAAACTTTTTTTTTTTTTTTAATTTGCATTTTTTTTAGTAGTTCCCGGTAGATTTTAAGGTGTTATGGATCAGTGGTATAGAATCCAGTTTCTTTTCAGCCGCAGTCTCTGAACATTAGCTTCCAGAATTTGCTGGTATTTACTGGAATCCATTCTTCTACAGTATCTATCCATGCAATGTCTCCTGCGCCTCTGGCTGTCACACAACCCAGCAAGCATAATTGAGCCAAACCCATGGTTAAGAGCTGACAAGGTGCTCTTTTCATCAAGTGCCTCTCCTTTTTTCTCTAAACATACCTTTGGTGATTGTGGCCAAAGAATTCCATTTTTACTTCATCAGTCATCACACCACTTTTTCTTCCCCCAAAAATGCCTCTTCCATTTCTAGATATTGTTTTATACGAAAGTGAAAGTTCCGGTTCACTAATTTGATTGGTCCAGAAGTGTTCCATGGGTGCTGATATTTCACGATAACAGCCTGGGGTGTTTCACTCTGGACATCACGCCGCATGGTTCCTATGGTAGTGTTGGCAACATCATCCCCAGACATATCAAATGACACTTTTAAGGAATATGACTTCAAATTTGAAACCTTTACAGTTGAAAACGAAAAGGAAGAAGGGACGAATTTCGAATTTTACCGAAAGCACCTCTTTAAAGGAATGCACGCGATAACGAGAGCTAGCTAGCCAGTGGGCTATGAAGTGAGTGTGGCTTCTTTTGGATATATTCCCACTCATGGAGCAACATTTGGTCATATCGCGTCTGAAATGTCACTTACTCGATATTAATTCCTTGTTTATAGAACTGCTGCAATTTCACCCTCGAGGTTGTGGTGTTGTACTGAATATCAGCACTGCTTCAATCATCAGCAGCATTCAGCCTGCGGCCCCGTGCTTGCTATGGAATCACAGCCGTGCTGATATTCAGTACAGCAGCACCCCCTCTTGTGTTATATTGCTTAAGACTACATCAGATCTTCAATTTGTCTTGCATTTAAGGGTGCCTTTTGATGACTCTCCCATGCAGATCACGTTTGTGTAAACCACTGCTGCATCGGATAAACCTTCCTGCACGGCCTTAGGATCATTTAATTTTCAAAAAGTTTTAAGACTTTACAACTGGAAGGGTGTCCAAACTTTTGCATTACTAAAAAAAAAAAAAATCAAATATAATCAAATATAAAATAGCTGTGTATTAACATTTACAGAAAATGTTTTTTTTTGTAAATATTTAAACGTTTGCGGTTTACTTCTTCACTTCAAAAATCCAAAAAGTTCTGTGATGTTACTGCATACGACTATAAATCACCATAGTTTAAGAGAAATGAGAGACTTTCTGTTATTGGGAAAGAATAAACTCCAATGTGGTAAGACCCCTCTGCTTCAGCTTCACAACTTGTGTCAATTATTTTGCAGGAACAGCAGGTCCTGTTGAGTTTTATTTCTTCCGGACCATGAGGACCAATGAAAAGCGCGCCAGATGTTTTCCTTTTTGTTTTTTTGTTTTTTCCACAGCTGGTCTGACACATTTCTCTTGAGTGCAATGGAACGTGAGACCTACGTGGTAGTTCGACTGATGAAACATCATCTTCACAATCAAATAAAAAAAAAAAACGCACTCACTTTTTAGCTTCTGGCATCGCAAAAAAATAGGTGTATCAAAACAGCGACATTGCCAAGTAAATTCATGTACGGCGTGGTAAATACACATCCACAGGCATGGCTTTAGTCCCATCAGACAGCACTGCGTTATTGAACACTGAAACACATGAAAGCCATGGGCACTTTGTGGTGATTGACTTTGAGGCAGAAAAAAAGAAAGAAAAAAAGAAAGAAACAGGCTACTTTTGCTGAGCGGCTTGTCTGGAAAGGCCAGGTCTGTGGGGAAATGAAAGAGAGAGAACAAATGTGGCATTTGTTGAGATCGATAGCACATTGCGAGAGGCATCAGAAAGAACTCCACAGCGCAAAGGTCCCGTAAATAGTTATTTTATATGAATTCATCTGCGCTGCTGTTTCGACTGAGCTGTTGGAGGGGAGGCGGTAAAACAGAACGCCGCGATAGGGAGTAAATGAGCCTGAGTGAAGCGCATAACCCTGAGCACCCAAGCACAATCCAATCTGAAATGAGGATTTGAAGAAGCAATTGTGAAAGAATTACCACTTTAAATTCGATTCACCTCGCTTGTGAAAATATGTGTGTGAGAGAGAGAGAGAGAGAGAGAGAGAGACTGAGAGTGAACGACGGGGGACAAAGAAACCGATGATCCACAAAACATCCACACTGTGCTTAGAAAAGTTTATTTCCGAGCAACACTTGTCAACATATTTTCTCTTGAACAATTTTCAGAATTCAGACACACCTGTGTGGTTTCTGAAAGGTATTCCGTAACACTGACATGTGTAAAAAGTTACAAGACAGCCCTGAAAGGATTTCGAAAAAGAAAACTACAGCATCAAAAACAAAACAAAGAAAACAAAGAAACAATATACAGGGGAAAAGAAACTGCACCATAAATACAGGAGCGGAAATAAATGAAAACAATCTACCAAACCACCACGAAATGTACGACATCGTATTATTTTCTCCGTTAGTTGAAATGTGTATATTCATGTGTATTTATTTCTATTCTTTTCTTTTCTTTTTTTTTTTTCTTCTTTTTTTTTTTTACGAAATCAATGCCGGTATAAAAAAATGATCTATTCTACAGGTATTGTAAGCACTCCGCCTCCACTGTGTCGTGGCTACAGTGTGCCGTAGACTTTATTGAGGAAACATACAGAAGGTTGCTGATGCACAACAAATATGCTTAGCTGAAAAGGTGACGCGATGTTGCTGATGTGCAAAATGTACTCTTGTGCTTTACAGTGTCGTTCTCCTCTTCACGCGTTAGTACGGACAGTACGTTGTGGCATGGTTCTTTGAAGGAATCAGCTGACGTTACTTGGCCTGTTTAGAACGCCAAAGAGGCAGGAATTTATTTATACGGATCAAAATTTTTAAACGCTTAGAGCCATATGTCCGACAATCGCCAAGGTCTCACTGAAAGATTACTGAAAAACCATAGCTCTTAAAAGGGACATATTATGCAAAACTCACTTTTTTTCCGTGCTTGTGCATATATTTAGGTATCTGGAGTGCCTACCAACCCACAAACTCTCAGTTTCTTTGAGCTGCCAAGGTCAGAAAACGTGTGCTTCAACAAGCCGTTCGGATTTGGCTCCCCTTTCGAAGTCACAAGTAGAGCTCGTTAGAATTATACTGCCACTCCTATCTGAGTATCTCCACCCCTTGCTGGAGCAGCATGGGGGAAGTCATGAATATTCATGAGGAAAGTGCTACCTGATTGGCCAGCGAAAGAGGGGGGAGGGGAAAGCAGTGGCTGATTATCATTTAAAGGAACTGGCACGCAAACCAGCCGTTCTTAACAGGGCTGTTCAGACAGAGTGAGAAATGGTGCTGTGGTGCTTTATCCTTGTGGTACTTTGACCACAGCATGTCACAGGCAGTTCATTAACACCTCACGGAACTGTGTTGACTTGTGGAAGAAAAAAAAAAAGAAAAAAAAAAAAAAGGTATAATAATATGTCACCTTTAAGTAAGTTTGACATCATCATGCATTTGGTTTGAGGTTAAAAGAATACAAGACTAGGGACACTACTGTTAACCGTTGTGTCCAGTTTTATTTGAAACACCTTGAGCATAGAATCAAAAGAAGAGTAATGGATCTACTCTCTCTCTTTCCTCACATCAGTCACGATTAGTGACGTTGCCGAAGGCGGTATTTCCTATTGTCTTTTCAAGGTATTGCATCAACGCAGTATAACTTAACCCATTACCTGTATTGTTTCCAGCAAGTCTCGAGTGTGTGTTATGCTCGAGAGTGTATACGCTCCTTCATTAGAACTGATTAGGACGCACCCTGGGACAGACACACGCATAAATCTTAGCTCGCGCATGGAGAAACGTAAACGACATGTGGAAGACATGTGCGGGATGAAAACATTCAAACTCGAACGCTCTGTTTGTGTACGTTGTTTTTTCTTCCCCTCTTCGTCTTTTGTCTTAACAGAGCTCTGGCTCTGGCTCTCCCACGCTTTCACACACTCTCTAGATTGCTCTTTCTTTGAGATCTAATCACAGCTCAGAGACTGCGAGCAGGTGATTCATCATGTACGCTAGGGCAGAAGGAGACAAGAGTGCAGGATATGACAAGTGCGAGTGATCAGCTCCTGTTTTCTCCAGGAGGTATCTTATTGGGGTGCTTCGGAGGAGGTTGTGACCGGTGACTTTAATGAGTGTAATGAGACAAACAGATGCATCATACTTCATCAGCGTTGAAAAGACAGCATGGGGGACTGGGTTCGGGGGAGGAAATATACACAGGCAGATAAACAAGAAACAAAATAACATGTTTGTCGTCATCAAGACACTGACGAATCAAACAAGACCAAACGAAATACATAGTTTTAGTCATAGTGCAAGTGTCACTATTTTTTTTGAGCCTCGGCTTTATAGTCCCGAAAGACGATGCTTCGTACAAAAAACTCCCATTCAGGCTCCTTATTGCACCAGATAAGCAAAAAAAAAAAAAAAAAAAAGAACGCATCAAATGTCTATTAGAAAAAGGATTTCTACCCCTTCTGTTCTCTCATTGTGAGTCCAGAGTGTATAAGTCCTTTTGGATGAAGTTCTCTATTTTTATCTGTATTCCTCATTTTTTTTTTTTTTTTTTTTTACCTGTCCCTCAGTGTGCCAGGCCCATCTACATACCGCTGGTGTTGATGCCCATGCCCGCTGCTTGGCCCATGCAGGGCAGAGTCTGTGCCGCTTTGGGAAAATCATGAGCCACCACACGGCCGTTCTCTCCTCCGCTGCCCATGCGGCTCAGGCTGGAGCCCAACATCGCTGCGTCGATGATTTGCTACAAGAGGCAGACCACAAGCACCATCCTTACAACAAATCCAGATTTATCTTTCGATTGAAATGAATGCGTCATATCCACTGGAGAAAACAAGGTCTAAACCAGGGTCAATTGTCACTGGAAGTTGTATATCCACGAGCTCTGGTGGAAATTTATGCCTCGCTTGACTTGTATACATCAATATGGCAGCCTTGCACAATAATTCAGCAGTTAGAAAATAATTAGAACAATAAAAGAAATGACACTAGCTGGGAAGCCGCTCATTCCCGCATTAGTTTCACATAATGAAACCCTGTAGGCTTCAAAAAGAAGCTAATGATGTGGCTGTCGGGGCTTCAAATCCAGCACACTTCGCTGCATCAGAGAGGATAATGTTTCCCCGACTTATGCGGTCCAATTGGCCTTCTAGGAATAGCGATTTCTGACTGCGATATTCTAAACTTATACCACAGCGCTGCTGAAGTCTCAATTCCGCTTGATCAAAAGGTGACGATTCGTTTTGGGTAACAGCATGGCTCCGACAATAGTTACTGTATGGCTGTGAGGCAAATCACCGGCTTATATCAATGCGCTTGCCCTAACACGTTATTGTTTCTACGTCAACATCTTACTCAGGGACTTGTTCGGGTGTACATGCCACGTTAACAGTTTAAACAACGTGTATGGTGATGTTTCCTATAACGAGATATTTAACAATTATGGAAGAAGACTTCATTGTCAGACGACGCTGTGTAATATTCAGGGATGACACTCTAACTGTGAGTTTTCCGCCACGTGAAAGCCTTCAGGAGTGAAGGCTTTGTGCCTTCTCGGTAACATGATGACATGCAAAAAAAAAAAAAATAAAAATAATAATAATAATAATAAAAATAAATAAATAAATAGGCACTGGTGGGGAAAATGTTTTTAAATGCTATATTGTACAGTAAAGTGATTACAGGGACTTGTTTCAAAAGACGTTCCGCAATATTATACGTAACAATAAATGAATAAAAAGTATGTCATGACAGTATTTAATAAAAAAAAAATAAAAAATAAAAAACTGCTAGAATGATGTAGTAGTATAATTGCTGTTGTCTATGAATAATAAAAGACTATGATTCAAGCTTTTATCATAAAATATTTACCTTCAATTAGTCAGCTTTGATTACTTTCCTATAACAGTACAACTTGGCATATTTTTATTCCTTATGTGGCGATTATGTAGATGTTAGGTTTAAGTAATTTGTGTCTAAGAGACTCTGAGAGGACACGGAGTATTTACAGTGGTATCTGAAAACAAGCTAGTTAATGATACAGCAGCGTAATTAAATTCGCCAAATTAAGACATTATTCAACTGATATATTATGAAACTGATTTGTTGAGCACGCGACTAATTGCTGTTGTTCAATGTTAGGGAATAAGAAACAACTTTTCATAAACGGACACTACTACATACAACGAAAATGCCATTTTTATGGCTGAAAATAAATGTATGATTCACCACATGGTTCCACTGGTAATTGAATCTAAATTTGTCACTGTGGCTTTTTTTTTTTCCTTTCTTTTTTTTTTTTGCCAATGGCTGAGAAATAGTTGAAGGAAATGTGGACCACGATTAGGAAAAAAAAAAATCACAGCAGGAGGCTTTCTATATCACACTCGCCCACTGTTACCTCTTTCCTACTAACACCCTGTCATGAGAAGGAGGGTGGTCATGCTCCTATAATCGCAGTATGTATTACACACCGATGAACTTCATCCAAGATATGGATGTTGGAGGGGATCCTTATTCCAAACGCTTTCACTAGAATATCTGGCATCAAAAAAAAAAAAAAAAAAACAGGAAGAACTGCCTGTGACTTGAGAATTATTCTGGCTGAAGCTCAATATCAGAGTTTCTATTCTGTGTCCGGGTGAAAATAAATTGGAATAAAATTATCACAAGAGACTATTTTACATAGACAAAAAAAAAAGAAAAAAAAAAAAACATAACATAAATAATCTAAAAAAAAAAATCTAAATATTTGCATGGAGGTAAAAATAGACATGTATACTGTGTGGCTCCACGTTAGTCATCGCTAATCCTAACGCTTGCTAGCTTCCGGGTTACGCTTCATGATAACCTTGTATTCACTAGCAGGCCTGGTTTATAGCGCTAAATGACATTAAGTAATATTTAACATACTGTAACATTAGCCTGTTTTCTAGCAACCTTGGCTACTGTTTTACAAAACGTAACAGTTAGCTTAATGTAAGTTAGTTTGCTTGCAACCTTAACTTATAGTTTACAAACTGTAATATTTAGCCTCATACTGTATACGCACGTTTGCTAGTAATGTTAATGGTTAACAAAATGCAAGTTAGCCTAATGTAAGCAAGTTTGCTAGCATCCTTGAGTAACTGTTTACAAACTGTAACATTTAGCCTAATATAAGCGTTTGCTAGCATCCATGGCTACGGCTTACAAACTGTTACAGATGGCCTAACGTAAGCAGGTTTGCTAGCAACCTTGGCTACTGTGTTTTAACACATTACAGCAGTTAATTTAATGTTATCAAGTTTGCTAGAAATGTTTGCTACTGTTTATGGCAATACAATTTAAATGAGCTTGTAAGCAACATGGCTAGGTACTAAAGTGTAAAGAAGTCTAGTCTAACTTTCTCATTTTAATAGTCCAAAGATTATGTTCAGGTTTCCTGAGAAAGAAATTCCAACAAAAAGATCGTTTTAGCCTGATACTAAAAAGGTAAATATTCATATTAAAATGTGCTCTCTTTGTAAATATGAAAAAAGGTGATTATAGTCTCTGTATCTAGCTATTATATATCTAGCTGTACACACACACACACACACACACACACACACACCTGCCATTAGAAGGATCCGGGAAAAAAAAAAAAAAAAAAAAAAAAAAAGTTTTATCACTAATAATTTATATGATATATGTAGTGGCCTGGAAACAACCTTTTTGTTTCTACTATATAGACACTTCCTTGCCACTTTATAAGGAACACCTGAGTCCCTGATGCAATTATTTAATCAGCCAGTCATATGGCAGCAGCACAATGCATAAAATTATTTCAGGTAATCTTCGCATTAATTATCAAATAAAAAAGGGGATCCCAGGGACTGTGGCATGGTTTTCTGGCACCAGGTGAGTTATTTGGAGACGATTAGTTTGGAATTTTCATGCACATCTTTCTAGAAAAAGCATGTCAGAATGCCCAGTGAGGTGACTGGACTATAACAGCCCACATCAGGTTTCAGTGTTGTCAGG
This sequence comes from Synodontis membranacea, assembly GCA_025674565.1. NCBI lineage: Eukaryota > Metazoa > Chordata > Actinopteri > Siluriformes > Mochokidae > Synodontis > Synodontis membranacea. Next base: position 10,565,237 of record JAOVYU010000026.1, read on the forward strand.
CAAGAATAGGACCAAATAAGGTTCCGGTCTTGTCAGGCAAGAATAGGAATATGAGACAACACTGGGCACTGACTCACTGAAACTGGCCAGAACTAGACAAAACCTGGACATTTTTACCCAGATTCGATAAGCCTGTGCCTACAGTGACTGCATGACTTGATACCCTGCGCTGCTGCCACATGATTAGCATGAATAAGCAGGTGTACTGGCGTTCATATTAAAGTGTACAGTACATAGTGTATTTGTACTTGTATTTGTATTTTAAGCAATTGCACTGCTATAAAATCTAATATAAAGCAAGAGACAGTGAGAGGTCCATACATAAGAGAGGAACAAATCATTAGAGCTAAAATAAAGTGCCTGTGCAACACTGCTTTACACACCTTCATTCTCCGAGACTGGATTCTGGACTTGTAACAGAACTCGACCAAGGCCACCAGCATGGCCAGTCCCAGTCCTCCAATCAGGATGTAGAAAACCCCTGCCACATTACTGAGGCTCAGGGCGCTGGTCTTATCCTGAACAGCACAGAGAATACAATCAGAAACTTATACATATACAGCACACTCACTGACACGCACATGCACACACACACACACACACACAAATGCACACACACAAAGATACACACAGATACACATGCATTCACTCTTACCAAATCTAGAAAATAATCTATTAACACATAACAGGAAATCTACTGTTCTGAAAGACAATATAGTATATAAACTAGTATTCTATTATACTATACTGCAATATTATAT
>JAOVYU010000026.1:10622898-10633687 GCA_025674565.1 Synodontis membranacea
TCAGACGCACGTCCGTTAATAATTAGCCGATTGTATTCGTGCTTTTGTATGCAGATGCAGGAAATGCATGCCCTTCGTTCCTCTTTATTTCGCATTGTTGTTAGTTGTAAAGAGCTCACCGTTCACTCGATGCAGCAGGAACAGATTAAATCTCAAATGGAAATGTTGTTTTCTACCTTCCTGCTGAGACGAGGAGTCACAAATCAGTGTACCTGTCTTCAGACTGTATGCACAATACAATACAGCACAACGTAGCCCATATAACTCAGGGTTCCAAGTGTTGTGTGTGCTGCCATGCTTTTCTGCAAACCATGATTATAAACAGTGATTACATGAGCTACTGTAGCCCTCCTGTCAACTCGAACCCGTCTGGCTATTCTCCTCTGACTCCTCTCATCAACAAGGCATTTCGGGGTTTTTTTTTTCCATGCCTCTCTCTGCCTGCTTTTATGTTTTTTTTTTTCTTCCCTCCAAACACCAAAGACTAAAAAATAATCCCAGGAGACCAACAGTTTCTGAAATACTCAAATAATCCCATCCCGGTCTTTCCCAAATTCATTTTTCCGATTTTATTTTATTTTTTCTGAGTTGACATTTTTTTCAGATTATCGTGTATAATTTTTAAATGACAAATTGACCTAATGAACCAGGTTCGAAAGAAATAATTTCATTTCACCTGATTTAATACGGTTTCGACATTGAAATTGTGTCTGAAGGTGCTCAGGGATGTGTTTTACCGAGGTGTGCAAGCTTCACAGAGTAACTGATTATGCAATGTGAGACAGTCACTGGACTCAGCCATAAATTTGACAGTGTGTTAATCCGCATTGAATTTAGTCACAAGTATAATCTGCTGACTTAAAACAGAGCTAGCTGAGCTAACGGAAGTGCACGGTGTTAATTCCATAAGCTATATTCCAGGTCTACTGATGTACAGGCAAAATGTAACATGCAGGATTTCTGTACAGACTAGGACTGATTTAAAGGTCCACTATGTAGCATTTAGGGGGCTCTATTAGCAGAAAGGGAATATAGCACTATAAGTATGGTCTCATTAGTGTAGAATTACCTGTAACTACCGATCGTTGTGTTTCAGTAAGCATGGTATGAGACCTTTATATCTACACAGGGAGCAGGTTCACCTCTACAGAGCTGCCATGTTGCACCAGAACAGACAAACCTATAAAGAGCACATTCCACATTTCGCCTTTTTTGTACAAGTGGCAGCATGAATCACCAGAAGGAAGGAAGGAAGGAAGGATGCACCAGAAGGAAGACAAGGAAGAAGAATGAAGAGGAATCAGTGTTTGCTGGTGCTTGCGAAAAGTTTGAGAAGCCAAATTTTGAAAAATGAGGATCATACTTTACACCTTACATCCAGGGTATGATCTAATAAATGCTTGGAAATGGAGCAGTAAAGCAGGGGCATTCAGGTGATTGCATCCTACATAGGGAACCTTTAAAGTAGAAAAATACTTGTAATAATTTCCCATAAATCTCCAAATTCCGCAGACCTGTGTTTACAGCTGAAATCGATTTTCTTTCTGAAATCTGATCTTCAGCCTGTCATTGGTCCTACAACTATCTACGGACGTAGCTCAGCTCCGAAAGGTTTTGGCGATGGGAGAAAAATGATCAATCTCGAACCAGTCGAACTAAACGAAACCAATTTATACCAAAAAAAAAAAGTGTCTGGAGTATCTGTATCAAGCATGTCTGATAGAAAAGATATACTTAAATTTTCAAATCTACATCAGCTGTTTTAGCAATAAAGGCAATCATGGAATGATGGATGGTTCGGAAATCTTAAATCTCTACATGTTTTTTTTTCTTCACAGAGCCTGTTAGACAGAAAAAAAAGAAAGAAACCGAAGCGGATCAACTTGCTAGCTAATTAAACGGTCCTTTATGATGGCAGCTACAGCAGTTGGTATAAAGCCTCGTTATATATTAACATATATATATATATATATGGTATATAACTATATAATAGCAACATAAAATGTAAGTTATGCCAAGACACCAAAAGACATTTACTCCAACCTAATCAATATTCACTTCATTCAGTACAGAGGCCAAGTGCCTTATCATGTTTTCGTCACTCTTTTAGATTTGGTTCTGCACCTTATTATAGTAAATTCATCATTTACAGATTAATTATGGCAGCTCAAGTGAATCAAGGCGCATAAGCCATTTGGCTAAAGCAAATTAGCAGCCCCTCTACCGTGGAATCTCAGCGTAACCGGGGAGCCATAACTAACGTTACTGCACCAGAGACAGTGGGAATATTACACTACAGTATAACACAGAGTCTCTGCGCCAAGCTGAACAGCTACAAACAGCATCATGTTCCTCCTCACGTTCTACATTACACTGTTGTCACTGCAGGTTCCAAAAAAGCTCCTCATTACAAATCAGTACATCTTCTACCGCAGCTATGAGCCTTGCTTATTCAAAAAAAACACCCCTTCCTCTATCATATCAGATGTGGGACACAGAGAAAAATAAAAATGGCACCGAAATTTATGCCTGGGGCACACTACAGGACGCTCACATCTTAACCGCTTTTAATCTGTAACAACAGATTTAACTGACTTTTATTGCTTTAATAGTAAGAACGCACACCATTCAGGCAAGACCCTGGACCACACTCTTGGAGTTTATACTAAATGATTCCAGAGTGGTGATTCCAGGGTCTTGGGTCCAGGATTCCAGGGTGATTCGAGGGCCGTCGATAGCTAGTTGCACTCGTGTGTACTAAGTATTCCGCCAAAAAAAAAGAAATACAAGAAAAAACCTGTGGCTGAATTCATAGCCGAGGTCAGCAGGGCCAGCTGCTACTACATGCTAACGTTATAGTTATTTGCACACAGGTGGAGGAGAGAGTGAAAGCTCTTACTGGGCTATCGTGAGTTTCTGCTCAATGTTTGATCACTGATCATTTCACACTACAGGACTCAAAACTGGGGAGACTCCGATCCAGTCAGTAATATTAAGATAATGTCTGTGAACCACTCATCCTACAGGATCGTTCGGGCATCACAGGCCCCAAACTGGGAACGCCCCAGTGAAGCGATGGCACCGGCGATGGTCAGGATGGTCAAATAATCAGGATGGTCAAATCTGCTCAGTTTTCCTCTAGCGTAGGGCCAGCATTAGGCTTTGTTCTGCTTTCTCAAGCTGGCATGGGGCATATATATGTACAGCCATAGCTTGGTTATCATATCACAAAAACATAAATAAGGTACAAGATCATTTTCATGTGAATTTGGCAGATATATCCCTGGTCTTTTCACATCCATTTTGTACTTCTTTTAAGGTATTTGATTAGGTGTGTTGCTCCAATATCCAATTAAACCAATCGATCCTATTTCTTTAAAACTGTGTGCACAGCAGGGGCTGTTCATTTTTTTTTATTCAAACAGTAATTCAAACCAAGCCAAGACTGATTCAGGACATTGCTGCAGCTGTAGTAGCAATCAAACGGTCTCAATATGTTTTCTGTATTGATTAGGACTTAGGCTGATTAGTCATGGCCAACGGTCTCATTAAATGTGGTCTTGGTATCAAACAAAATTTATAAATAAGGTTCATGCTGTCTTTTCTTTGCACTTGCAAAAAAGTAATTCCTTCTTCTAGAAACTCAAAGCCTAATCACTGGCACAATATTCAAAATGAAGTCAACTAGTTAAAGTAAAGGCTTGGCCTTCAAAAGGACTTGATGGGTTTTTTGGCCTTAGTCTCACTTTCATCTGAACTTCATCTTGACTCGCATAAGACTTGGCTTTGACATGATCTTGGCTAGTCTTGGCCAAGTTGTTGATTCTGAAACCCGGAGCACAGTGTGAAAGATCCTTTTAATTTACTGATGGATGGCGGGTGCAATGTCTATAGAAGAGTCTGGAATGTTTTTCAGCCATTTTCAATTCCAGCCTCTGTAGCATCCCAAAAATTTGTCAGCTTCTTTGAGCTGGCATTCACTGCTGATCTAACTCTCAACTAGCTGAATGCGATTGGACAGTAATATGCAACCTGCAGCCTCCAAATGCACTCTGCAGTGTAGTCTTATGTATTTTCAGACAAAGTCTGCTTTCTTTACCTGCACCTCCTTACCGTACACCTGTCTGTTTTTTTTTTTTTTTAGCAATACAGCCATGAGTGTGTGGTTAAATTGGACGAATTCACCGACCACAAAACTGTGCCGAGAACATACAGTCTAAATCCCCTTTAGTAGTCTGCATATATTTATTACAGATGAACGAAGTTTTATTTGATTAGTATTTTGGCGATGTATATTGAAGATGGGTCATAGTAATATTTGTAAATCCTCAGATTTGGATCTCAGTATGCAGTAATGTAAGTGCAGTTCAATGTCTACCGGATGAGAACAAGAAAAAAAAGGTATACATCCAACTAAATTAACAATACACCAGTGTTATAGCACAAAGCTACAGTTATTCCTGCACAATAATGGAGCCCAATGCTATACTACTACTCACTATTAGCTTTTGACTTCTTAGAGGAAATTACTTACCTGAATCTGAGCTATACATGTAGACAAATTTGGTCCACTTGTAGTGTTCCACAAGGCCGATCAGAGCATCCTGGAGCTGGGGTCTAAGCTGGATTACAAACTGATTGTTGGTGTCGATTGGGAAGCTGGGCGTCACGAAGCAGACATGCAGAGCCCCACAGAAGGACATCAACATGTTCATGGTCTTCTTGTCGTACAGACCAATGATGGCATAGACTCCTTTAGCGAACTGGGAACAAACTGTGGAAAAAAAAAAAAAAAAAAAGATGAGAATGGGCACAGGTATGCAATGACAGCTCTGTGGGTGCTGTGGAGCTCAGGCACCCCAAGTATTTCACAATTCAAGCAATCCCATATTTAGGTTCATTCAAACATTTTGTACATGCTAAGCACCATGCTTTGGTAAGGAGCATTCGTATTACCCATTGTAGTGTCCTTTTCAGTTTCATGTAAAGCTATATTGTGCATCGATAAATCACTGTGCCAATTTATGATGGTTCATATCTTTAGAAATAAGAAAACTTACCTTGATTAATCTCTTAGTTTTTCCTAGCTGCAACACATTATTTAGACAGCAGGTGTGCAATAATGTACCCTAGTGGATAATACACATGATGTCCCATTAGGCGGAAGCAACACAGCTGTAATGCCACAAAAGCACGTGGAAAACCAAGGCTTTTTTTTTCTCATTTACAAACAGATTCAGAAAGAAATCACAATTGCTGAAATCTAAAGAAACGAGGAGCAAATGGAAATAGTTGTTTTATATTTAAGCTGACTACAACCTTCAGAATTATTACTGATAACCATCATAATCATTATGAAAAGCTTGTAATTAACCTTTTTTCATTTTTAATAAAATGAATATAGTTAATGAGCTATAAATAAGTATTGTTGGTAATTAAGAAAATGAAACCAAAGTATTTTTATTAAACAAACGGTATGCTTAAGTTGATTAAGAACAGGAAATAAATGTTGCATTTATCATGAGTTGAATCGGATTGTGAATTGGGTGAATCATTGCGTGCCTGATTCTATGTCGTATAAATAACAATGGTGTCATCCAAATTGTCCGAACACTGACACCTGCCAATAATCGCAGTACTCAAAACGTCCATCATGGTGTCTGTATCTTGATATAAGATCATCGTGCTGTCTAACCCTAATAATATGCACACTCTCAAATAGTGATGGAAATCTAACAAAGGAGACAGCAAGTCCTCATTTCATCCATTTCTGGAAAAAAAAAATAAGATTCAATTAATTTGGTTTAATTAAACGCAAATCCCTTTCTGAAAAAATCCAAAATATTTCAAAGAGAACCCAGCTGATCCCAGTCCCAGTGCTCTAATGAATCGTAATGGCTCCTGGAACAGTTTTACCCAACGGTTCAAAATCAGTGCGCTGGCACACTAGAATTCAGTGCCTGCTAACCCTTCACAGCAATTAAAATATAATTTTATATAATAATTCTAATATAATTACATATCATATAATCTTGACTCAGGAGGTGTAGGTGTGTAGGCAGCAGTTCAGCCTGTAAAGTTTATATTAATGCACTCATTCTAATATGCTATTGTTTCTATAGTAACAGCTCATACACAGGGACGTGTACGGTGGACGCTCACATAATCTAAGACTAATAATAAATGGATTAAGAACATGTGCTGCTATTTAACAAAGAAAAAGTGGTGATGTTTTTTTTTTTTTTTTTGTTAGGAGACGTTTATTTACCATTTATGAAAGTTGTCATCACTTAGCCCACGAGGGACACGGACTTAGCCCATGAAGACACGAAAAAAGGCCGGTGATTTTATTTCCCTAATCTCATCAAACAGTCCGGTAGCTTGCGTCAGATTCCTGTTCTTGCCTGAAAGGAGTGGAACATGATGTGGTCTTCTGCTTTTGTAGCTCATCCACTAAAAGGTTCTATGTTTTTATGTTCTGAGATACTTTTCTGCTCACCACGGTTGTAAAGAGTGATTATATGAGTTACTATATGCATCCTGGCAGCTTGAACCAGTTTTCCTCTGACATCTCTTATCAACAAGGCAGTTCCACTCACAGAACTGTTTTTTGTTCAATCAATGTTTTTTTTGCTATTCACAACATTCTGTGTAAACTCTAGAGACTGTTATGTGTGAAATTCCCAGGAGATCAGAAGTTTCTGAAACACTCAAGACAGCCCATCTGGTACCAATATCCATGCCACAATCAATGTCCCAGAGATCACACTTTTTTCATTTTGATGTTTGATGCGAACATTAACTGAAGCTTTTGACCTCCATCTGCATGTTTTTTTTTTTTTTTTTGCATTGCGCTGCTAACACATGATTGGCTGATTAGATAACTGTGTCAATAATAAAGTGAGCAATGAGTGTACGTAACTATAATCTGTTAAAACGTGCGTTCTGTTATTCATTAATGAATTAAAAACTTTTTAATCACTCTCAAATTGCTGTGGTGTTACTCTTATACTGTTGAAAATTACGAACTTTGGGTTTCCTAAGCTGCAGTATTAATATCACGTAGTAATATAAAGATAGCACCATATAAGGCTGCTACTGTATATGCCATTTAAAGCAAATGAAATACTGGAAACAAAAATGAAGTTCCATTGTTCTGACAAACTAATGCTCTACTCTTGAATATTTAAAGCCCTGTTATGAAGGCCAGGATGCCGAGTGTAAACCCCGTTTCACGTCTTCTATACACCAAACCCACCAAAAATACAATCTATCATATCCTTGATCATACTCTATCAGTGGTGGAATAATCCAAGATGAGGACTCAGAACAAAAACTAAATTCGCCTTAGTATGTCTTTTAATTTCTCAAGTAGGTACGCATCTCGCCTTCACTACCTTCACACATACAAAGTTTGACTTCTTACCTCCAGGCGAACACACTTTCAAACATCACCAGTACAGCTCGACCTCCTCTGGGATTGGCCCTGCATGCAGCAAACCTCTACTTTTTCACTCTCCACCCGCTACACTCGACGCCTTTCATTTATCATCCTCCATACAAATCAGCAACGTTTTCCTTAACTGATTGCACGGATTAACAAATGTCCTGTCATTACTTTGAGATTGATATCTCTTTGCTAGAGATAAAAACACTATTGCATGGCTGCACAAAGCCATTACTTCTATCATTTGAAGAGATAACAGTACATTTCCAAGTCCACGGACTGTGGATGGGGCATATATATATATTTTTAGCGTCCCACTTCTAGATAAATGTCAAATTAAAAAAAATAAATAAATAATAATAATAATAAACAACATGGGTTAGAAACTCTAAGGCAGTGGTGCTTGGAGAGGTTTGTGAGGTGTGATTTTGGCAGGGTTGTGCGCATATGGGGTCCAGAGTGCAGTGGAGTGAGAGTGGAGAGAAACAGCTTGCTTTTCAGCCTCAGGCATTCTCACCAATACCGAGATGTTTGCGACAGACTGCTCCAGAGGCGAGCAAGCCTTTTTGATCTCCAGGCTCCCATGTGGAGATTTTAGGACAGAGCTGCATGGATTTGCTCTTGCAACCTCTGCTCTGTTTCCACTTTCTCTTTGTGTTTAGGATTTTTTTTTTTACCCGTAGTCATAGCTAATTCCCACCTGCTAAATCTCACCGACTGCATGCCATCTACAGACCTTAGGAGACCTGTTTCCCGAGAGACACATCAAGTCAGCCATCTTTTCATACTGCTGCTCATGCACCATCACCTTAGAACACCAAGTCTTACACTTTCTTTAGTGGATAAAAAAGTACTGCCTTCATACTGTAGCTTTGTACCTAAGAACTGCTGCTGTAATTGCAAACGCTGTCCTGTGCTGATCCCAGGGCTCTCATTCACTAATACACTTATAATGAACATTCACAACTTACAACGTATACCATACGATTGCTGAATTTATTAGTTATGATTCCACTATCGCAGGTTCCCTTTTGAGTCTGGTTCCTCTCAAAGTTTCTTTCTTATGTGGTCTCAGGAGGGTTTTCCTTGACACCATCATCTCTGCCTTGCTCATTAAGGATCTAAATCTTGGCCAGTATTTCTTTAAAGCTTGCCTGTGACAATAACTATTAAGTTCTATACTCTTAAATGTGATACACAAATAAAATTGAATTGCACTAAACAAGCAAAGAGAGCTCATGATTGACTCGTTCTAATTCTGTGGTTCTCAAGCTGTTTGTAGCTAGGCACGCCTTTAACTGTAAAAATAAATTCCACGGGCCGCTTCAATATAGACTGATTTAATGAAATATATATTTTTTTATTTAAATGATATTTTTTGGAGCCAAAAAAACTTTCTGTTCCTGAAATTTCCGCTGATAGGACACATTAGGTGTGAGTTGACGTTGGTGCCTGGTAGCGCTGTAGTTCTCGAGACCGGTCTATTTTTTGTGGTCTCGGTCTTGTCTTGGTCTCGACTCTGTTTGGTCTCGGTCTTGTCTTGGTCTCGGACATAGCGGTCTCGATGGGATGGGAGAGAAAAGTGCAAACAGCGCATCCTCACAGAACAGTATCATTATTTATTACGCGCCTCAATACAAATGCAACCAGTCAGATGAATCTATTTTAAAAACGTTACATTGCATACATTTTCTCAACGGACACTGCCAGTGCTTCACAGTCCACACGCATCATACACATCGCATCATGGCGAAGTCGGCAAAGAACTTGTTTTCAGTCTTGGTCTCGACCAGCCTTGGTCTTGGTCTCGCCTTAGTGTGTCTTGGTCTTGGTAACCTCAAGTCCCGGCAGTGTCTTGGTCTTGATACCCTCCGGTCTCAGCAACGTCTTGGTCTCGGTTTAGGCGGTCTTGACTACAACACTAGTGCCTGGACCCCTAAATGTAACAGATTTGCTAATGTGACATTGTGATTTACACCACTGTAGCAAAATTATGAAAACTAATATATATTAAAAAAAAATAATAAAAATCATGCACCCCTCTCTATGCTACACAGACCCTTAGGATCCCCAGATCCCACTGCTCTAATTGACATGAGAAAGAAGGGTCATCTTTCCCATACTGAGAGCTGAGTGAAACGTGTGTACACGAATTCTATATGCCTGATACATTGCTGGAATTCACAGACCAGGGCTTCCCAAAATTTTTGGTGTGGGCTATTTTCCTATATATGCACATCCTGTTGTGTTTTATTTCTTACTTAGCAATTTAGTGATGTATTCGACCACCGAAGACACAGACATTTTCAATTACTGACCCAGAGATCATTTGTGCCATCAGTAATGAATGGAGAAAGATGGCTGTCTGGAACCTTTCTGCATTCTTCCTTATGACACAAATGATCTGAAAAGACAGACAAGAAGGATTCACTCGTACTACACAAATGATCTGAAAAGAATGATAATTCGTTCATTTTCTGCAATCTACTAAACACTGTCTACAGTAGCATTTTATAAGATGAAATCTTAGCCTAAGATAAAGGTTCACAAATGTGCGATATTTCCTCTGCTGAACTAACTTAAATGCAAAAATCTTCTCATCACCCTGAAATGAACTATAATTATATTCAATTCAATTCAATTAAATGAATCTACAATACAATATTTTATGCAAAATAAAACTAAAGATGATCAGGTGTAACTGATAAAGCTTGTGTGTCTGTGTGAAAAACATTTAACAAAATATCAGCACTAGCCTATTGATTTTCTGCGTTTTTAAAATATACAAGAACTTTTGGATCCTATTTGGTAAAACTCGTGTGAAATGTGCTTATTAACATAAAAAAGTCTGTATAAATAGAGATGTGCAGTGGCTTTTTTAGTTAAATGGTAGCCTGCCCCAATAGTGTAGCAGTCTAGTTACTCTAATAATATTCATAATGAAGAATAGCATGTATAAGATTTAAAAAAAAAAAAAAAAAAAAAAAAAAAAAACCTTAAGGATAGAGACGTTTAAGGGTTAATCAGCAGTGTAAAAACACTGTTTATGCTTAATAAATCTAAATAATGTAGTTCTCACAGGTATTTAGTCCCAATTTGATTTCTGCATTTTAAACGCCATCAGCTTCACTGAATAGTAGCCCTTAAAAAAACAGCTGAGCATTACCATGGATTTCAACCAGATAGCCATTCTTTTGTCTGTGCAAAAGTGTTAGAGGAGTGACATGAAATCACTTCCCAGGATTAAATGGTCTGTCCAATCACTATGGTCTGTGAGTAGGGCTGTGGCCAAATCACCCCTATGACCAAAATCTCATATCCTGATATGTCATTTCATTTCAT
>JAOVYU010000026.1:10658532-10668889 GCA_025674565.1 Synodontis membranacea
TAATATTCATGGTGAAATTGTTGAAAAAGCAATCTGGCTTAAATCTAGATGGTGGAAAATACTGATTTGGACTTATATTTGGGAGGGGGGGTATGTAAGAAAAAAGCGTTATAAATCTTTAAAATAAATACAATATAAAAAATTTCCTGGACTGTTACTGTACTGCCCCACATCAGAAGCTGAAGATTCTGAGTCACCTTCTTTGGAAGCTATACATAACCTTTTCAGATTCCAAAGAGCTTCGTGGGGGATTTCGATGGGAGAAGAGAAAATACTTTTAAGAGCAGTTCCATCCAGATGGAGAGGTTCTGCCATGTCTCTGCCTTCTCTTATGAGTTTTATGAAAGTCATGAAACAGCTGCTCTGGGAGCTCAGAGTATTTCACCAAGCACATACATTCCCTGCAAAGAGTGCCAAGGCTTTGCTGAAATTATTTAAAGAAAAGAGGCTCCTTTTTTTTTCAATCCTTTTTTTTCAATCGAGGGGAGAAAAAAATGCAATAGGCAGCACGGAAAGGTCATTCTCAAAGCTAAAACTGGTTACGTCCAGACTGAGGAGTCTCTGTGGACAGCACAGGCTGTCTGATTTAAGAGATAGTGAAGGACATTCCAACAGACAAATGGGGAGTAATTAACATATCTAGAAACACCATCTCTAGTAAATTGCTACTGTAAAAAAAAAAAAAAAAAAAAAAAAAGTAAGTCCAGCGTACAAATGCTAATTTAAACCTGTGTCTCTAAACACTTGTCACCGACTTCTTAATCTGATTTCCTTTAGAATGTTTTATTGCAGCAATTATCGTACTGCGGTTATCATATTTTATTTGCAACATGGCATGATGATTAATGTAAATTCGTTTATTGCAAATTTTATAAATGCGACGGAAAATCACCGCAGCATTTCTCGATGGAAAAAAAGAAAAAAAAAAGAAAGTTCATGCCAACACAAGCAGAACTTGCTGGTTAACACCGTCCTGTTGGTATTCCTTTTTTTTGGCACGGGACAATATTTCCCATTTTATTTTCATGGTCAAAAATTAATACCCTGTTTCTGGTCCAAATGTGTTATAACCTTTCAATACTTCCTCGGAGACTCGGAGATTAGATGGTATTTTCCTGACTTTAAAACCTAGGCTACTTCAACACGACTAGTCTCCTACACCCAAAAAAAAAAAAAAAAAAAAATTAATAATACATCCATCCATTATCTATACCGCTTATCGATTAAGGGTAAGCAAGAGATAATCCCAGCTGACTTCAGATGATACACCCTGGCCAGGTCACCAATCTATCATAAGGCTAACACAGAGCAGAGCAGCCATTCACACTCACATTCCCACCTATGGGCACATTAGAGTAGCCAGTTGACCTAATCTGCATGTCGTTGGATTGTGGGAGCAAACCAGAGCACCCGAAGGAAACCCAGAACCTTCTTGCTGTGAGGCAACAGTGCTAACCACCAGAACTACTTGAATTTAGTTGTAAGAAATAAGAACAAACAATGCTATCCGTACTAAAGATCACAACGTTCACACCTTAAAAGTTGCACAAGTGGGCAAATATTATATAGACATATTTTTATATAATATTAAGTATATTTTTAATGAATTATTATATAGAAGGCTGTCAGAATTGTGGTGACAAATTTGGCCCAATCTTAATAAACCATTCATGCGGGGTTAACAATTTAAGAAGAAAATATTTTGAAGTTAACTTTCAACATTGATTTAAAAAGAAAAGAAAAAAGAAAAAAAGCACTAAACCCATTTACAGCCTGAACCACAAGCCCGACGTCCTATTTTGACTTAATTGTCAGTAATTTCATCAATACTTTCCTATTTCTAGACAATATGACATTATTTTCACTTTTCAGTGTAATACCTCATTATGTCTTGCTATATCAACATATTATTTTGACTTCTAACGCATAAGCGGACGGAATTCCAGAACGGCCATAGCTATAACTTTGGTTGATTTTGACGTACCCTACCATTAACACGTTTAAGAGTTTAGACATACAGTATATGAGTCAAAAGCAACATCTGGCTTAATTACTGGTAATCTAGTAATTAAAAAAACAAAACAAAACAGTGTACCAGATATGAAATATAAGCCAATATTCAATAGATTAGTCTTATTGATTGATTGTGTGGTGCTATTTTGTCAAATGAATGAGACAGTATGGTGAAATAACAAGATAAATCCTTGAAATAATGAGTTATTAAGTTGGAAAAAAAAGTAATTATTTTGTCAAAATAATGAGATATTTAGATATTTACAATGAATTATATCTAAAAAAAAATAAAGAGTTATTAAGTCAAAATTAGGACACTCCGATATTCTTTTCCACAACTTGCAGTTAAGGGCTTACTGGATTTTTATCCATCATCCCAGTAAAAAGTTTTACATAGCTTATAGTGTTAAAGTGGTTATGCTTTTCTAACACTACCTGGCAGTTTTATTTAAGCGTCTAAAAACAAGACGTTGCTGCTGATTTTTTTTTTTTTCTTCTTCTTCTTAGTGAAACAATAAATAAGGAGTATAATATTCCTATGTGAAGTAAACGCTCCTGGCAGTACATAACTCTGGGAAAATGGTTTTGTCAACACTATTCTTGTCTAACGGGAATGTATAGTTTTTTTTTCCCCTTATTCCTGATAGCCGTGCCTGGGGAAAGTCAGAACAAACACAGGAGTGATTTCTTCATATTTGTGACGAGATTTATTTCAGCATTCTGAAGTTAAGTGTGATTCATTGATAGTCTCATTCTGAAATTGACTGATTTTTTATTTATTTATTTTTTTGGTAAATGAACCTCAGTCCAAGCTTCCTTCATCATGGAGTATGTCAATGAACATCATTAGGCATTGTCTATGCTATATGGATGAAAGTTTGTGCATCCCTGACCATCTCATCAGTACGTCCTTGCTGAGCTTCCCATTCCAGATTTGTTCCAAGTTTGCTGTTAAAATAAAATCCAGTTTCCTGGGAAGGCTTTCTACTAGATTTTGGAGTGTGGCTGTGGGGATTAGTACTCATTCATCTACTGTACAAGTGCATTAGTGAGGTCAAGCACTTACGTTGGGCGTGAGGGTCTGGGGTGCAGTCGGCGTTCCAGTTCATCCCAAAGGTGTTCAGTGGGGTTGAGCTCAGGGCTCTGTGAGCATGATACTCACGTTCATCCATCCCAACCTTGGCAAACCATGTCTTCATGGAGCTTGGTGTACGCACAGCTTGGAATATGATTTGGGTCTGTTAGTTCCACTGGCGGGAAATCGTAATGCTACAGCATGCAAAGTCGTCCTAGACATCCTTGTGTGATTCCAAATTTGTGGCAACAGTTTGAGGAAGGACCATATATCGGTATGAAGGTCAGGTGTCCAGAGACTTTTGTCCATATAGTTTATGTGCTTTTTAAACATCCTGCTCAGCACTTAGCCCCCCGTTAATGTTATAATAACTGCCATGCTTCAGAGAAGATTTTGGGGCATGGCTGTGGGGATTTGTGATCATTCAGACATGAGAGCATTAATGAGATCAGGGACTCATGTTGGGCGAGGAAGCCTTCAAGTTCCAGTTCATTTCAAAGGTGTTCAGTGAGGTTAAGGTTGGAGCTCACTTTCTGCACAGGGCGTCATGCTTGAACAGGTTTGGGCCTTTTAGTTTCGATGAAATGAAATTGTAACGCTACAGCATACAAATACATTCAAAATGATTCCGTGCTTCCAATTTTGTGACAATATTTTGAGGAAGAAGCATATGCTGTATGGATGTGATACACAGCTGTCCATGAACCTTTGTTGATATAATGTATTTTCATTGATAGCAAATCTCATTGTCAGTGCTGCAGAAGCAGAAGCGAGAATTTTTGCATAGATAATTGCACACACTAAATATCAACTAGATGATCTTCACACTGTTTTTTTTCCCTTTAAAATATAGTGCAAATAAATAAATGAAACACAATTTTAATATTCGGTCCATTATATATAAAGCTTATGAAACTGTGAGCTGTGTAAATTGTAAATTTATTACTCACAATTAGTGGTGTTGGGCTGAGCATATAGAGTTCGCTGTTTTTATCTGTTCTTTAAAGCAATAAAATAAACACCTCTGGCTATGCTATTTGTACTTCATTATCATATATAATTGGTTCTAACTTCTAACATTTCCTCAAATGAACACATCTAAACAAATGCCACAGACACATCCAACACCTAGCAATAAGCATGCCCATAATGCATTGGGATTAGATTATATGACCCATTTTAAGGGAAAACAAACAGCTCTGTGAACGATTGGTGCCATCAAATTAATGTCCATGAAGAAAGCTAGTTATGTTTTGATTTCCATCTGATGTCCCTTGTGTCATATCTCAAGCATGAAATCTTATTAGGCATTTTGGCGTTACTCCCTAGGTGTGGAACAAAGCCTTATGCAAAACCGGCTATATGCAGTGTAAGATGAAACGTAATTAATAAATCAGATAATAAATAATGCATAGAAGTTGTAAATAATTGACTTCTGCATAAGTGTTCCAGCTGTGATTGGAAGGTGTGGTGGAAAACATTAGGCTACTCTGACGGGGTCTCTGATTTGCTTGACGTTGTTGCCTAATCAGATTTCCAATGTTTTATGCAACTCGGGGAGAACTCATCCATATACAGTAGGAGCAAATGGGATCCAACTATATGCTGCATATCAGCCATTGAAAAAAAACACAAAACAAAGCCATTGTTCACATCTCCGTCCATTTTTAGATCAATTAAACTACTAATTATCTTTTTGAGCCACCTACAGGTTAAAAAAAATTGTTGATTTGGTTGCCAGGCAAACCTGGTGCAGCATGCTTACGGCCCCATTTCGCTCCATAGAGTTATTATTGCACCTAGTGGTCACAAATGGGAACTGCAACAAGCACTAATAGAGGCTCATTTCTTGCTCTATTAACATTTTCAAAGAAGGGGGGGGGGGGGCAGCGGGCAGAACAGTCAATACTTTTTTTTACTCCAAAGATTAGCTTACTTTCCATGAGCAAAGTGTCGACATTGCCCGGAGGATTATGGAGTGGATGTCCAACAGAATTGCACGTGCACTATAGTAACCTTTCTTTCTCTCACAAAGAGGGAAAATGTGTCTCCAGTTTCCCATGCCCAATTTCTTTCAGGTCTTCTGTGTTGATGTTATGAGATGTTGTTGGGCTGGAAATTTTTGCTGAAACTTGGCGACCCTGGTTAACGATATTAGATCTCCTCTAGGAAGGGAAACACACCCGATGTAGCAAATAGTTCAACAAAGGTGATTCTAATTAATACGGCTCGAAAAGAGCCGCTAGGCTGTACTCTGTACTGTATGTTGTCTCAAGTACCTATTATGGGGGCTAATCAAAAAAAAAAAAAAAAAAATGAACAGGATAGTAGGCTATAACATAAGTCAAGTGTGATATCCTTTTGACTTAAATTTGTTTGAAGCTATGTTGTTATTAATTGCATCCTGCCCCAACCAAAGTGTATGGTCACAAGCCAGTGGTTTTAACAACATTTAAATACGCATTTCACATCTTGTCTTTTTTTTTTTTTTCAACCATTCTGTTATCACTGCATGGAAATTCAAGGTCCAGTAGTCTAGAGTAATGAATGTTAAACTAAATGAGACCTCAGGAATCAGATTTTTTCTTTAATTTTTTTTTTTGACAGGCCATGCTGCAGTCCCGATGTTTCCTTGGTACCACCTTGAAATCAGCCTCTAGAGCAGAGAACTCGTCTGTGTTGTCTGACTCATCATGTAAGAACTAATCGAGGTTCAGCTGAGACTGCGCCTCTCTTTGATTTTCCCTTTTAGAGGAGCCTGTCAGGATACTTTGATTTTCACCAGCAGGAACGGATGTGGGGAGGCACTTGTTTTGGAAAATGTGTCAGATGAAACTTCACTCAAATTCTCTTGAAAATCTTCGCTCGGAGAATTCGGATTCGTTGCGTACAGTAATTTACCTAGTCAACAGGTCTAACACCATCACCCCCATAGACTCCCTACTGAAAATTGTCCCGGAAATCATTCCGGGTTACTGTTGCTTTATCATGGCTTTGTAATGCTTTGCAATTGTTTACTAATGATATTTTGTGTTGGGGTCAAAAAAGAGTGACATGGAGCTAGTTCCAGATTTATTTGATGGCTTTCTAATGGGGTTCAGCGCGCTGATGGTTTAATGGTGATTTAATGGTCTGTAATATTCAAGCCTATAATGGTGTTACTCTTCAGGAAGTCTGCACGAAAGCAAGAAAACAGGGTGCTGATTTTAATCTAGCTAGAAATGAGGAAAAAATTCCATTAAGATGCAACAACGTGGCTAATTACAGACTGAATTCATCTCGGATTGGTAGCAGCCTTGAGAATGAGCGGTTTAACATCAGAAACCTATTAGAGCTTCGATGGGAACACCTGAGATTGCGTTTCATCCTCATTTTTGTTTTTCGATGTGAACATTAACTGAATCTCTTGACCTGTATCTGCATTATTGTATGCATTACACTGCTGCCAAATGAGTGGATAGGAGGAGTGCTCTTAATAGAGCGACCGGTGAATGCATGCCAGTAATGCTATGGATTCTATGAATTCAGTGATCTTTAAATGGCTTGTGTGTAGACACTGAATCCTAATCTGCAAGCATCAAGATTGTTCCAACCCTGCTCTTTTACTCCCTCAATATATATCCCATATAGACCCGGCTGTATTATGTACAGTTTGTGAGTGTGTTTGTCTCTGCAGGGACCTGTCTCTGCAAACCACGTTCACTAACGTAACGTCATTAAATCGCCAATCATTCTCCTTACGTCTGGGCTTCGAAGAACCACTCTGGCATTGACAACGCCCCTGCATTTATCCATAACTTGGGCTTTACAATTTGCTTAATACAAATGTTAAAGCAACTGCACAAACATCAAAGATGACCTTGCTGATCTGTCTGCAATCTGCAGTGCTGCACTACTGAGTATAAATAGCTCTAGAAAAAACAATGCTTATGTTCAAATGCACCTACTGCAGTTCGATGCCGTCTTTGTGAATACCTATTAATTTACAGACAGGTGGATAAAACACGGCCTTGAACAGGTCAAGATTCATTGCGAAATGGCCGGAGTTCAGTTGACTGGGCGCATGAATTTCTGGAAAAACTGCTGTTCAGGAAATATCCACTTATTGTGCACGTCTCAGGCTGACGGTTAAAGGTGACGAAGGCATGTCTAGCTTTCCGGTGCTGGGTGGGACGGCATTTGCATTCCTGTTACACCTTAAAAGCCGTTCACCTTTGAAAGGCAGACAGTGAGGCAGAAGGTCTCGGAACAGGAAGCATCGTGGCCATTACCGTCATTATAGCACAAAGCTGTGTGGACTGACACACAAAAATAACTCCATTCCATTCATGTTAATTTTGGCTCTTTGTGTCAGCTGTCAGGTCTTATTTATTACCGGGGGGTGACGGAAGAAGCGAATGTTTGTTGGGAAAGGTGGTGAGCAGTCAAGGGTAGACGTGGAGGGCTAAGAACAAAAAAAAACAATCTGTATGTGCAAACCGCACGCTTCAGCTTTACAGAGGTGAGAGGTTTAGACCAGTGTGATGACCTACTTCAGGGGAGGGAAATGCTTGAGTCATTGAATGACTTTAGACCTCCAAAAGTACGAGCGTTGAAGGGCGCTTCTTCTCATATCCGTCCAATACCTCTACACTATATATATATATCAGTTAAATGGGTTAGGCATCCAATCACATCTGTTTAGCACCTAATGACATGTCATTAATGCTTTAGCAAATACAAAATATGATACTAGACTGTGTTGCTGAACTATTTCAATACGCATTAGTAAGCAAAAAAAATGAAAAGAAAAGAAAAAAATTGGGCATCTCATTTGCCTTAATTTATGGCACAACCTCCATCCATCCATCCATCCATCATCCACCCAAAATCTATACAGCTTATCCGACAGGGTTGTGGGAATCCTGGAGCCAATCGCAGCTGACTTCGGGCAAGAAGCTTTGTAAACGATTTGCAGGTCACCAGTCTATCACAGGGCTAACACAAAGAAAAACAACCATACACACTCACATTCACACCTACGGGGAAGTCACAGTAGCCAGCTGACCTAATCTGCAAGTCTTTGGACAGTAGGAGGAAACCGGAGCTCCTCGAGGAAACCCAAGCAGGCACAGGGAGGACCTGCATACTGTTTACAGAAATCCCCAAGTCGGCCAGCAGGTTTGAACCCAGAACCTTCTTGCTGTGATGCGACAGGTCTAACCCCGCCCACGACCTCCAGCTAGTTCGCAAAACCATGTTGATGTAAGCCTAGGTAATTTGTTAACATTAACTGGTTAGACTTTACTAAGGGAGCCTGTTTTCTTTGCTAACACCAGATTAGACGAACAACAAATCCAGTCGGTAACATCACTGGCTGGACAGAAAGTCAACTTCACACGAGAACAGTAACTTATCCTGTAACTTTTTCTGGTTTCTCTTCCTAGTTTTTTTTTTTTTACTATCCAGACTCAGCATTTCATATTTCACACACAGCAAATGAAGCAGAACGTTGTCTACCTGAGCAAACATTTCATATCCTAATCTTCATATATATATAGCAGAATATTTTGCAATAAATGCTCATAACGTAGATAAAACCATATTTTTATTTATTTGTTTCATTTTCCTTTTGCATAATCTTACATCTGATCATTCAGTCCCATTCAAAATGTCACTACTGAAATACATAATTCATAAATGCGTTTTCTCTATATTCTCCTGATAGTTGAAACATGAAAAGAAAAACAACTAGACACAAAGCAACGTACACTGAGTAAAACGGGCACCCTTGTTTATTTTATTTGTTGATATTGGAATTTAATAATTTATTGTCTAGGTCACTGCTATACTGTCAAATATAAATAGAAATTGGTGTGTTTGTGTGTGTATTAGTCACACACAGGGATAGGTCTGAATAAAAATAGTCAGATCTCAGCTGTGGGCAGGTTTTATTCACAAACACACACACACACACACACACACACACACACACACACACACACACACACACAATTAAGCAAAAATATATCTCTTGTGTGAAAAAAGCTTGCCACATTTAAACAATCTTAAATAGTTACAGAAAGGCGTATAGAAAAATTATTTTTTGCATTTTAAGAAGAAAAAAAAATTTAAAGTACACAAATAATTCCCTTACAACATCTGTAGAGGAAAATCATTTATCACATGGATTTTAATGCATTTTTTCGATGCTTACAGGACAAACAAGCTACAACATGCAGCAGCGAGGATATTAACACATACTAGAAAATGAAATCACATTAGACCATTTCTGTTGTTGTTGTTGTTGTTGTTTTTTGTCTTACCCTCTGTTAAGATGTATTAAACGTATAAACTTTTATTATATAACTTTACCATTTATCTAGCTTTTATTATTTGCTTTACTGTTGCTGGCATGTTAACTTATAACATACCTGTAACATACATATAACAAAACGTTTGCATTATTTTTCCTAATGTAGTTTACATGCTATTATATTATATATTTTAATATTTTAGAATTTCCTTCTGTCTATGACTGCTATTATTTATTGCACAACTATTTGCATTATTGTGTGGATGTTTGCTTATGGTTTCTTTATTTTTCTGTTATTTTTTTTTTAATTATTATTATTTAAAGGTCCACTAGGTAGGATTCAGTTCATTGGAACCAACTGAATGCCCCTCCCTTAGTGCTGTCTTTCCAAGCGTGCATTAGAACGTATGGTAGCCATGAGTAGTACTTCCAAGTTTCATTTTCTCATGCTAGATAATAACTATGATCCTCCATTTTTCAAAATGTGGGTTCTCGAACTTGTTTTCTAGAACCAGCCATCACTGATTCCTCCCTTTTATATCTTCTTCCTCGCCTTCATTTCTACTTCTTCATCGTCCTACCGGTGCTTCCTTCTGGATTCATGCCGCCACTTGTAAAAATGCGAAACATGGAAGGCGTTCTAGAGGATCGTCCGTCCTGGGCTACTTTAGCGGCGCAACGTTGCGTCTCTGTAGAAGCGGACCAGCGGCCTACATTACTGTATGTAGATAAAAAGGGCTCATTCTACAGTATGCTTATGAAAACACAATGTGGACCTTTAACACTGTAAAACACTTTACGATTTAAATGTATGAATGATGCTGTATGAATACATTATTATTATTATTATTATTATTATTATTATTATGGGTGGTGAAACCACCCATATTACTGTTCCTTTTTTTGGGGTTTTTGGCCAGCGGAGCTGCGGCCGAAGGCCGCTGCTCCGCCGTCCCTGCTCGAGCTCGTAGAGA
>JAOVYU010000026.1:10700040-10718936 GCA_025674565.1 Synodontis membranacea
ATATACTGTAATATATATATATATACTGTGTGTGTGTGTGTGTGTGTGTGTGTATTTTCCCTTCACTGTTCATATTTGTTCATTGATTTCTCTCCTTGGCTTTGCTTAATTCATTGTAACTGTCTTCCACCAGTTTCAAAACCTTTTCCATCAAATCTCTGCCAAAAGCCTGGAGGAAATCTCCAGCCATTTTTCAACTGCTGTCAAGTTCAAAACAGGAATGTCTCACACACATAAGCCTCGTCAACACTAAAAGCACCATAAGGCTTGAATAAATGAAAGAACAAGAAAAGCTTATGTCAGCTGACTGCTGTCTATACACTGTATGTGTTCCACTGAGCATGCAAACTGGTTTAGCGAACATATAAAGCACAAGGAAACAGCAAAATTCCCGGAAAAAAAAACCCTTTCACTTCATCTTTAGTAGAGTTTAAAGGTTTAACAAGACAAAACATAAACAGGTGCCCAACTTTCAGAGAAAATATAGTTAAATAACTTCAAAAAAAATTTTCTTTTTTATTGCATTTAAATTATTAATCCATGTAAGTTATAAAGCCAACAAAACCATCTCTTTTATCCATTTGCAAGCAGCCAAGGGCACAAAAAAAGGACAAAAATACACCATGCAGTGTAATACTTATTAATAATCCACCCACCTGAGTGTTATGTAAGGAATAAAACACAACAGGGCGTGCTGTTATAAGAAAATAGTCCACGACCGGTGTGGTGTGCCCTGACTTGAAGCAGAGTTACTGTTACCACGCTGAAGTTGATTATTTTCAAATAACAGCAAGTGCTGAAGTGCTTTATTCCACTTTCACCACAGCAAATCATCATGCTTTATAACCATGTATAGTAACATTTAATGGTGGGGAATGCCAACAAGAAAAGTTCCTATTATCATTTACATTACAATACAGCAGCTATAAACAGTCATTCCCTCACCAGCCTCTCAAAAATGACACCAAACAAACAAAAAAAAAATGCAAAATGCAGCTTGTCATCTTACTAAGAAATCATAATGCACATCGGCCCTGTAAAGTTTTCCCATCCCAGAAAACCTACTGACCATTACAATGCACTAACACTGGAGACTCCTTCCATAAATGTGAATTTATGATAACCATCTCCTTTTGAAAATCTTCACATCAGCAATTACTGTATAGGATGTTTTTTGACATACAATGCAATTTAAAAAAAAAATTTTTTATCCATTTGTTATTAGCCTTAGAAATAAAGTATTACAAGTGCATTAATAATTCCTATGATTTGTCTTGCGGCCAGTACAACTCTTACATCTGTTGTTACAGATGTTTAATCAATATCTTCTGACCAATCAGAATTGAGAATTTAGCAGTGCCGTGGCAAAAGAGAGAGAGAGAGAGAGAGAGAGAGAGAGAGAGAGAGAGAGATGCACAAATTATATGCAAATGTTAATAAAAAAGCTGCACTAAGTAACGGTATTGTAAAAGATTAGTTTCTAACTGGTGCAGTTGCTTTGGTTTTTGTATTCTTGTGTGAATGTTGCGTTAATGAATTATAGCATATATCATTTATGTGTATTAGAGTCCACGGTCAGTCACCGTGATTTGTTCCTGGTTTGTCCATTAGTTTTATACACTTAAGCAGCAAGGCCAGAAGCACTTTGTCACATTGTACAAGTCTGGGTACTTTGTGGTAATCATGGGCATATGCATTATTCACTTAATGCATTATTCACATGTAGTGGGCTCCATGGAGCTCTGAACACTTCAAAGCTGAACTGCACCTTTTCTCTGCAGAGTGGCAAAAAAGGGTCTAAAACCAAGCTGGAGATGGAGTTTTGGTGCACTTATATCTGGAGCACAGTCATTTACTGGAGTTTGACTACTTAAGCTAGGTAAGGGTCAATTGAGCCTAATTAGACTAGATGCAATTTTGAGCCATTTTCTCAGGTTTTTTTTTTTTTTTTTTATAAACACACCCCCTCACCCCAGTTATGCTGCACCACCAAACTGAAAGATCATGGGCCTGCTTTATTGCTTTAAGTGCTTCAGGGCACAAGCAGAGAACAGAGAATAAGAATCTTATTTTTCATTCTCTCAAGCATGTTCTATATGACTAGCTCTTACAATCCCTGTAGTGCTCACGTACACCTAAGAAATGCTGCCTTAAAGCAAAGCTTCTGGTGGTCTTCATTGTTTGTGGAACATCAAAAGCATTTGCACTCTTTGAACACTAGGTTGACTGGTTCTGCGAAATTTGGCTACTCAAAATTGTACATAGGTGTGAATGTTTTTTTTCGTCCCTGTAGTGGCCCTGTGATGGACTGTTGACCTGTCCAAGGTTTACCCTGCCTTGTGTCTGTACACAAACCAACAAAGGGTAAGCGGTACAGAAAACGACTGAGAGTGAGTATGAGAACATGCTGGTCACATGATCATGTTCTTTCATAGAGAGCCTGTGTCATAACTGAGACAGGAATCACCTGTACAGATTGATCACAATGGCCAGGACACGCTATGCATTATATCGTTATACAATCACATTATAACTATTCATAAGAATTCTTCAGTATCTTTCAAACAACACCAGTCCACACATATGCGATCTACAGTGCCCAAGAAAGAGGCCACAGAAATCAGGCAGTTTAGTCGACTTTGGAGCTCTATTTCATTATGTTAAAGGGTCGCCTCAGTTGTGGCTACAGAGCTCATTATGTGCAATCATTTTCCCCATGTTAGGGACTTTGTTTCATCAATCAAAATTTTGGGAAAATGTTTTAATAATTTATTTATTTTTAAGACATGTTGACAATTTTCAAAAATAGCTAATTTTTATTTATTTAATAATGGTATTATGCATAAAGAAATGCACAGTTTTGCATTGTTTATGATTCAGAAATTAAAAATGAGTCTTTTCAGTTATCATTTTCTTTAATTCAAATAGTGTTCAGAATATTCAATTGACAATTGAAATGATCAGAATGTTGAAGCAGGTACAGGTAATTGAATCAAATCATTACCGGAGTACATTGTTACACCCCTACCAAGTCCTGACTACACTGTAAAATAAAGTAATAAAAATATGTATAACAAAAAATATTCCTATACAATTTAAGAATAAAAATATGTGCAAAGAGTAAAAAGAACAATCACGTTAAAAGATGGATGATGTTTGTTTCATTTCTAAACTTTGTAGTCAGTTGTGTGTACAGTTAAAGTGCTCTCAGAGGAAGGATATTGGAAGGATCCCTGTTAAGAACAGTTATAGCCTAAAGAAAGAAACTGTGTGGAATTGGAATGCAGCTTTCGATAAACACTACTGGCTATCACACCACACACTGCAGCTGAAAGTGGCACTCAGTTATCCCCACCAGTATCATCAGCTATGCATAGCATTGCCTTTAACTGAGTGTCAAGCTCACTACTTTGTACACGGTTAGATAAACATCACCAGGACAATAATTACTTTTGCTTTATCTAGAGTTGGTTCAATAAGGCAGTTAGCTTACTTGTCTATCAAGACGTACAGTAGCATACTGAGAGAATCTGTCATTTGATTATCTTACAACCAGCACTGTAGGCAGAAAAGTAGCAAAGCAAACTCAGAAGAGATTTCGTCCCATGAGTCCCACTCATACGCAGTGACCCCGAAGGTATGATAACTGTGCCAACTCATTTTCTTTTAATTGGTTCACTTTGTTTATTCGGCCCTTTATGCCCACATAAATGTCCTCCGCGGATTCCAAAAATTACTACCAAGCACTAAACCAAACAAACACCTTGTTACTTCCTTAATATGCTAAATCTGATTTTGTTCATTAGACTTGTAAATGTCGGCATTTTCTTTCCTTTATGTAACCGATAGCAGAACCGCAGTACAAGATGTAACATTAGCCAAACCAATGACACTGTTAGATTAAAATGGTGTATTACTTGCAAAGTCAACATTTGCCACAGACTTCATTAAATCCCAAATCCTTTCGAAAAGTTCCTCACTCTTGTTAGCAGTTGTGGAGAATTCTTGATTAATTGTACTTTATGTAATATGAAATAGGTTTAAGTTATTATTAGTGCCTATACTTATTATTAGATATGGGTATTTATACTTTATTATACAACAGTTAGTTCCATTCCGCTAATTTGACTGGTGTATCACTCCACTCGTTTGCATCCTGCACATAAAATTGCACTTAGTTCGAAACGGTTACTATGGTAGTGTTAGTGACATTATCTTATGCATACTATCCAGGAATATGACTTTTGACTTAAAATATTAAAACTTGAAAAATGGAAAATAAGAAGGGACTCCAGTTTTACCCAAAGCACCTCTAATGGAAACGCTCATGTTAATGTGAGCTAGTTAGCCAGCTGATCAATGTGCTATAAAGTGAGTTTGGCTGTTTGGTATCTATTTCCACTAACAGAGCGACAATAAACAGACCATTTTCCTATATTGCATCCAAAATGTCAGCTAGTCAATATCAATATCTTGTTTGTAAAACTGTTAATAAAGCAATATCACACTCGAGGCTGTTCTGTTGGACTGAATTTCAGCAATGGCTGCGATTAACTATGCCTCCAGAATAATTTGAGTATTATTGAGTATTATTAAAATTAAATACTTGTACTCTCACTTGATTACTTTAACAAGAAAAAAAATGTCATCAGTGAGGAAAAAACTACCAGTTATAATTGCCATCTGCTGTGACCTTCACATGCTACACAGTGTAGTTAGCGCTATGGCTAACTATTGTGTGTCTGAATGTGGACCACCAGACTGAAGAACTTAAGCGGCCTTGGCCCTACCTCAGTAAAAAATATTTCGAAGCGCAAAGACTCGTACAAAATGAGCCATCTCCTTTGGCCCATGTTGTGGGAAGTTTTGCTAATTTGATAACATTAACTTCTGTGTTTAGCTAAATTAGCCTGTTTTCTTTGCTAATGCCAAGCTTGCCTAGCACCAGTTCCAGTAGCTAACCTAAATTGGCTAAGGGGCGAATAAAATTCTAACTAACCATAAATCTTAGTTATTCACAGCATGTTTTACTTCTGATATGTTCATTAGCAGACCATAGTCATAGTCATGTGTATGACCATCAAACTGATGTCTTCAGGGACGTCTTCAATTAAAACGAGTTACTTGTTTAAAATGAAAAACGTGTAATGATTTTAGCTACGTAATAAAAGCTACTTTTGTCATGAAAACATGACATTGACTCAAATTCAACAATAAAACCTTTTACTTTTTTAATACTTGAGCACCTTTAAAATGTCGCATTTTTTTTTTTTTTTACTTTGACTTGAGACCATATTTTGCAGGATGCTTCCACTTCTAACTTTTAAGATTTTTGACATTCTAACTTACTGTATACTTAGTTATAATTTCTCAGTACACATTCACAGTGGTTACTGAATAAGTAATAATATTTCTGCTAAATCGTATGCTTTAAGATGAATAACTGTATAATCTGTCTGAGCATCCCGCAATACTGTTCATTAGTGAAATAGTCACAAACTGTCCAGAGGCTAGAAAGTATCCAGGTTCATATTACAAATGTACATATGAGAAATGTACAAAATATAGCTTGAGAATAGAGATTAGAAATAAAATGTTTTTTTTCGTTATATTGGATATATACAGAACAAAAAAAACCCCATCATCTGCTTTTGGTCACAAATTCACAAACTCTTAATGACTTTTAAGCACCACTACATGTTCTATGATACATCTAGGATCAACTGAATCTATGCCTTTAATCATAGTGAGGAAAGAGGACGTGAAGTGGCTATTACGTATTGTACTTTTCTCCACTAGAATTTTTAATAGAGAAGTCATTTTCGTCATGTCATTGACTCGATGTCAGTTAATCAAGGTGGATAGAAACCTCTTTAAAACTGGTTGAATGCTGTGAAAATGAGCTTGCCTCGATATCACATGTTCCCAAATCAAAAGCAGGCTTCACAACACATAGGGTATTGATTAGCTTTTCTTTAGCTACACATGACTCCCACGCTTCCTGTGAAAGACCAAATGAAGAAAACACAGTGCCCTAGACGACACTGGATGTCTATGTTAAAGTAACTGAAGGTATTTGTGATATCTCAATCACTTTGCAGGAGCCAAGCACAAGGCAGGAAATGGATATGCTTTCAGACATAGACCGAAACGTGTTATTTATTTCAATAAAGCAGTGTTTTTTCCTTGAAAAATCTGCTGCGTTTTGCTGTAATGGACGAGATTCAAACTGACCATGTTGCCTGCAGTGGAAGGCTAACCGTATGTAATTGTGGGCTAATGGGATCCAGCGATGGCTTCAGTTTTCTCTGTGCTCCAAGCAATGACCCTTCCTCCCATTGCTACTCCGCTGAGTATTTGAAGCTGATGCGTATGAATTTTTGCCTCCTGATAGAAAAAAATGTTGGCAAATGCATTTCTACAGCTGTAAAAACGCCACACCTGCAGAACGGTTCTGTTAGACATGCCCACCCAAGACCACTCAGTGAGCCCCCAGGAGAAAGGGAGTACTTAACACCAAGCACACTGTAGGGAAAAAAAACACAGTGTATATAAAATGCATTAATGTAGATTAAAATAATATATACTGTAGACTATTCATTATTTAAAGGAAGCAGCAGTATGATAACAAAAAAAAAATAGGTTAACAAGCATTGTTCTAACAAATGAAGACAGTTTGTGCACTTTAGTATAATTTACATATATGGAATGGACCGCACATTTAATAATTCATAAGTTTTGGGATGGAGTCACAGTCAGTAAAGTCAAGTATACTGTATGCTCATTATTTTTTTTTTCTTTTTTCTTTCTATTGTCTGGTAAACATGATTCTGATTATTCCATACATGTATATGTGTTGTGAAATACACTCACAAAAACTGGGCAGTTGAAGATTGGAAACATGTCACCTGGTCTTTTTCCAATCTTCAACTGTCCAGTTTTTGGATGAACCTGTACCCATTGTAGCTTCAAATTCCTGTTCTTGGCTGACAGGAGTGAAAAGCCAATATGTTTTGTAGCTATCGAAGTCCGGATCGCTTGAACGTACGGCATGGTGTGTGTTCTGAGATGCTTTTCTGCTCGCCATGGTTGTAAAGAGTGGTTGTTTGAGTTAGCCTTCCTGTCAGTTTGAACCAGACTGGCCACACTTCTCTGACCTCTCTCATCAACAAGGCTTATTGTTTATTATTGCTTATTGGATGTCTTTGCATATTGCACCATTCTATATTGAGTTTCTGAAATACTCATGCTAGCCCATCTGATTGAGTAACAAGTCACTGAAATAATTTTTTCCCCATTCTGAAAATTCTTCTGAACTCTAACTGAAGCCCTTGACTCGTATCTGCAGGACCTGATGCGTTATGCTGCTTTCAAATGATTTGACCAATTGGATTTTATGAATGAGCAGGTGTATAGGTCATCCATAGGCTACATATCTATATGGACTTTCACATATATTGAGTGATTATAATACTAATATAATTAGCAATAGTAATACTAATACTAATTCGCAAGTTTAGAAAAAAGAAGAAGAATTTATCCTTTTAATTTTTTTATTTTAACTATTTGATCACTCGTAAGTGTGGATAGTCCAGTGCAATTTACTTGTCTTTAATAGAGTATAATTTTATCATAATACTCAAATATTCCCTTAAGTATCAGTTTTGGGATCATAGTGACTGGATGAAATACTGGCTTATAACACAAAATTATTAATAAGCCATAATAAATCATCTTTTCAATTAAAAAAAAAAAAGAAAGGAAAAAGAAAAGTCCCTGTTTTGACTCCAGGAATTTGGGATTATTTCAGGCAGACAGTTTCAAAAGCCTACTCATCTCTCTGTTAACACAGAAACCGTAACAGGAAGAATAACATCTGCCTGCAAGATGACACATTTTCATCATCAACCCTCAGCAAATCTGCCAAAGGAGAAGCAAGTGACAAAAGTAACAAGAGAAGGTAAGTCCTGCTGTCCAGAACAAGGCCTGCCAAATGCATCCAAACTTTCATTTTATTAGAACCTGGCATAAAAGCAATTGTGGAGATATTCTGGTGACTTTCCCACGTTTTATTTTAGAGGTGTGACAGTGTTCCTCGCAGATGGCAGAAGATCCCTGTGTTCTGTTCAGAGGATAAAAGCAGGCTCAGCAACACTTCCTGACACAGCTGAATGAGTAATTCTACCATGAGACGCCTCATTCTCTCATTAAACCATATTTAGCTATACATAAGCGGACCATTTCCCACAGTAAACCCTGGCCAGAAAATGCACTGAATACCTTTTTTTTTTTTTTTTTTTTTCAGCTTTATGCTTCAGGAAACTGGGCTGATCTCATCTATCTTGGCAATTTCAACTTATTAGGGCCAATTAACAAAACGTTGTGGTCTGTGAGAGGAGGGTTCGTAATGCAATTTTCACGCTAATCATTTCAGGGTTATGTGCTATGCTTAAGTCAGACTATATTAATACAGTGTCGTAGCGTGCTGATTGGGAAGACGTATAACCTAGACGTGCTTAACGCCTGACAGATTAATCACTCAAACCCGTCCCACTTCCCTCTGGCCCCTGCACGCTAGCAGATGCACCCACTGAAATGACACATCACACGTTACATAAAGCTAGTTTGAAGCTGTGTGAAGGCTTTTCTATAAATTGACCAGGTTGGGAAATGTTCCAGCATACTAATCATAGAGCATTTGACAGACTTGTTTAGGGCTTTAAACTCCTTCCTGCATGTATATCAATATTTTATTAGTAGCATTAATATTAGCAGAAGTAGTTTCTTCCAAATTCAGGACAGAAAATAAGCCATTTTAAAGTGATAGTAGCACTCCTATTTCTCATGATCGTGATGCAAGGGTTTTAATATAGCATATCACATGCAATTTTAATATAGCGCCATAATATAGCAGAATTATACATTCCTAGTATTTTCATGACCAGCACCTGGTGGAAAGTTTATTATTATATTAGACTGGTGCATAAGTTTGTGGCCTTTTGGCCTTTATTTGCAGTTTTTTAAATTGATACAGTGTTAGTTTTCAAATTAATTGCCATTAGATCCTTTGACTTTCTGCCATTTCATCTGGCAAAGAAGAAATACTGTTGTGCAAGAAGGATTCAGTCGTCTTCCATTTCCTCTGGTCTACCAGTTGTTGGTTTATCATCTAGCTTGAATTTACCTTTTCGAAACAGTGAAAAGTTCTTGACCGCAGAAATGCCAATAGCAACGTTGGCGTAAACTTTGCAGATTTCATCACTTGCTTCCCTTGAGTTTTTTCCACTACTGAATAAGAACAGAAGGCAATGATGAATTTGAATGTTGCTGGGCTCCATGCTTGATTAATAATCTACCTAAAACAACTGCTTTTATGGGTGTGTTTTGATAAATATTTAAAGATATTTACTAGACCATGAACTTACGCAACAGCCTAAAAGGGAATAAGTTAGGGCATGAAACATTATCAAGAGGCGTGGTTGTTTGATATGCAATTCGTGGACAGATTTGGTGACTTTTAAGGCCCCTTTAGCAGCTTAGGGGCACATCCAGTGAATTTGTGAGTAGTAGCAAGTGTTCTGCACATGATACATATGACCAAGTTATGTTTATGCAAACTGATGTTCCCAAAGACCAATCACCATTGTTAAAAAAAAAAAAATCAACGATCACCGTGTTTACCAATGACACCTTTGCTCCCAACAGCCAATCACTGATCTCTGTGCTTACCAATGACTAATCTCTGATCACCGATCACTGATCACCATTGTTCCCAGTGACCAATCACAGGTTATCTTTGTTCCCAAAAGCCAATAAATGATCTATATTGTTCCCAACAGCCAATTACTGATCAACATCACCGATCGCTGCTGTTTTTTTTCTGATGCGTATATCCTTTTTTCTTCATTTGAAACATTCTTCTATATATTTACAAGTAATAAAAGTGAGTTTGCTTCATCCATAACTGTTTTTGTTCGTGTTCTATTTCCCTACTACTCACCCAAACACCAAAGGAAAAAAAGGAGCAAGACTTTGCTCTGAACATTGGAAGTGTGATTGGAACAGGTGTGCATGATTAGTAATCAGGGGACTGGAAATGTTCTGTCATGGGATTAATCAGATGATACGTTCTGTGGTTCACTGGCTAGCTGAATATCTTGGGAAACGCAAGTCGTGATCTGATTAGTTGAGGATCGTGAAATACTGAGTTTCCAGCGAGGCTGACAGTGATGTGATGAGCCTTTACTCATGTGCGTTCCTCAGCTCTGTGATCGCTATACGTTTGTCAAATCAAGTACGTAATTAGTTTTCTTTCAGGTAATTATTTATGTTCTATTCATTCAGTATTTAGGTAAAGTATTTCAAGTAAAGTTATTTTTGTTACAAATGACTGTAAATAGTATAAACAGTTTTGTTTACTAATGTATATAGCCTTGATGGACAAAGAACAGTTTTTGTTAAGGACAATAACAGATTCTATGGCAGAACGATGAAAATCATTCTCCTTTTATCTGATTTTGGTAAAACCACAGAGGTGTCTCTAGCCTAAGCTTGGGTAAATGTTACACAGCAGGCACTTGACATTTAGCCTGCTCTCTGTCTTTCTGTGTGTGTGTGTGTGTGTGTGTATGAGAGAGAGAGAGAGAGAGAGAGAGAGAGAGAGAGCAGTGGGTGGACCTAAAAGCAGAAGCCTTTTACTTTACTGGTCCATAAATACCTTGAAGCGACATGTCGGACTCCCGTCCGTTTTGCAACGTATCTCACGCTTTGGTGTCATACATCCAAGTTTGAAAGGATTATTCAAATATTTCCAGCATTGTGGCATCATCATACATATTCATCGCACATTACCCTCAGAACCCTGTTGCTGCTTTGATATGGTTTGTTTCCTTTTAGGCATTTCTACAAGAATGGTATAAATTATATACAAGTTGAAAATGGGAAGGAAAAAAAAAAAAGTTGTACTGCAAAGTTAAGCACATCAACTTCTTGAGAAGTATCCACTTTAAACTGGCTATGACCTGGTATGAAATTGAGGATGAAAATGAATAAAAGTTTATTTTTTTAACATATTCGACTAAACTTATAATTGGGTATCAGCTTGATAACTAGAGCTCTGTTTGTGTCCTTATACACGTCAGCAAATAACAAAATGCATGAAAAAGAATGAACGCAAATACATTTTTTATATGAATCACTGGAAACATACAAAAAAAAATAAAAAAACTTAAAATGTGTGAATAAGTAAAATATTTCCAGTCGAATTACAAGATTACATGCATACAATTTGGTTTGTTGTATACTTGCTATGTCTTACATGCTATTTTTTCATGTCTTAAATGGAAATGGTAAACTTTGGATAAACCTTCAGTACTAGTGGAGTGTTCCTTTTGGTCATTGCTTGCTAATACTAATACTAATACTGTATAAGTCACAACGAAGATACTGTATATAGATGGTGCTGCTGGTAAGTTGTATGCAAAGGTTTTTATGTGATATCTGTGATGCCTTTCGCAGGGCTTGGAGGACAAGGTACATGTAGTCAGAAGCTGTAATGATGATAGCTCCAGGAGGTCTGCCATGTGATCAGGGTGAGAAGAAGATGGGTGTATGATGATGGAATTTATTGCAAATAGGAAGTCGTTATGGGACTTGTTAGAAGGTCTAGGCACAGGAAGGCGATGATCACTGGCTCTGGTAGTTAGGAGAGGTGAAATAGAACAGAAGGTTACATGTGCGGACAGGGTTCTACGATTGAGTGAATGACAGCAGGCCACCGGGATCACTCGGGTTGATGAGAATGGCCAGAGAATTAGTGTGACAAAATGGAGGCCTGAACATTTGACATTATGGTCATTATAAACAGTACACCAGGCAGCCATTTTTATTTATTTATTTTTTTTGATAAATGAATTTTTCTATAAATCCAATGGCAAGAACTCCCCAGAAAAAGAAACACATCCCTCTCACTGAAAAGAACAGAGAAGCATCACAAGCTAAGGCAGCAGCGCTTTTTCTTTTTCTTCAGCAGGATTACTGCAGTGCACGTTTCACCGAGAAAAAAAAAAACCCCCACCAATGCTATTTTAAAACCCTGTGACACATAAGCCTACAAGGTGAAAACATTGAAAGTTTTCGTTCAATTATTGTACCTGCATTTACTCTGTTATCTTGATTCCCATTTCCACTTGAGTTAAAAAAGACTGTTGCTGGGACTTAATTTCACAGCGTCCTTAACAAAGGCATCGAAAAATTGATTTAAGCACAAAGGTTTCCAGAAGAAGCAAACAAAATGTTCCTCAATTTAAGTCGAACAGCACAGACCAATTTGAGCTTACATGCAGGAAAAAGGAAAGAGAGACAGAGACGGAGAGAGATGGAGAGAGAGAGAGAGAGAGAGAGAGAGAGAGGCCAAAGAGACTGTTTCGTGTATTGGGTATTTTCCTTAGTAAAACTTTCAGATGTGTACAGTAGTGTCATAATTATATATTTATCTTTTTCATTCTTTCCATTCATCTGCAAGGTCCTGCCTAAAAAGCGAATTTAGTTGTGAATAGGCGGGATTTTGGGAAGAAAAACTGATGTATTGTTGATTCCTACAGTTTTTGTTTTGCTAATAACAAGGAAATAATGGAAATCCGTCAGGTTACCAAAACCTTTTTTTTTTTTTTTTTTTTTTTTTTTTACATGCTTATATATTTCCTAGGCCTTTTTAGGTATTGAAAAAAGTGGCATCCCATGACTAATTGCTTTTGCCAGATATTTTTATAGTATGTACCACAGCGCTGTTGAAAAGTTGTGGATTCATTTTCTAAAATAGCACTTTGACAAGTTTCTGCCATGACATAAATTGTTGTAATAGGTTATATTTTTTTTCTAGAATTACAGTGCATTCAGTATTACTTGCATGATTAAGGATTAAAACAAAGTGATTATTTAATGAAAAACATATAATTGTTGATTTATTGAAGGAGTCTCCAGTGTCAGAGCTCTGTATTGTCAGATTACAGAAGAGTTTCATGATTTAAAAAAGTGGTTAAAAAAGCAGAATCATATTGTTCAGGTTACATCGCTATATATATAGTTCCCTATAACGGCACATACGAGGTGTTTTATATATACTATACAAATGATTACTTAATTGCATGAATCCCAGATCTAGCATTTTTGTGTGCTTCTTGACAGTTTGTTTAGTCTTCGATGTTCTTATCTTCATAGGTATTCACAGGAGGCAAGGCACAATCAGTAGGACATGTATTATTATAATTATGGTCACAGTCCATGGTACGTTGGTTAAATACACAGGCAGGGAAGGTAAACTTGGGCAGATCCATATCCATTATCCAAACAGTGCTTGCATTAAACAGTCAGAGACCAGAAGAGGATGAGGACGGCTTGTCAAAAGGTCTATAAGTAATAAGACAAAGGATGTGATTTAATTAAGATTATTAATTATTTAATTAAACTCTACCTCTGTTATCAGCAGTCATGTTGGTGCAGAATGGTGCATTGTCTGCTAGCTAGTTTATAACAAGCAGGAGTGGGAAATACTATTGTGGAAATGGTTGAAATGCTTGTCCTCTTAACGGTCCACTATGTAGGATTCAGTTGATTGCAACCACTGGAATGCAAAACGGTCAATTGCCTGTAGCGTACTACCAAGTACTTACACTCACACTCACTTTGCTTCTTCTGTGCTAAATAATAAGCATGATCCTTCATTTTTCAAAATCTGGATTCTCAAACTTGCACCAGCCAACACTGATTCCTCTTATATCTTCTTCTTTATCTTCCTTTCTTGTTTTTCTTCTTCCTACTGGTGCTTCCCTCTGGATTCACTCTGCTGCTTATAAAAACACGAGAGGTGCTCTCTGTAGATTTTTTTTTTTTACATTCTGGGCTACTCTAGCGGCGCAAGATGATTTATATGTATATGAAACGTGACTCATGTTTATTTTAGGGAAACACTATGATGAATCATGAAAATTCATCATACATCATGTAGTTAGTGCTATAGCTGTCAGTGTGTGTCCGAATATGGATACGCGAAAAGACTGCAGTGTTGAACTTGACTACGAGCGCCCCTTGACCCTACCTCAGCAAAATGTTTCAATAATTTGAAAAAAAAAAAAAAAAAACGTGTCTAATTTTGGAAGGAAAAAAAAAACGTTTTGGTAAGTTTCAGTAATTTTCTGGAAATTTTCGTCTGGCAAAATTTTCTTCGCTAATGCCAGGTTAGGCTAGCTTTAATTTCTTTCACTAATTAGCCATCTATGCAGAGTTAATCACGAATATCATCAGTAAATCTACATATTTGCACTGAATAACGTTTTCATGCAAAACAGCACAGCTGCTTATAGAAAAGTAATAAAAGTTTCCTCTGATAAAAAGTTTATTTCTGATGACTCAGACTTCCTGTGGTTAGGACTGCAGTCAGATGCTTTTGCTCATAGGTTATGTGTGTTTTCCTACAGACATATCTTTGAAAAAGATCTCGACTGGTTTGCTACTCCTGCCCAGAACCCCTTCGACGTTTCTACTAAATGTAGCGATGAAGCAACACAAAGTTATATCATTCAAAGTGTAGATTTTATGGGGAAAGCAGGAGCACATTCCCATCACCGCACATGATACACGAGCCTTGAGAGAGAAACGTGGCGTGCACTCAAATGTTTTCTGAAGCCCTTTATGGATATGCCCTAATTAGAAAGATTTCTAACTGCTCCAAACTGTTTTTCTCATGTAAAATATGGCAATAATTATGATAATTGCTCCTGACTGTGAAAAGTGCTGCAGCGTCAGAATGGTGAGATGCAAATCTAAGCTTGGTATTAAAAAAAAAAAAAAAGCTTTCCCTGAAAAGAGGATTCAATATTTCTTGGCATCAGACAGTAAGCTCAGAGAAAGCCGTGGAGGAGAATATTAAAAACTTGCATTGCCGTCAGCAGATAGGTCAACATCAGTCCTGATAGCACACACACACACACACACACACACACACACACACACACAGAAACTGGTTAGGTAGACAGTGTTTTTTTTTTTTTCTCAATAAGGAATATCACGTGACCCACTGCGCTGTTATACAAAAATAATCCATGCCAGGGTGGTGTGATGTGGCCTGATGCAATGCTGTAACCACCATGATGTGGACTATTTTCATATAACATCACATCTCAAAGTGTGTTATTCCACTTGTGCCACAGTGATTCGAAAATAATTACAATTTGTCATTTATTAATTAACTAAATGTTGTTCTTTTCAGTAGTCTATAGTTGCATTTAATGTTGTGCTTCGTCCATGAGACAAGATGGTTCTTGTTATCACTTGCATTATAGCAGCTATATTTAAGCGATATCACACGAGAGGCAGTGCTGAAGTATTGAATTTCGAATAGTCGAATAATGTGATATTGCCTTTATACAACAATTCTATAACCAAAAAAATTCATATCAATTAAGTGACGTTTGTGTGTTTTTGCTTGTCTAGTGGTAACAGATTCCGAAAAAAGACACACTCTTTCCCTGACTTTATACATTTTTGAGCTGCACATTCCTGTTAAAGGTGCTTCTGGGAAAATTGGCGTCCCGTCTTCTTTTCCCCATCTGACGAGCTTTCATATTTTAACTGAAAGTCATATTCCTGAAAAGCATCATTCGCCATGTCCTCTGATGATGTCGCTAACACTATACCGTAGTAACCGTTTCAAACAAGGAAGTGACATAAAGAAGAGCAGACGAGTGGTACGCACATTGAAACGTCCCAGGGAAGTTGTGTGAAATATCAGCTGCTCAATCGACTGTTGTATAAATATAGATGTGTGGTTCTCTCACCATCCTCTCCTGTTGTTTAAGTTAATAAGAGAAATGCAGTTTGCCGTGTGAGAGCCTGTTAAGCGAAAACTCCTCTGTAACGAAGACAGTTACAAAGCGTCGACTCCAAGACGTCCAAGATTTGAATAAATGGTACAGTAAATAACTGTCTCCTTCATTAAATCAGTAGGTTTTTTGTTGCTGGTGTTAGACAACACGTTTTTAAATTGATTTATTATTAGCTTTAGATTTTGTTTATGAGTTGTTACTATACGAATGTATTAGAACAAGTTCATTAACATAAACCCTGCCTTTTGTGTTACAGACAAAATTACCGAACGACCACATGAACTGACTAAAGCAGTGATTCTCCAGCTTTTCTGCACCCAATTAAACTGCAAAAACAATTATTCAAAATAATGGATAATATAATATGAGCATGTATTCAAATATTATAAATAATATTATAACAAAAATTCAATATTAAATAGAATAACTTGCATTTGTGTATACATGTACGGGTTGATATTTTCACAACTGTAACAAAATTAGAAAATCACCGACCCCCTGGCTAAGCTTCATGGACCCCTGGCAGCCCCTGGACCCCACTTGGAGAACCATCGGGCTATACAAATTAAGTCCTTTAAATGATGAATATTAAGTATGTTTAAAAATATATTAGAAGTATATTTCAAGAGGTAAGTGCCAAGCATTAAAAATAAAGCTGTGGCTCATTACATCATATTTCAAAAAAAAAGGTCCTGACCGTAATACTATTTGGCTGCCCTAGATTTACATAAATTTTTTATCTAAAGTCAGGGAAATTGGCCAACCGCCGTAGCCGTTGCTGAAAAGAAATATGACGGGTCAGCCCAAGATGTCTTGGAGAAAGGTAACCATAGCAACAAGCTTCTAAAGATGAGGCTTACGGCTGAAAATCTGTGCACACTTTCCATTTCTCCTTTCCATAAAACAACATCCCTCACCTTAAAATTGTGGAAATAACAGAGGAAGGATGTATTAAAAAAGAAGCTTGAAGTCTTGACAATAGTTACCTGACAATAAGGGAAGGAAGAAAGTGCCATTCGCTTGATTTTTCTTAAAGCTCCTGAGATCCATCACTGAGAATGAACGGAAGCTCGTGCCAGTCGGTTTAATATAACACACTGTTTCGCGACTAAAAATTTTCCTTTAAATAGTCTCTCGTGCCAATAAAGGTGCAGGACGAAAGGCTTTGTTTGTCACCGATTAAACCTCTTTGGGGCATTTAAGGCTGAATAGCGGAAAGATGATAAAAGAGAGGTTTATTGTGGTAAGAAACCACGGAACAGGCTCTGCTGTTATCAGATAGAAAGAATGGCCTTCCTGAAAGCCACTGAAGAGGGTACACAGTGAAGATAAACTACACTGCTACACACATACACAAACGCACAAACTCACAAAATTCAATAACTATGCAAGGACTAAACGCAGAAACTAAAGCAGAGGATCAAAGTCACTACTTTTAAGTAAAAAAAAAAAGTAGTAATTTCTCAGTAAGTAATAATAAAGTAATGAAAGGTGGCAAAAGTATTTGAACATGAATTTTGAAAAATCCATACGTTTGAATTATTTACATTTCATGCAACTCTGCAGTGTACTTAATAAATATACATTTTTGCAAATATTTGCTCATTTTGAAATTTGTAGATTCTACCATTTGTCAGTTATTTTAATCATGATCATGGTTTTGAGATATTAAATCTCAAAAATACAGATTTTATTGTGTGGGGTTTTTAAAAAAAAAAACCCCACACATACTGCATCTCAATGGGGAAGCATCTCTGAATAACCATCGCACTCATCCTATTTGAACATGTTGATGGATTGTATCACTGTCAGTTCTGATATTGTATAGTATATATGAGGCAAACATATATAAGGCTGAGGATTTTATCCAAAGCTACTTACAGCTGAGCAGTTGAGGCTGAAGGTCTGGTTTAAGGACCTGGGGCTGGAATCTGAACCTTTGGATCAGAGGCCAACTGAGCCGCCTCTCCTCAATATTGAGTATATTGTAGTGTTTTACTCTGCAGTGTACTTAATAAATATACATTTTTGCAAATATTTGCTCATTTTGAAATTTGTAGATTCTACCATTTGTCGGTTATTTTAATCATGATCATGGTTTTGAGATTTTAAATCTCAAAAATGCAGATTTTATGTAAATTAGGGAAAGACACGCTAAACCGATGTCAGCTTGCTGGGGAAAAGTTGCTTTATAGAAATTTAACTACATGAGCTAGAAATAATTTTCTATGTCAAAAACTAACCTGTAGTTTCAAATGTATGTTTTTGAAGGCAAATCTTACGCATGAAAAGATAAAGAAACACATGATAAAGAAAAACATTGGCAAAATGTACTCACTACGCAATATAAGATTTTAATTATTAATATTAAAGAAAAATTTATATAATCTGAATATTTTTGTAAGCTCCCAATGCTGTCGTACCTGCCCACTGAACTACTAGCCTACTCCAACACTTCAATATATAAATAAATGTCTTTTTTTTTTTTAAATTATTAATTAAAAAAGCACGCCTACAGGAGGTCGACGCACCCCACATTCATCACCGTGCCTTCTGAACTCTCTTTGAACCTTTATATGTGGCAGTATGAGACATGCGGAACACTGACCTACAAATGAGACCATAGGAAAGACAATAGTATCTATCAGAATCGATTTCTTACCTCTTACCTGTTTTCTGATGGATAAAACTTGTCAGTTTTCCTTCGGAATAATCACAAAGAGTCTGTGCATGTGTCTTACCGGACTGGAGTGTTACTGTGTCATTCTGTATGAGGGACAGTACTGTAAAGTGAATCACCCGAGAACTCATTCTAACGAATAGTTCGCTAGTAGTTCTTCAGGGGAGATATAAGACAGTAATTATCACTTCATTTGTATCAAACTATTACTTTATTATTACTTACTGAGTAATTATCCTATATTCATTAGTAGCCAATTACAGTACTGTGCAAAAGTCTTAGGCACATGCAGTGAAATGATGTAGAGTAATGGTGACTTCAAAAATGATGAAATT
>JAOVYU010000026.1:10730701-10748463 GCA_025674565.1 Synodontis membranacea
AATTGAGACTAGATTTTCATTATATTTCAATAAATATACTTTTTGTGACATTTTTGTTTGGTGGTGTGCCTTGTTATTTTTCTAATGTGAAACGTGCAGTGGCTCAAAAAGGAAACACTGAATTAGGTGATACTGTACTCTGTTTTTTACGTCAACCATTTATTTTTTTAAGGGTAATGTATTAAGCTAACTTTTAACTGAAATTAAAGTGCTTTCGGAGCATGACTTAGGTCATATTTAGGGTTTAAACTTTAGAAATGAGCATTTATTAGCATTTTTAGTGACTCAACCAAACATTCGTGATTTTCACACATCCACGCCGGGGTCTTGAACCTAACCCCGCGAATGCACGAGGTATTACTGTATTTACTGTATTTCAATACTACAAATCACAGATGACTGTTTTGTGTCTAACAAAGGCCACCATTCAAGTAGTTAAATGGCCAAAAGTATGTGGACACTTGACCACCACATCCGTATGTGGTTCTTTACCAAACCTTTGCCACTAAGTTGGGAGCACACAACTGTATAGTATGCTTTTATATGCTGTAGAATAACAATTTCCCTTCACTGGAGCAAATGGACCTGTTCCAGCATTACAATGTCCCTGTGCACAAAGCAAGCTCCATGAAGACATAGTTTGCTACGGTTGATGTTTAACAACTCGAGTGGCCCGAGCTCTGACCTCAAGCCCACTGAACACCTTTGGGATGAATTGGAACGCCGAATGTGCACCAGGCTTTCTCACTTCACACAAGTTCCCAACTTCCTCTGTTCTTCATTCTAGACTGAATAAATACAAATCTAGCAGAAAACCTTCCCACAAGCGCTATACCAGCAAAAGGAAAACCGACACATATGGGTTTGATGGTCAAATGTCTATATACTTATGACCATATAGTGTACGTCATTACTTTTGTCAGTGCCGCTACATTAATAAACCCCAGCAATAAGTCCAAGCTTGTACTCACAGAGGGGCTGCTCACTGCTGCCTATCACATAGCACAGAAACCCAAGAAGTGTGCTTGAAACGAC
Source organism: Synodontis membranacea (assembly GCA_025674565.1). NCBI lineage: Eukaryota > Metazoa > Chordata > Actinopteri > Siluriformes > Mochokidae > Synodontis > Synodontis membranacea. The sequence goes on from JAOVYU010000026.1 coordinate 10,731,737, forward strand.
TGGGCCATAATCCACAAGAATGTAGTTGAAAAGGAAGTTGGGACCTATTCCGCTAACTTTGAAGCTGTATTAGTATGGGTGACTTGCATGCCAATCCGTAAAACACACCACACACCGCATCATACTTGAGTGAACAGGAAACGAGGCACAGTGGGAGACCTAGAAATCCATATTACTGCTACTCCTCAGTGTCAAGTCCCTGAGAGGCACTGATGAAGGTGAAAGAATCTCTGATTAGGACGTATGAATAAAAATGACGGAGATCATCTTTGAAGCTCAGGCGAGGAGCAAAGAAAAAGAACCATGCTACATGTCAATGTCTTTCTGAAAATATAAGGGCAGGGAAGGAAGAGTCTCTTCTGATAGATATTCTCAAATTAGTCTTGAGATTATGTGACACTCAGTAGAAGTATGGGAAAGACATGGCACAGTTGCACCCTGAAATTCCTCTCTCTGGCATTAATGCTATTTGATTTCTTCCATTTCCATCATGGCATCGGAGTTGCCAAGTATAAAGAACAATGAGCACTTGAGATGTCCATAGTGAAGCGTGTAAAAAAAAAATACGTAACGGCTTTGTGAATATATAGGACCACGATTTTTTATGGTCTCTTTTAATGACTCGTTTCCTGCTCTTTAAGGAGATTTTATTATATAGTCAGTTTCTGAGGCTGGCTTAAGCTCCAGCTCAATCTTGAGTACTTCAATTACCCGAGATGTGGGTTTTATTTTTTCTTTTACCTGCCATTGGAAAGTTATTATTAGCATTGACTCTCACCAGGAGTGGCACCAACAGGAAAGCGATAGGGCATAACTTTCTTCGCCGTCAGTCAAATTGTTGCAACTAATTGCGTCTGTGAGCTCATGTATGCGGAAGAAGGTGGATAGCACATTCCTCCAAAGTGTGTCAAACTTCATTATTTAATTAATAATTATATAATCATTGGGAAATTGTTGTTCAAGACAGTTCAAGACAAAAAGTCATCTTTTATAATAAAAATAATCATCTTTGGGGCTGCATCGACGTTGCTTCCTGTAACACCACGCCACGACACTGTTGGGGATTATTTTCCTATGACAGCATTTCCTGTCATGTTTTATTCCTTTCAAAATTGACACTTTAAATGACTTAACAGCATTAATCTAATATGAATCCTATGATTACCCCCCCCCCTAAACTAGGGCAATAAAATCTCCTGGAATCCTTGAAATCAAGCCCTGAATATGTGTGAATGAATGGCAAACTTTACAAAACTTTGGCAAACTAACTAGTTTTCAGACATTACATCAGGCAGTAAGTAGATTTGCACCGCATCAACCAACTTTCTCTTCCTGTCGAACAGAATGCATAAGTTTAAGAAAAAGCTGCTTTTTATAAAATTACCAACCTCAGTGCTATTCTTTGTGTGACTGAGTAGTTTCACTTGAGCTGCACTTGCTTCATCATACTCATTAAATTGTACGTATCATCGTTGCTTATTCACATCCAGATGGTGAGCCAAATGCTGCATTTTGATTGTTCTTCGTCTCTTCATGAATATCTCATATGGTGCGTGCTGTATGCTGCGCTGCACTGAAATACCTTTATTCAACGTTTGCTTCAGAAAGCGAGGATTTTCAGGGGCTTTTAAAGTGACTCAATTACTTCGCCATGATGATACATTTACGACCATCAAAGCTGGATCCTTTCAAAGCGCGTGTGAAGTTTTGTAGTCGGTTACATCAAAATTTTATATTTTGTAAGGAAAAGACGGTATTTCGCTACTTACGGTAATACAAGTAAGGGGCCCCTAATCCATACAGGTTCTTAACAAAACTGCCCCGTGTAGCAAGAATTCATTTTTATAGACGTATGATTCTTTCTTGGATGTAAATCTCACTTGCTCGCAAATTGACGTCAAGTTTTGATTTCCGATATTTATTTCTCCCCAGAACAGTTTCAACGAATACGATTAATTGAGTCATTACAAGGCAATACCAAAGACAACAGCGGCTTGGGTGTATTAAAGCTCCTGCAAACGACTGTACAAATTTCATATCCAAATGAGATCTGTTTGCAAAGTTCAGCAGCTCCTGAGTTTATGGAAAAATCCTTCTCTGCCACCAGAGCAATTTGTTTTCATTACCCTAAATCACTAGATCAATACAATGGTAAATAGACTCCATTCATCTTACCAGAAAATATATATCGCAGTGCTAGCAAACACCATGTATAACTGGGAGTTAGCTGCAATAATGAACTGTGCATAATTTCAAATGATTTAAATGTGGGCCAATAGGGAGAGAAGAGAGTTGTTGACTAAAATGCTGGGAGGCTTAACTCTAGGGACGGTTTGGCATTTGTTAGATGCACGTCTAAGGTGTTTACAGAGAGCTGTCTGGCAGACAGCGATCCATCATGCATCCTGGCTGTGTCTGTAGTTGGTGTGAGCTTCTGTGTCACTTGTGACGATACTGTTGATGAATTTAACTAAAGTTAACTAAAGAGCTGGCATCATTGGACTAGAATGACAAAATACTGATTTCTTTCTAGCCCAGACTGTAGATTCATGCAGCCTATCAGTGATTGTCATGTCAGATGATTCCCACCTAGATTTACTCTCCTTTGGGACTGATATTTTCCGTTGCCCATTTTGCTGACACATCCATAACGCATCATCAGCCGTGCTCGAGAATTCGCATACCTTTTGAGGAGACTTAAAGTAGACAAACTAAGCACACTTTGTATAATTAAAGTTTAAATTGCACAAAGGACAGACTGCAGAGCTGTTTTGTGTGTGTGAATTATAGGGTTAAGACTTTTTTGTTTATCGTGCTTTGTATTTAGAGGAAGAGCATTACAGACTTGAAACGCTGTAAAAAAAACAAAAAAAAAACAGAGATCATGAACTCATGCATTGTTTTAGTGCTGAGATATTGTCAGACATTTGATTTTATGTTTCGTAAAAAAAAAAAAGAATGACAAACGTGTTAAGCTATGTTAGAGCATTTTGCTAAAAGAAAAAAATCTCAACAAAGTGAGATTGCTGCTGACATGTTCAGCATTACAGATTTTGTATTTGGAGCACCTGTACAATTGCACATTCATGCAATGATCCAGCCAGCCAAGCATGCAGCTGCAACACAATGTATAAAAATCATGCAAATATAGGTCAAGAGCTGCAGTTAGAGTAATGTACATATCAATGGGAGAAAATGTGATCTCAGCGGCATTGAGTGAGACATGGCTGCTGGTGTCAGACAGGCTGGTTTTTAGATACTGCTTAAATGTGTCTATAGATTACAAAAAACGGTGCGAAAGGCAAAAAACATCCGGTGATCAACAGGACAGAAAGGATTTGTTCGTGAGAGAGGGTGGAGGAGAATGGCAACACTGGCAAAACTCATATAACTACTCTATACCACCGTGGTGAGCAGAAAAGCATCTCAGAATGCACAACACCAGATCTTTTTCCAGTCTCCAACTGCCAATTATGGACTGTATGTGAATATTTACTAAAAAGGTGTTCTAAAGGCAAGTAATCTTAGAACATTTATTTATTTAATAGAATAAATAAATAAATAAATAATAATAATAATAGCATAGTGTAAATAACAAACTGCAACGCAGAGTACAACGATACTATAACATATACATTATATAAAAACATTAATGTAAACAATATCAATAATTTTTGCATCTGGCAAAAGCAAACTGAATTGCATTCTAGTGCAATACAGAACATTATTCCACTGATGTTTCATCAGCTGGTTTCATCACATCATTGCAATGCAGTTTGAAACTCCATCTTCATTTAAATGGCGCAAGGTTTGTGTTGTTTTCTTAGAGGTTGGTAACAGTTCATAAAAAGCGAACTAGGTTAGGGGGCAGGGTTAGCATTTAGAAATCCTAACACCATTCACATGTAGCCAAATTAAATCCAAAGACACTTTGACTTCGTACCCATTTTTTTTTTTCATGAGATCACGCGGATTTATACATGCTGTCTCTGTCAGTGATCATTGGTGATGCAAACAAGTACCAGACATGATACCATTCCCCAGCAATCAATTTCGTTCTGGTTAAAATATAAAATATTATGCAACTGCAGTCAAACTTCAGTGATCCCCGCTGTGGTCTACTTTACAGATAACAGCAGATGGCTTCCTTTTACATTACGTGCCTAATAAAGCCTATGATTCACACCATAGATAATCAGATTATGTTAGGGCTAATTTTTCTCTACCCAGAAGCAATCCACCATGACAGGTTATTGTACCATCACGCCTCTGTTTTCCCATCAAAACGTCCGTTTGTTTCTCTCACAGGAGCTGAGAGATAGATGCCGGCCATTAATTCTTCATTTGTCGTATATTTCTAAGCAACCGACATATGGCTGGCTCCACTCTTTTTCATGATGAGGCGTTGTAAGTGTTATTTTCAGCAGGAGTCAACATGTCTTGCCCTAGGCACTATTCTGACTGCTGCTCGGTTGTCAGAGTGATTTATCGGGAATATGTAAACCATATGGAGGAAATGACAGGAGAAATCACTTCAATAAGATGCATTTCTCGAGCTGAATAGTTCTGGCTCAAAGCGGGAAGAGTTAGATGATTGTGTTGTGGTCATGAAAAAAGTGTGCGACAGTGAAGAAAAGAGGCTAAGCAGAGGAGGAGCAGGTTGAACACTAGCGGTATGTGCTGCTGTCATTCAAAGAAACGTACTAGTATTTGCATTTGGTAACTGTTGGATCTGATGAAGCAGACCAATCGCTTGATACCTGAATGCAGGTTCCTGACACTCTGCAAACCAGAGACTATTAGATGTTGTTTTCCTTTTGTTTGAGTCCGATTCATGAGTGAACGCAGACAAGGTTACGCAAGGCAAATCCATCATCGTAATCTAGAGTCAAAACTGAGCAGATTGGGGCAAAAAAACAACTTGGAGCCCAGTAAAGGAGCTGGTACTTGCAAGAATTGGCAAAAGCACTATGCACATTACAGATCCAGGATGAAAGCTGGGCAGGAATGTTGCAAGCATTGCAAATGTACTTATAATAATAGTCTCTCCATAGTCTATATCAAAGATGATTTAGAAATATCGGTTCATTGTGACCAGTATTACATTGCCTTCAACAAGCATTAAAGCAATAATTTCGGTCAATTTCATTGTTAAATCAGGTTATTAGCGAAGAGAAAATTACACCCAAAAAATCCAAGTGAAAACATCTTAGTCAGATTTATCTAGTATTTTCGGTTCTACGATTACAGATTACACTAAACCAAATACCAACCTATTAGACCTTTACTTCTAGATTTTTTTTTATTATTATTGTTATTTGAAGCTTCGAATAGTCTTGTTTTATTATCATTTGAGCAGTACATAAAGGAATGCCCTCAAATATCAATCAACTATGAACACTGTTGTAAGAGTGGGCCAAAACAATGTGATAGACTAATAAACAAATTATTACATATTATTAAATTATACGGTGCACTTATTATTTCCCACCTGGTTTCTAAATGTTGGTTTATATTTTTTTTGGGGGGGGGGGGGGGGGTGACTACTTATTGAAACTTGCTGTGTTTGTAAGGACCACACAATTGTTGTTTAGGTGGTGATAAGTAAAAACATAGAATTGAAGGAGGGTGTACTTTCTTTTTCCCATGACTATATATGTTAATAGAAGCTAATAGTACTTTTCAAATTTAAGCTTTTGTTTCTAAAAGAACTAACAATTTTGGCTGCTTACTGCAATTTGAAAGCTTCGAATGTATAAAAGCATCTAAACACAGGCTGAAAAATATTATATTTGATTTATTGTCTCATTATGAGAAATATTAAACACGTTTGACCATGTTTTCATTTGCTTAACTATCATTTTTGGTAGTGAGTTTGTTCATTCTAATTATAAATGCTGCTTGGTTACAGATTATCCTATTTATGTCTTCCTCCAAATTTTGAATATTTTATATTATATTTAACAGTTTTCAAAATACGCCGTGCTTCTTCTAGCAATGTCCAGATCTGCACTATGATTTGTAACATATAATTAAAAAATAAATACATACAGAAATACTCAGCGTCTGGTATTATAACCAAACCATAAACAAAACTATAAAAGTACCTACAGTATAGTATCTTGTCGGGTGAGTGAATGAAACTGACGAAAACTGCAGACGTATCCTACATAGCCGTAGAATGTACCATCTCTCTATCAGAGGTTCTCATATGTGTTATATTCTCAGTTGACTCAAACCTCACAAAATGAGTCCACCATCACTAATCTGATCAAACAGTGCTATCACACGATCAGAGGTAGGCCTAAAACCAGAGTTGTGATGAGAGAGAGTCTAGCAGCAGCGTTTGCCTCCGTTTTGTCACAAATCTGATTAGATAGACCGATTACGCTTCACAAAAACAGCTCACAGCATCATGTCCGGCCTTGTTTTACATTTAGCTTAGGATAGCATGGAAAAAAAATTAATAAAAAAGATACAGAAGAGATGGGTTTTTTTGGAGCGAATAATTCTTAATTAGAATAAATCTTAATAAGAAAAGGGTTAACAAATTATCAGCATTTGGGACATTATAAATGGAGCTTCCGTCTTTTTCAGAGCTTCCTTTAGCTCTACTAGAGTATTACATATTAAACATTGATATTTAATATCTAACCAAGTCATACTTAAAACTGATAATAAACATTTCTAGAAATTTAAAACAGACATGAAATGTTCAATAACTTGAATATTCCATATTCAAGATTCTCCGCTATTTCTATCACTGTTCAAATTTAAGCACATTTGTGATGCTAATTCCTTTGTCCAAAAGTTTCCTTATGTCATTCTCTCTGACACGCCAATGGATTTAATCTAACATTGCGAAATATATAGTATAACATCCGAGAGAGCACAGTAGTTGTGTGTGACTGAGCTTGAGGGATTTGTTTTGTCCCACACTAAGAATTACCCCCAAAAATACAAAAGAAAAAATTCCTGTGTTAACTTCTGTTGTATATGCTCCTTGGGTCAAGCTCTGATGGCTCTGGTAATTGGGTTTGTAAGCTATGAGACAGAATGGATTCCTGCCTGTCAGTGCTTGTTTCAGTTCCTTTGCTTCAAATGTGTCTGGTATAGAGGTAACAGGAATCAAGACAATAAGAGACTCAATTTGCAAACAGTACAAAGACGTAATCCAAAATCAGAGTCAAGATGCAGGCAAGGGTCAGGCAATTAGCAAACAACATTAACTAGGACAGGCAAGAGCAAGGTGAGAAAAACAGAAACAAGATCAAAACCAGAATGACAGTCATAGAACAAAATGCTTGGAAACAAACGAAACGATCACGGAGCATGTGCTTTGCAAAGAAGTTTGCTTATATACTGAGAGTGTAGCTGTGGTTGTAATTGAGTCCAGGTGTGTGTAATCAGTAGTGTTGTAGTCAAGACCACCTTATCCGAGACAAGACCTGACCAAGACCAGTGGGGGTCGAGACCGAGACAAGACCAAGACTCTGAGGGGCCGAGACTGAGTCGAGACCGAGACCTTCAAAAACCGGTCTCGAGACCGATCTCGAGTACTACAACACTAGTGTGAAGGGCGCGGGTCGGGTAACCGCTCTCAGAACTAACATCATTGGTTGCACTTGAAGTAAGAAGTTATCCAATCCGACATTAAACAGTTCATTAATAATAATATTCTCTGAGCCGTGGTCTTGGCTCGTCTTGAAATAAAATTCCGAGTCCTATTTGTCCGAGTACAAATGCAGCCGAGTCCGAGATGAGACCAAGACCTTCAAAAGCCAGTCTCGAGACCGGTCTCAAGACTGATACTGATCTCGAGTTCTACATCACTAGCAATCAGTACAATTTTGAATGTGTATATGATACAGTACTAAGTGTGCTGGGAAGACTAGTCCTCGGCAGCCATGTTCATAGGTCATGCTGTACTCTGCAAGTTGAAGTCTAACGCTGACTCCAGCACTGCCATTATGATTATAATGTATAATAAATAATTTATTGTACTATATTTTTTTAAGCTATCTCACTGCTTGGAGCTCAAAAAGATTCAGGACCAACGATGTCTTGTTTATTCAATACCATACCATGTGCCAGCTGTGTAACCACTGGAGCATTTCCTAAAGGAAATATGTTCATAAAACGTCTGCTCTCAAACTAATTATAAGTCATTTTGAAAATTTGATTTTTTTTTTTACATAATTTGATCAATTGTCAATTGTTTCTACCCACCAGCTAGTCATCACCTGTTACACCACAGCTATACTGTAGAGAAGGAAGGCTAGCATATGTTTCTATACAACACACAAAGCCAGTCCTATCTGCTCACTGCCCTCTTCTGTGAGTTTACACAAGCTTAAATATGCCCAAGATTGGTTAGTGTTGCTATGATTGACATGGCGGAGAAGAATGCCACCCCTACCATCCATACAGCCAGGACAATTTTGTTGTCCTGGACACCTGGCTACAGCTGCAAGAGTGAAACTTGTGATATCTGAATACTTTCCTGTTGTGTCACTTGTGGAACCGAGAAACCAGAAAGCGTATACTCCTCTTCCTCTGTTCCAAAGACGTTCCTGCGCTGATAAACTTCACAAAGCGTAGACTCCTTCCATACATGTAAAATAAGTGTCTCCAAGCAACAACAACAAAAAAAACATAACCACATCAACAATAATAGAGTTTACTTTGTTAAACTACAAAATTTTGAATCTGGTTATTATGATGTGGAAAATCTGCCATACAAGTCCCTTTTACTATAGAAACAATAATATTATAGAATGAGTGCATTAAAATGAATCTGTTGCTCATGTTACAGTCAGGACTGACTTTACTATTATACAAAAAAAAAATGCACACCTTTTGAACCAATCAGATTTAAGCATACAGCTATGCTGTTGGAATAAAACCTGATGTTCCATTGATTTGCTGGACCTTCTAGATGTTACGCAATCATCATGAATTTATTTTTCAAAATCCATTAAGATTGTAAGTGTAAGTTTTATGAAAATAAAATTGAAATAAACACTGGCTTAATCTACATTGTTATCTAGCTAGCCGTGTAACTAACTAGTTTGTTATAGTGTTAATGTGTCTTTGGAAAGCAATTATTGGCAACCAGAAACTGAAAGATTGACAAGTTCAATTTCTTCACCGATGAGTTGAGTTCAATTGTAAGGACACAGGGTTACGTCAGAGATGTTCAGTTTGGAAATTTTCTGTTTGACTTCATGTCCGGTTGTATGCTGGGCTGTATTTTAATCCAGAATATCTGTCTGTAATCTCATGGAAAGGTTTGTACATAGGACATAGCTTCTCTTGTAGCCTCTCAACAGCCCATTGCAAGTTTACTGTAAAAATTCACTAGATACTAGAAAATTGCATAAGTCAAGTACGATAGCCTCACGACCTAGTATCGCTTGTGGCTCCGTCTTTATTTAATGCCCTACACAGTATGCTCACATCCCGAAATCCAGAAATAAAGGGACTATTATGTCCCTTGACACTTGAACAATGGAGATTTAAAGCAACGAAGATGTCGGATAGCTGAAGCATTTCTGCCATCATTCATTTCTTGTCATGTTTTACCTGTAAGATAAAAGAGAACTTTTCCATCTTCCCATGTTCTTCCTTCCGTTGATTTTTGTCAATCAACCCAAATGAATATCCTTTGTGCTAATGCATTGTTAAAATAAAATGTATAATTAGTATGTGGGAAGACCTCCCCTTACAAATATGAAGTTGATGAATCTTTTTGTGTCATTTTATTTAACTTTTTTTTTTTTCTTTCTTTTTTTTTTTTTTGACTGATGTTTTTGGGTTTGCTTTTTTTTTTTTTTTAGGTCCTTTGTGACTGGTCTTTGGCTTGCCATCACCCTGCGCTCTTGTTCTCAGTGCCTTCCATAAAAGACCACAGAAAATAAACCCAATGATTAGAGCAATCATTCAGTGTCACAGCTGTAAGCTACTGGGAGGAAAGACCTCCATGCTTATTTATCAATGTCTTTCTCAGTGCTTCCCAAAGACGTGTAAATCTGAATGATAGTGCTCGAGTTAGATCTGGTAATAACAATAGAGAAGAGCTTTTACATAAAGAAGCCGTAGTGCTTTATGTGCTCCTCATGAAGTGAAGGACCTCTCGGCTGTTAGCGAGAAAAGATTTCTAAAAGATCCTTTGCCAAGGGGTTCGTAGCTTCCTAAAGGAGTTATATTTGGCATTTTGTTTCATTATACAGTTCCTCCAGGGTCAAACACATTAACCCTAGATTTGGCCTTTTTTTTAATTAGAGTGCAGGATGAAACTTATAGGAACATGATCACTGCTGTTTTTGCCTCTGGAACTCAGTACATTAAATTTGAAATTAATCCAAGAAAAAAAGGTTAAATCTAGCACCCTTAAGGATTCTTCACCTTCTTCTGCTGGGGAAATGCTTAAAACTTTTATGCAACTCAAATACCTGTTGGGGAGGGTATGGGGTATTTTGCATTTATACGGAAAGTATATAGAAGTATAGTATGTGGCATTTAAACACAATTCCACCATTTGACAAGACTAGATGTAAATGAACAAATGCTTTTGTTGTTTGTTAGCCAGCTGTCTGTCATTAGCCCACGTTCATGAGAGCGAACAGAAGGTCTTGACTTTATTCTATGTGTGTCATTTGCATATGGAGCCTTTTGATGTTGTCTTTCAACCTGAGCACCGAAGAAGTGTCGGTGTTCCCATGCAAATATTTTTTGCCATGTAATATTACATGCACTCCAAATTTCATTTATGCACATGCTTAAACACGGCCACGACATTTAGTCTCCATGTTACCATAACAACAAGAAGCTAGTGAGTCCTGTCAATTTGGCAAATAGGTCATGTTAGTTCAGTCCGTCTGACCTTATTAGACAGAAAAGAAGAAGAAGAATCATTGTTCTCCAATATCATTCTGAAATATGAGGCGCATGCCAACCCCAGCCAGATTCCTAACCGCATACTCCGTTTAACCTTTCCAGAAATCGAACCTGAAATTCTTTGTTCACATTGCAATAATTCTCCTGTTGAATGGAGTAATGACTCGATTATTCACGTCTTTTGATTGGATGAAATCTCATTTGGCTTGGACTAAAGGAGATGAAAGTGCAAGGCAATTGTTACTAACAGAAACTCAAACCAGGAGGGCTAGGCAATAATCAAAAGCCCTGCAACAAGAAAACAGGCATAAACCCAAACCTAATGAGATCAGGATCAAAATCAAACAGACAAGCGTAGAAAGTCAGTTCAGTCAGCTCGGGAAAACAATTCGGAGTTTATAAAGGCATAATGATCAGATGTGTGTAACAGAGAGAGAGAGAGAGAGAGAGCATTGATTGACAGGGAGTCTAATTATTGGTCAAGGGACCAAGTATGGGACTGTCAGCTGATCTGTAAGTTAAATGGGAATCATGTATTGTAGTGGTTCAAATGCTTGGAAGCAGGATCTAGTGTCCCATATACATTTTTTTTATTCGTTTTTTGATACATAATGTATTATAGGGTGCAGTGGTTAGCACAGGCATGCCACAGCAAGAAGGTTCTGGGTTCCAACCTGCCAACCAAATGGGGTCTTTCGGTGCCGAGTTAGCATGTTCTCGCTGTGTTTCCTCCGGGCACTCCAGTTTCCTCCCACAGCCCAAAGACATGCAGATTAGCCTATTTAGGCTACCCTAAATTGCCCATAGGTGTGAATGTAACTGTAAATGATTGTTCATCTTTGTGTTAGCCCTGCAATAGCTTGGCGATCTGCCCAGGGTGTACCCCGTCTCTCGCACAAAGTCAACTGGGATTGTCTCCTGCTTCCCCGCAACCCTTAACGAATGAGCAGTAAAGATAATAGATGGATGGATGAATTATAGGCCACAATTAAATGCAGTTAGTGCCGGTAATGAAAGCCAACAAGAGATATAATTAATTAAAGTACACACTCTGCACAAAACATCCAAATAGGATTTCATTTGTGGTATCCACATCATCTTATTTGCTGTAAGCAAATTATTTTTTGGTCTTTTGTGAAACCGCAAATCACAACATAATAAAAAAAAAAATTGCAGAGAACATTACATCGACTATACAGTAAGGCTTCATATTCTGCACACCTGCACAGGCTATAGTTTTCGGACATGGCATGTGATAACACATCGTGAAATGCCCCTAGGTTTGAGCAGTTTTTAATCCCGTATAAGCAGCACATCCATAGGTTGACATCAACAGTGATTGAGAAGGAGTGTGAAATACAATCACGGACGTACATAAACGAGTACAATTGATCGTCCATGTTTTTTTTTATTATTTTTGGAGGAGAAACTGGAAGCCAGTGTACTAAGAACGCATTGTTCACTGAAAGTACAAATTAAAGTAAGCAACAATAGACAAAATGTTTTTTTGTTCATTGATTTGAATGAAAGAGCTCAGTATTGACAAGCAAGAATTGAATTTTTTTTTTTCTCTTTGCCATGTTTGCATTTTATTATTGGAAGACTCATGGCATGAGAAGAGCAGTTCTTTATAGACATGACACGCTTGACAACAAAACCTCAGCTGCCTATCTTTCATTGTGTACAGTACTGTATACTGTATGTGTATGATTCTGTAACAATTTGCCTCATACCAATATGAGACCCATGCTATAAGGCTCAGCTCAGACGGTGCTTACAATTTTTTATGAAGTCCTTTTTTAACATTAAAATTCAAATTAAAAATAGAGTTTTGGTTTGCGCTGAGGATATGTTCACCTGGAACACCACAATTTGCACCACAATATAAACAGGCACTCTTGCATTTAAAGTGTGTTAGATAATACATTTTCCCACTGGACGTCTCATCTATTTTGGTGTTTATCACCCTTTTGGAGTGCAAACTTCATATTTTGTGAGCCTTCTACTCCATTTTCTTGGAACCTACTCACCACTACAGATTCATTTCTACATATTAACATTAAAATTCAATAAAGTGTTCTCAGTCATAAAGGATAGTCTTTAAATAAGTCAATATCACTGCCCAGGATGAGTGCCAAAGCATACTACGAGAAGACCAAAGAGGAATACAGTGCTGTGTTTTTCCTTAAAAATATCATACGTGCTCTTACACTGGAACAAAATCCTTAAAGGTTAAAATCAGGAGGTTTAACCTTTACCAGAGTCGGAGAATGAAGTCTGTATAGAGCCGAGATATCCACAACACAGCAGAACTTACTATTCTACTTCAGTTAACACATTTGAGCTGACTAATCAGCTATATACCAGGGCCTTCACAGGCTCATTTTGGTAGGAAGAAGAAGAAGAAGAGTGAGCATATGAATCTCTGTAGAGCTACAACCCTCCTGGGTCCTCGCTCTTGGAGCAGGATTTGAGCTATCTTTGTGCTTACTTTGATCTTTCCATGGATTTTCTGCATATGGGAATGGTTTAGTTTTTCACCAGATTACATCACCAGGATGTCCTGCTCTGGTTTAGGCTAAATTCAGGATCACATCTTGTAAACAACTCTTGAACCAACTATCCTTTAAAAAAACAATTTCTGACATAGGCTACCAATCCCTCCTCTGGCCTGGGCCATTCTGTCTACCTGTGGGTCCCCTCTCAGTGGAAAATGAGCATTAAAATCCCACTGAAACACAAGCAACTTATTTCCTGAGGCCATTATTTCCTCTTGAACAAGGACACTGGCATTTAATTGCCATATGCGGCGTCATTAAATGTTGACGTTCCATTGATTTGCTTGCGTTTCTTGGTGTTACGCGAAGACCGGGCGGTGTGCTTAGCACTCCATTTAGCACCATAAAGTTATTAAAGTTATAAAGTTATAGCACAAGTTATTCTTGTTCCTAGTGGTCAAAATGAGAACTTGAACAAGTATTAAAAGAGGCCCACTGGGGCATCAATCACACTGCCCCCTGCTCTCTGTATGAACATTTCAGTGAGCGTGGCGCACCAGAGTTGACGGTTAATGGCAGGATTCCCAGAATGGTTTAGTTTGAAAAAACTCAGTTTTATAGCAAATTACGGAATTAAATCTAATACATTTTCTGCAAAATAAAGGCAAAGTTTAAGCATAGACAATGTGGCTGTAATTTACAGAGCCATTTCTGTTGTAAGATGTAATGCAAAGATTGGGAGAGAGAAAGAGGGATTAGATGAGGATAAAGGCTGAGGAAAAAAAAGAAGAAAATGTGTCTCTGTTTTCTAATGCCCAGATTTTTTTTGTGCTAGGTTCAGTACTTTTGTGTGTTTTTGACAGGTACTTGGGTTGGAATTTTGCTAAAACCTGCCAACCCTGATTAATGAAATTGGCTCTACTGTGGGCACCTCACGCAGTAGGCAACAGGAAACACACCTGCTGTATCGAACACACAGAACAAAGATATATAACGTATAAAACCACTGAAACAGGGCTGCTAGACTGTACGCTGCTGTAACGCTGCATTTCGGGGTTATTCTTAAAATTCAGTAGATAGTAGTCTATAGTATAAATCAAGTGTGATAGTCTCTAACTTTGTTTCTGCTTGAGGTTTGAGGCTATTTTGATATTAGTGTCGGCCTGCCTCACCAAAATCGATGACCACGAGCTGCTGCTGATATTGTTGTGTTTCTTGTTGTGTGAAAACAGCACCAAGACCAATTCCCTGTATACCTGTTCCTGGCAAATCAAATATTCTTATTCTGATTCCTTAAAAGTTCAAACATACAGGAGGGTAAATTGAGATCGCCTAAATTGTGAAGTCCCTCTGATCTCCCAGATTATTTTCACATCCAAGATAAACAATTTCCTCAGAGGGAATATTGTATCTTGCTGGCTTTTATGAGGTGATATTGCACATTTCAGCCATCACTATTGCTCTCTCTGTTCTTTAATCTGAAGGGGCTGTCGAAGCCCAGAAAAGGAACATGCCCTTCTACAGAAGAGAAATCATGGATTGACAGTTTGCTCATCAGAAGCTGGTATGATATTGAACCACATTTCCAAGAATGATTGGCGCTGTAGATTGCACTCACTTTCCGGCTACCAGTCCTGAGGCTATTCACTACTGAACAGCATGTATGGCCATTCAAAATCATAATCATATTATGTCTGCATGCATAATGCTTCACAACTGAAGTTGACATTTTTGCCCTTGAGGTAGACCCCAATCGCCGCTAGCTGAACAACATATCATTAACATAGCAAAACATGACATTTCAATAAGGCTGTATTCGCGTTAAGGAATGAAGGAAGCAAACGCTACAGAGCTTTGAGCTGACAAACATATTTGAGTAATTATTTGTGAGTTATTTCAAATTTTTTCATAAAATTTTCATTTTTTCCAATTTTTTTTTTCATGCTTTGATTTCCCAGTGAATAGCAGATGCTTTCAGTTTAGTCAAACAAACTTGCGTTTTGTTCTTGCCAGTTCAGCTAATGTTACATTAGCTTGCTATCAGTTGTTAGCAGCTAACAGCCAGTTTGTGCTTAATAAGAATGTAGCTTTTTCCATAGAACATAAATTTACATGCACTTATGTTTCATAACTTCTGTTTGGACTAAAGTGAACTCTTTGGCTGAATGTTGATCTCCAACACTCTATAAGTATGTACTTTTCACTGGAAATCCTGCATGGTTCATTAATTTAAATAAAATCTCTATTGACTGGATTTGAACATTTGAGATTTATTTTTAGAATTCTGATTTTTTTTTTTTTTAAAACATAATTTTGAGTTTTTGACAGTAAATCTTACTCCTAGCAACTTTTAAACAAAGAAAATTATTTAAAAATATTTTCTGTTATATTAATCTGTTATATCACAGGAGGAAAAAAAGGATTTTATTTAATGACGTAAATAATTAGAATATTTGAAATTCATACTGCCAGCTTCCAAGCTCTATCAGACACACCCTTTGACATTTGCAAAATGATGCTTTTACCTTTCCCTCTGCATACACAATGTTTGTATACAACCACAACCCCCCCCCCCAAAAAAAACCCGCTAGTGTATTAATTAGCATGAAGAGTGTATTTCTTGTACACTGCTTGCTTGTGATGCTTAAATGCTTGGTTAGAAGACCCTCACATAATTTCCCTTAACTGTAAATGTAACTGTAAATGACAAATACACTCATCTCCACCTACACAAAGAGGCATGGTTGAAGCTAACAGAGATAAAATACATCACACCACCATACTTTAGATAGCACTTGTTATTCGACAGGGCAAACCTTTCCTCTTCTAACTCATTTTCCAGTGAGGTGGTCCATAACTGGTAGGCCACTTATTTTTCAATTTGCTGCAAGTCATCAGTTCCCTCGATTTTTAATAGTACACATCAAATTAAGGCAAAGTTGACCTCTTTATACTGTTAGCGTAACGATTAATTAGAGAGCTTAGCCTACTAATACCACTGAACTCCTATTCCGTTTGCACTGTATAGCAAGTGGTTTTTAAATATATTTTAGTGTCATTCAATATGTGAACTAAATACATTAAGCATATCCAAATGTAACTTTTTTTCCCTCATTATTGTTTGCAATCATGTCAGATTTCTTATTCAGGAACGTCTCAGATGATAGAGTGCAATAATCCTAGCCTGATGTCCTGTGGCTGCATTGGATAGGTTTTGTTTGATCGGATACCTCTCCAAAACCTAACTAGGTTTTATATATATATATATATAGATAGATAGATAGATAGATAGATAGATAGATAATTTTATTAAAAAAATACATTTTAATT
>JAOVYU010000026.1:10770207-10780853 GCA_025674565.1 Synodontis membranacea
TACTAACCAGGCCCGCCCCTGCTTAGTTTCCGAGAACAGGCGAGATCGGGCACCCCCAGGGCAGCATGGCTGTACAGCTGCATGAAAAACTAACATGGCAAAAAAAATAAATAAATAAAATAACTAACCAAAAAGCTATAAAAAGGCAACTTGAGGACAAACAGCAAGAAAATGAAAATGTAAACTTCATCATATGTAATTTAATATTCGCCAGTAGCAATCACCCTTAATGTGTTTTTTTTCTCTCTCTCTCTCCCTTCAGCTGTGGACTTGACAAGTCACTTAGAACTCACTGTCATGAAATGAAAAGGAAGGCTAATGTCAAGTTGCTAAATTTGAAATCCAGACAAGCTTGTAGCTGTGTAGTGGGGGAAAAAACTCCATTTGTGCTTCCAGGCATCTAAAAACTATGAGCCCAGGATACAATGTGAACACTACAATGTGAAGTATTCTTATGGTGATTAAGCAAAGCGCAAACATCAGTCCCCACCCAAAAACCCCCTGTCATGGCCTTATGTTGGGGCAGCTGGGTGATATTGATAGGCTTGCAGATACCCCCCCCCCCCCTTCACAAGCCTCAGACATTATTGTGCCATGTGTTCAACGATCAACTGCTCTTCTCAGGGTCTAGAGATCTGTTGACACACGCCACACCCTTCTCTTCTGTTGTCTCAGAGACATGACCAGGACCTGGAATTACGACCATTTATTGGATAACGTATCAAATTTCTCAGCTGTTCACATATTCCAGCTCAGACTTCTTTGGGATCCCTAGTATGTGGAGAGAGATTCGGTGTTAATCTAGGAGTTAACGGTGGTTTCTTAACTGATACTAAACATTAAAATGTTGTCCTTGAGTCCTTAATTATTAAGAATTATGTACAGTGTTCTACATTTTAAGGAATAATTTAGCCCCAAAATTAAATACACCCATTTTTTCCAAAGTAAAGTGTAGTCAATGAGAGAAGACAGGTTGGTACTTAAAGGTCCACTATGTTGTAGCCCAGAACGGACAAACATCTAGAGAATGCCTTCCACGCTTTCCTGTGTTTGGCAGCGTGAATCTGGAAGGAAGCACCGGAAGGATGACAAAGAAGAAGGAGTCAGTGTTTGCTGGAGCTGGCTAACAACATTGAGAACCCAAATTTTTATCATACTTATTATTATCTAGTATGTAAAAAACCAAGGGAGCGTGAACGCAAGTACTTGGAGGTACCTGACGGCCACCATACGTTCTAAAACAGTTCTAAATCCTTCCAAAATAACAAAAAAAAAAATCACAGTTCCAGATGACAAATATATGATTTAGTCCCATGTATGGTCAAGGTCATTAAGAGTATAACATGAGTAAAACATGTTTTTTCCCGATGGCTTGAATAGAACACTATCTAAAAATGGAATTAAAAAAAAATGTAATACAAGTCTGTGCTGCATCAGCAAAGCTTTCTTTTTCTGACTCATGAATATTTTATGGCATCAGTATGGGATGAAGATAAAGATAGGATCATCACTAATGGGAAACCCCCTCCCAATCCCAACCACACACACACACCCACACACACACTCTCACACACACACACTCACACACTCACACAAAAGCCGGCTCGTCGTACCAACCTTCACAGACGGACTGCAGCACTGACATCAGACACACCCTCATCCTGGTAAGATATGATCAACTATGGTCTGTGTGAGAGTGTAAGAGTGTGTGATTTTACCTAATCTTGGTTTTAAGTACAGTTATAATGGTTAAAATTTGAGAAGTGAGAAGAAGGAATGAACTGGAAGGTCAAGACTTAGCTGGTTAAAGGACACGAGGAAGAACAAAGGGGAATCGAAGGAGTGAAGAGACATCAGCGGAACAATGCACTTGTTTGACCTGAACACGTGCTTATTGTGTCTGTCGTTCATCAAGATCCACTCACTCCTTTATAAAAGCATTTATTCATTCATTCCTTTGTTCTATCCTATCATTGTAGGATATCAATTAGAAACATGCATCTCTGTCGAATGATAAACACACCATCTCAAAATTAATGTGTGTGTGGGGGGGGGTTCATCGACTAGACAAATGAATCAGATGAAATTAAGTGAGTGTGTGTAAACGATATCATATAAGTGACAGATGCATCAATTCTGTTCAGTCATCACAGTCATGGCCGACAAACCCGACATGATGGAAATCACAAGCTTCGATAAAACAAAACTGAAGAAGACGCAAACCCAAGAGAAGAACCCTTTACCAACCAAGGAAGGTGAGTTAGTGTTTTTTTTTTCTCTCTGTTCCCATTTATGCATTAACAACTAGTCTCACGCTTTTTAATGACATCCAGATCCTTTGAATGTACAATTTAGCCACATATATATACAAAGTAACAGGGTGTAGCAATTCCTAGACAGACAAGATGGACGACTCGTGGTGATAAAAAAAAAAAAAAAACGGACATTAGGACTGTTGCGTGTTTTACCCACGGGTCATCTCTAATCTAATCAGCTGTGTGCTGTCAATATGGATGGGAAATATGCAGCTGCTGCCCATGTCACATGTGTGAAATGAGCTCATTCAGCCAGCTGCTGCTTCATCACATTAATGCAACTCACATTTCCACAAGTTCCGCATCTTCACCTCCGCCTAGACATATGCTAGTTTATATTATATCAAGTTAGACATTAAAGAAATGCTGCTAATTTACACAGTTTCCCCATGTACCGCAAACACACATCACTCAAATCGATCAGCCAAGACGTCATGCGTGCTAGGAGGATATCATATCCAGCGTCCCACCCAAGAATATTTTCCTTGTGCCTTCAGGCAAAATAAAGGAGAAAACCTCGTGCACTCACATTTATACGTAGAGATTGATAAAATAGAACAGCGTGAAAATTCAAAAATCACTTTGTACAGTTCCATCTTCTGATTCAAACAAGTCTTACTTTTGCACAGTAATAATAGGAATTCTTGCTCTTTTTTGGATGAGTCATGTAGTATGACTAAGAGCTGACTCTTTCGGATCAATAAATGGCTCATCTCCTTATAATCCGTTTTTTTTTTTCTGAATGACTTGTGACATAGAGGAAGTAAAGTTGCATGTTTTAGTTACACAGGATACTCGAGCAATGTTTGGACAGACAAAGAAACTAAAATTTAATTTAATTTAATTCAAGGCTAGATTACGGACCAGGCCAGTAGGGCCAGTGCTCCAGGGCCTCGGACTTCCGGTATGCCTCAGGCTGCATGCCATGTGTGGCCCAAGACTTCTGAAGGCCCTCAGTGCACACAGTACAAGCTGATCACAAGAACCCTGCGTGATTACTGCATGAGCTAAACGTTAGATCCCCCACACCCCTCAGAAGCAGGTGGGGGCTCATGGGACGCCAATCCGGTCCTGATTTCATTAACGAAAGGACCGTGACAGTGATGAGGATGAAGAATTCACGCTAATGAATTCTTACATGTTCTTACATATCTTACATGTGGAGCCCTTTGTTTGTTAGACGTTTGGCATTGCCTACGTCTAAGGAAAGAAAAACAAGAAAGAGAAAAAAATGCCTCGTGCAAACTGACTCTCAGACCTTCATCTAAAAGAGCTATCACAAATCGTCGACTCTTTCACTAACGACACATCACAGAATGATACCAAAACATACATAGAAGCAACAAGGGGTCAATAACGAGTTAGCATGATGCTGCGGCTTTGGCTAAAGATTTCATTGCTCTAAGGCACTTCTAAGGTGAGGTTACACTTCTGGTGCAAAGAGTTCCTCTCTGTTCTCTAGTCTAGGGTTGGTGTTACAAACAAAATGTGAATGGTGAAATGGTTAATGGATCTGTGTGGGGGTTTTTTTTTGTTTTGTTTTTTTCACAGCTATTGAGCAGGAGAGGAGAGAATCGTCATCCTGAGAGCAGACATTAATGAGTTCAAGACGGAAGAAGTAAGGATGGGACACCCGAAGCAGTCAATACACACCTGTCTCAAGTGTCAAACTGTGTTTGACGCTATGGATGACTTTGCGAAGCCACATTTCTTTGTCATAGCGTAATGATTTATTGTTTTTTATAGTTGTTTTGGTGAATGTATGAGTTGGCATTGAAAGAATAAAAACTTAAAGAGTTTTAAAAAATGTTCTTACCATTAAACCTACGAAGTATTTTTTTTTTTTATGATGATGATTAATATATTTGAAATCACATTGCCAGTAAAATGCTGCAGTACTCCTTATGACCACTTGATGGCAGTATAAACACTTGGTATAAATACATGGAGATGGAAGTCTGAGCTAGAAAGGCTGCTAGAGATATTTAGAGGTTAAAGGCATTAAAATTCATTATTAACTATTTAATTATATTTATAATATTTATAAATAATAACTATATTTAAAAAGAAGTCATTAAAAGCTATAAACAAACAAACAAACTAACTAATTAATTAATTAACAAATAGATAAATGTGTTTGTTTGTTTGTTTGATTGATTGATTGTTTGTTTGTTTATTAGGGGCGGTGACTTTAAGCTTGTGAGTTTTAAACCCCAGGAGCTGCTCAACTTAATGCTTTGACTAGGGTCTGCCTCACCATGTGAATCGCTTTAGAGAAAATAATATGAGTAAATGGGACAGCATGGTGGCACTGCATGTTCCCATGGGTTTCCTCCAGGTTCTCCAGTTTCCTCCAACCTCTCAAAAAACATTCCAGTAAATAGATTGAGCCGAGGTGTGTGTGTGTGTGTGTGTGTTTGTGGAGCCCTGTGATGAACTGGATAAGCTTCGGCTCGACCATGACTGTGACCAGGATAAGCACTTACTCAAGATGATGATGATGATGATGATAGGAGCAAACGTAAAATCTAAATAGAATGTGTACAAAATGAAGAAGACAAAGAAAATAGCAACATATTTCGTGTGTTAGGTTTCAATGAGCTTCCTTCAAAAAGAACTTTTGAACACAAACTTCAAATAGTTTGTGATAAGAGATGAATATATGATATCAGTCCAAATGTTTGCGTCCCTATAAATGTGATATAAATGTTGCCTAATTGCATTTTTTCCACCCAGAAACCTCAGGGGATGCAACATTTATTTCGTTGTTGTTTTAAATGTGCATAAAATGCAGGCGCAGTGTTTAAACAAACAGACAATTCAGGATTCCAGAGATGTTTTTTTTTTTTTGTCAGCCCATCCATTTGCACGTATACAGTAAGGTTTCTCTTAGAACCACGGTGCAACATATAGCATAAATGTAACATATAACAGTGCACGAAAACATAAAGTGCAGAACAAACATCACAGAGCCATTTCACAACAGACATAACACATCCTCGTAGTGAAGATTTAAAGGGTTTAATGTGGCAGTGCATGGTAAACATACCAGTATGTAAACATATTGAAATGTGACAGTGCCCTGTAAACACTGACTGAGTGACTGAGTTAGTGAGTTTGTGTTCAGTTGTTGATGCAGGGAATCACCTTACCATCTCAGGCAAGAAGCTATTGCAGTGTCTGGCAGTGGTGGATCCAATGCTCTGGACAACAGAGGGGCGAAAGGGGTCCGTAACAATGTTGGTTGCACGGCGGACGCAGTGTTTATCATCTGTAAGTTGTGTTAGGGTCCCCAATGATCATCTCTGCTGTCTTTACAATCCACTGGAGGGATCAGTTTCTTTGCAGTTCCCATAGCAGACAGTAACGTTTAAGCAGAGGATGTCCCCCAGTACAAGGTGGTAAGAATGGGAGGGGGAAGGCTGGCCTTTTTCAGCCTCTGCTGGAAGAGCTGTTGATGTGGAAGTGGACTTGGGGTGGCAGAGTTAGTCCTGAAATCAACAACTACCTCTGTTGTCTTTTCAACATACAGAGACAGATTGTTGTCTTACATACAATAAAAAAAAAAACAGCAAATGCCAGGGTGAATAATTACTCAAGGTGTCACTCCTTGTGGTAGTGATGATTATAGCTTGTGCACTTGAGGCTCATGCATGTCCCTGTGTCTGAGGGTGAAACGTGATGCTGGTGTCACATTCCTGCATTGGACTGAACTTGTATGCACACTAGGTTTGCATGCTCACAAACGCGTAGTAGGCTACAGAAACCAGCTTTGGGGAAGTGCATATCAACAAATGCACTGCTTACAGGTGAGACTCGAAAAATTAGAATATCGTGCAAAAGTTCATTTATTTCAGTAATTCAACTTCCCTCCATGTGGAGGGTGTCAATGATGGTTTTCTGCACAACTGTCAGGTCAGCAGTCTTCCCCATGATAGTGAATTCTACTGAACCAGACTGAGAGACCATTTAAAGACTCAGGAACCCTTTGCAGATGTTTTGGATTAATTACCTGATTAGAGTGTGACACTTTGAGCCTACAATATTGAACCTTTTCACAATATTCAAATTTTCTGAAATTTTGAATTTGGGGTTTTCATAATCTGTAAGCCATGATCATCAAAATTATAACAAATAAAGGCTAGAAATACCTCACTTTGCATGTAATGAGTCTACATCATATATTAGCTTCACCTTTTAAGTTAAATTACTGAAATAAATGAACTTTTGCACGATATTCTTTTGCACGATTTTTCGATTTTCACCTGTATATTATGAACTGAACTCATTTCCCGACCAACAGACTCGCTGAAATTAAACGGTTCTGTGTATATTTCTACCAGAGGTTAAAAACCTGGGCATATACTCAAATTGTTGTGTGCTTCTTGGAGTTGCAAAATGCCAATGCAATCAGGTTGGGTTTATTTGTTCTAAGAACAGTACATGACATGCTTGAGCCACTGCATCAGAGCCTGCTGGGAAACGTAAGCCTGGGAGCCAAAAGTGTGTGATAAAATGAAAGGAAAGGCAACAGGTGATCTTGAACCAAGGCTTATCGGTGGGGCACGGAACAAACTGTTTCAGCTCTGTCTGTGTGGAGTTCCACACATTCTCCCCGTGTCTGTGCGTTTCCTCCGGGATTCCACCTTCCGTAAATGCAACACTGGTCCGAGGTGTGAACGTGTGAATGTGTGCGAGTGTGACCGGCGACCCAGTGTGTATTGCTACCTTCCACCCGACTCCAGATCCACGACCATAAAGCAATTACTGGAGATAAGTGATAAGATACAATACAAAAAAAAAAGGCAATGCTTTTTCAACAGGAACATGCTGGACATAAATGATCAGGTCATAATTTAAAAAAGAAATGAAATGACACAGGACTCAAGAAGTGCAAATGCAATGCACAGGTGAAAGGGAATTAAATGCACTTTTTGATTTAAGAAGCTGATCCAATTCCTGGTCAGCTGAAAGCCTGCAGTAAACACACACTCACATGAATACACACTGCCCTTGCAGT
This sequence comes from Synodontis membranacea, assembly GCA_025674565.1. NCBI lineage: Eukaryota > Metazoa > Chordata > Actinopteri > Siluriformes > Mochokidae > Synodontis > Synodontis membranacea. Next base: position 10,777,543 of record JAOVYU010000026.1, read on the forward strand.
GTTCCAGACTTTCTGAGTAGCAGGTGGTCTGTTCCCAGAAAATGACAGAATATTTGTAATAATGAACGCAATGCCCTTCCTACTCTTTTCATTTGTTCTTCTGTAGTCAGGGAGACAAAAAAAAGAAAAGAAAAAGAAACTACAGCTACTCTTGGGTGAGGAACATACTGCAGTCTTTGTGACAAAATATACTACAGTGGCTGCACAGACTTTAGGAATTTGTTCTTTTATTGACCTGTGTTATTTGCTTTAACAACAATGTGATTCGTAATATTTGTGGCATTAAAGTACAGCTTAAACTGAACTAAATGATCCAGAACCTCAGCTCCGACGAGCCTATAGGGAACAGGCTCCTGCAATTCTCTGAAAAATGTGTCTCTAAATAATGTTTATGATATAACAGGTTAGGGCACCATGGCGGTGCAGTGTAACCTCACAGGAAGAAGGATCTGGGCTTGAACCTCTTTCGCAGTGAACGAAAGAAATGTAGCATAAAAACAGACGGCAATTGAGGTTGTAGCATGAGATGAAATGAGATATCATGCTCTAAACCTTCTCGTTTGTGTATTTACAACTCTGACGCCTGGATGTATTTTTAATGTGCAGCTCAAGGAAATTCTGTGATCGTACTTTAAACAGCGCAACCAGCCACCCACAAAGCAAGCAGCTCACAAGAAACACAAGTTGTCTAATTAATTATCAGCAAGGCGATTGTGTTGAGAAAGTGGTACAAGGAAATGTATCCTTTTGTGTTCGTTCAAGCAGAAGATAGTATGAACGCTCTCCAAGAGGAAGTTGTTATTTTCTTTACTAGTGTGTACTCTACTAGGAACCAATGTCTAGATGCCCCTGAACCTGTGTCCTTCAGTACAAATAAAACCATGACAAGTAAAACATCAACTTCTATACAGGGTAAACAGTACATGTTCACATGTTCGAGTTGTTTTTGAACATAACGTGTCCGAACTCTATTAACCACGTGGACTAAAAAGCAAAACAACTAAAATGGAAATAGACTGAACAGCAACAACAACAACAAAAAAAACGGATAAAATTTCTTCTTATCGGAAACGTGAATCGGGTAAGACATGTACAGAACTTACTGTAAGTTTTCTGAACTGGTTTTCCACTACAGATACCAGTAAAGGAAGATTAGCAATTAATATTATTTATAAATCAAGTCATTTTCCCAACCGATTTGCAACTACGTTGTTATCCAAATCACTCAGACGGTTCGGAGACAAGTTTAATGCTTGGGGTATTTTGCTAGCATAGTTTTGGGTCCACTGCAGATCAATACAAAGTTCTTCAACTGATCAAATTTATCCTGTATCGATTAAAAAATTTCTATCCTGATTGGAGCGCTCTCCTCCAGGACGACAACGCCCCCGGTCCAGGTCACTGAAATGGTTAGATGACTATTTTAATGATATAAATCAATGCACAGATATTTCTAGATCTTAGCCCAGTTCAACACCTGGGAGATTTTTTTGGGAGAAGTGATCATTTTGAAATGGCTTGATGGAACGTTTACTGCATCACCATTATCTCAATCCCAACTGAAGGAATATCTTTCAAAGAACCAGATTTGTTCCTTTAGGACAGTTCCTGAAGCTTATAAAATCTCGCAAGGTGCACTGAAGCTGTTGACGGTGTGGAGAACATTGACTTACAAGTGACATTTGCAAGAAATGTCCTTGGCAGAAATTGTACACCCCTGAAATACAAAAGCAGGGGACTGAAAAACGATGGCAAATGAGATTTATGGTGGATTAAGATTAATACAAATAGAAATGGTGTTCTGTTCGTACAACAGCTGGTCCAAGTGCAATCTATAATCTAAATCTCAAATGGTGAATCGGTTTGGCCCGGTGCTGAATCAAATCCAGTTTATCCTCTGTTGGACGACATGCTCTGGACAGTTTGAAGATTTGGGGTAAGCTATGTGACTGTCAAGTTCATTTCATTCCAAAATCTTCCTGCAGTAGACCAGCAAAACTAGATAAAAGGGCCTTAAAAGGGAGTGTGTGGATGCCTCTGTAAACACGTCAGGTCGGGAATGAGGTACTGTAGAGGCACAGTAAATACAGTTATATAACTTTGGCCTTAACAGCCCAATCATGTGTCAATAATTAGTTTTAAAAAGTACACTCCAAAAAAAAAAAAAAAGACAGTTTGATAGCAGATCACAAAAGAATAGATAGGAAGGGGAAAAACAGAAGAAAATTAGAAGGCCACTCGGAGAATGTAGGCCTCCAACAAGGACAATAGTCGACTCTTATATGCCAATCTACAACCTCAACCACTTTATACTGTGTATCTGGATATATTTTTATACTACATTGGCTATATTTTGTCACTATTGAACTTGATTGTAAGATGCATCGTATTGTTGAGCACAAACGTCCACCAAGGCCAAATGCCGTATCTCACAACTTTAGTAAAACTGAATTCTCGGATCCTCCTCTGTGAACGGACCAAGATTTTATGTTTTTGTTTTGTTTTGTTTTTTTCTTTTAATGCACACACTTTCACCAAGTTTCATTGAAATTGCTTTGGTAGGATTCATGCGAACCTGCTTACAGTCAGACCCACAAATAAACAGCGCCAATATGGAAGAGGTAAAAATAGATGTATACAGATGTGCAGATTGAACATTATTGGATTTATTATACTGTATATTGAGGTATGGGTGATTGAGATGATTGGTGTTGGTTCATCCATCCATCCATCCCATCCATCCATCCGCTTCATTAGACCATAAAAATTAAACATTATATACCGTTACCAAAAACTGCTGTGATGCATACAGGCCATAAGTCAATTGAGTCTACTTTATAAAATTAGTTCTACCTAATTTACCTAGCTCTGACTCATTCACCAAGATGCATAGTTTTCCTGAATTCATGACCATGTAATGCTATCATGAGTCAGTGTGATGCTGCTGCTATTTTGCACTTTTCCTTCAGGCTTCTTCAGACAGAACACCCTTGTCCTGTACGTGCAATGCAGAGTTCTGTTGCTGCACATTGCAAATCATGGGGAAGGCAGTGAAGCTATTAAAAGCTTTAGAAAAAACAATCAAGTACTGTCCCACTCATGTAATAGCACATCTTGAGTGGATCATATGACCAACAAGATAACCACCTTATCCAAATCAGGCTACACACACACACACACACACAAGGGTTTATCATTAACTGCAACATTTAAAAAAAAGAAAAGAAAAAGAAAACACACACACACACACACACACAAGTGCTGCAGATGTTCAAGTTTTATTTAAAATACAACAAAACCATAGTCAATGC
>JAOVYU010000026.1:10795942-10812830 GCA_025674565.1 Synodontis membranacea
ACACACACACACACACACTCTCTCTCTACACATATATTCGGTGGCCCTGAAGTACACATCCACAAACAAAGCAAACCATTCTTGACTACACAACTTTGACATTCAGTAGGGTTGCGTGTTTTGTTAATGTTATCCTGCTGCCAGGTTTTGTCGCTTTCCTAATGCCACTGAGCTGTGCAACTCTGAGCCACTGTATCGCTGAAATGTGATCATTAGGAATGCACCATTCCCACTTTTCTCATGCTTGACATGACACCGAGTTTAGACATCGGAGCAACAACCGATACCTGATACTGATCTGATACTGACACTGATGTCCTTAAGCTAACCGAACCAGACTGTCTGATCATCAGAGGCATGACTGCCGATCGGATTTTAATCCCGTGTTCACATACAGAGCTCATTTTCACATAGTCGCTTTCTACAGGATCAATCATGCAAACGTTGTAGTAATATTGTTTATGGACGTCCAGATTCCGATACATAAGTAAATACATAAGCAAATATATTGTACATTCAAGTACTCATTAAACAGCTGAACTTTTTGTTTGTTCTGAACACAGCTTTGAATTCTGAAATTGAGCTATAAGAAGAATTCCATGCGAATGAAGGGGGAAAAAAAAACAAAAAAAAAAACAAAAAAAAAAACACGCTCCCCGTACTGGTTTGGAACATTTAGGACTGAGGTCTGAAACACAAATAAATAAATAATGAAATATCAGACAACTCCATGAAGCAGTAGTATACTCATCACACTGGTACTGTACAGTGTCAGTGCCCTCTAGTGAAGAAAAACCTGAACTGCAAGTATCTGAATTACTGCTGCCTCCTATTCATGCTACTGTTCGATCATACTGTGTTTGACTGAACTTGGACGTGTGACGTCTGAGCTCAGAATTAAGTGGAAAGACAAGGACGCCTCCATGAAAGCCTACCTTTTATTGCTCTGTCCGAGCACTTAACCCTTTACAGGTCACGATACGAAACGAATTTCGACCCAAGAGTGTTACTGGAGGATATCTTTTGTAGGTTTTTTATTTTTATTTTGCAAATCGAGATTGAAAAAAAAGGTTACCATATAAGGTTCCTCCCCGGTCTTGGGGAAAGTTATTTATTTATTTTTTTTTTTTAAATGCATATATTTATATATTAAGAAAAACACTTCAACATAAAGGACCATTTATTTATTCACTAAATTCAAATCCATGTGGTTCTGCAAGGCCATTTTGGATACCCATTAAAGTTACCAAATATGGTTTCTTGCTCTTTAAAAGGTTAAAGCTCCTAAATCAGCAACAAGCCATCTAACAATAGTGACGTGAGTGATGAATAAGTTGAGCAATAGTTATGATTGCTACAACCAGTGCCTGTTAGGTCCTCTCTCTCTCTCCATAATCAGTAAAAAGCCCAAATCTAATAGCTCTTTCGGGTTCCTTGCTGCTACAAGCTACACTATAAGCAAACATTTAAACATTCCTCTTTATAATAAACTTTTTTATATGTATCTACGTTATGCAATCATACCTTTGTTTCGTCTGGCATTTATCTTTTTTTTTTTTGCTTGCCTGGTCACGTCTGTGTATAAACATTTGCATAGAAATCGTAATAAATGACCTGTTTAATTAACGGTTCAATGAATATTACTATAAGACCACGCATTGAAAAAAAGTGATTTTTTGTTCAGATCTTATCCTTTAATGCAACACAGCTGATAAATTTCCATTTTATATGGAAGGATTAGGAAGATATTTTGCTAACGTTCAACACGAACACAGCCATGACAAGCGCCCATACCATTAAAACCACCTGCCTAAAATTGTATAGCTCCCCCCGGGACGCCAAAACAGCCCCGACCTGTCGAGGCACGGACGCTGTGCGACCTTTTTAAGTGCGCTTATCTGGCACCAAGACATAAGTAGCAGATCCTTTAAGTCCTGTTTAAGTTGTAAGGTGGGGCCTCCATGCATTGCTTATCCAGATCTGGAGGCCAGGACAACACCTTGATCTCTTGGTCATGCTCTTCAAACCTTCTCTGGACAACGTTTGCAGTATGGCTGGGTGCATTATCCTGCTGAGAGAGGCCACTGGCGTTAGGGAATACCGTCGTCATGAAGGGGTGTACTTGGTACATGGCAAGCAACAACGATTAGGTAGGTGGTATGTTTCAAAAGTAACCAAACAGGTTACGGGGCAGATGGTGGCCTAACGCTAAGGGAAGCGCCCTTAGAATTGAAGGATTGCAGGTTCGAGTCCCGCGACCAGCAAAGTACCCCTGAGGTACCCTGAGCAAGGTGCCCGGCTCCCCGGGTGCTGAAAAATAGCTGCTGTGTGTCACAATGTCACATATGGGTTAAATGCAGAGAAACAATTTCTCTCCGGGGATTAATAATGTAATCTAAAAAAAAAATAAAAACCCAGACCTAGCTGTGAAGCACTGTGTGTACTGACAGCTCTCTGTCATAGCCAGCATGAACCTTTTCAGCAGTTTGGCCTACAGTAGCTTTTCTGTGGGACTGGACCAGACGGGCTACACTCTCACACACACACATCAGCGAGCATTGTGCGCCAGTTCACCTGTTGTCTTTCCTTGGACCTTCTTTTTGTAGGTACTAACCACTGCATACTGAGAACGCCCCACAAGACCTCTCATTTGGGAATGCTCTGACCCAGACGTCTATATGTTTGCCCATTTTTCTTGCTTCCAACACGTCAACTTCAATACTGTCCACGTGCTGAATAATACAGTATATTACGGTATATTACGGTATATTACGGTATATTACGGTAAATCCCACCCCTTTGCCAGGTGCCACTGTAACGAGATGGTGTTCTTCACGTCACCTGTCAGTGGTTTTTATGTTATGGCTGATTGGTGTATATGCTAATGGCAATTTATGGCAACTTGGGTTGGGTTTTTGTTTGGTTTGTTTCTTCTTCTCCAAGCTGTATCTTTTACAGAGTTTACGGTATTATACAAACTAGCATGTAATGTTACTGCCCCTTAATCAGCTACTGTCCAGTGTGCTCTTTACTGTCTGCTGAAACTCGCAGTATGACTCTTTATTTTTGCTCTCCTTCCTGTAAAGCATTAGAACGACCAGTAAAATATATGAAATCGGGTTTTAACATTACATGGGGATATATATTCATCAGCCTTACCATCTCCAAAACCGGCTTCTTTTCTGTCTCAGTCCCAGCCATGCTTCTAACGCCGAAGATGTCGCTCGGAGATGACGTTGCTCCCGTGACGCACACACATGACGTCATTATTTATCAGTTCCTTTCCCTGAGCCCTGAGAAATGACCGAGTCACAAATGGCCCCGAACCGCCGAGTGCACTTCATAGGGCATGAACATATATTTTAGGATGCAGCCTAGATTAATGCCAGGAGCGTTTCGAGTCAAATAATGGAGGAAAAAAATATATATGCTTCGATTGTTTACCGTATTCAGTCTTCTTTCCATCATAATACCATTATTCTTTTTCCCTCCAGAAAAAAATAGAGATTGTAGAACATAAATCCAATAATAATAATAATAATAATAATAATAATAATAATAATAACAACAACAACAATAATAATAACAACAACAATAACAACAACAACAATAATAATAATAATAATAATAATAATTATTGTTATTATTATTGTTGTTGTTGCTGTTGTTGTTATTTTTTATTAAGGTAAAATTAATATCAATATTATTTAAATAGGGTTTGTGAGACACATTTTTGAATAAATTAAATTAATTTCTAGCACGTGAACTCGTTCCTCGGGAGCGCGCACAAGATAAACCTCAAAACCTCAAAAGAAAGACAGACATCAGCTCAGACTATGGGCTACTTGCCTCCAGGGGTGGTGGAGAAGACGGTGCCGCCGGGGGTCTGGCTGTAGGAGTCGGACAGAGAGGACCAGCAGTGCGGATGAGAAGCGCGGCTCGGAATCGGGCAGCTCGACGTCGCGTCACAGCCAGTCGACATGATTCCTACTCGTAGAAAGAAGACTAAAGAAGGCCTAGTGGTGCACTCTGGAAAGCGACAGGTTTGGACGGTGTGTTTCCTGAGCTCTGATTGCTGTTTCCTGAGTTCCCAGGAGCGGCGGAGAAGACCTGCGCGCTGCGCTCAAATAAACCCCCCAGAGTCCGTGCGCTCACTCCAAACCCCCCGCGCGCGGGCGCGCTATTAGAACCCGTGTTCAGGGGCGGAGCCTGATGATGATGATGATGTAATGTTTTGACATGTGATTTGGGACGAAGCCCGCGCAACAAACTAAAGAGTTGTTGTTGCCAGGTCTTGGTGTTGTGAAACAGCCTCACGTCATGCGGTCTTCAGTACATCAGATTAGCAGTAGAAGTAATCCAACTATTAAAAAAAAAAATTGACTTGTGCAATTATATAGAGCTGTTTTATTGCAGTCCAATAAGCAAAACACATTAGTTGGATATTATTTATAGGCCATAACCCGGACCTGCCCTGGGTATGGTCACACACACCTTTAAGAAGCACCCATATGCACCAGAAATCATAATATTTCAAGTAAAACATGGTTGATTAAACTTAGCAAGTGACTTCTGGGCCAAAAGTGGCCCAAAGGTAAGCAGCTATAATTGAGGTCAGAAGAAAGCAAGCTTTATTGACATAATACACACACACACAAACTCATATGTACTGTACGGAACAATGCACATCCTAGTTTGGAAGGAAGATGAGGTCAGACAATGCAGGGTCAGTCGTGGCACAGCATCCCAGAGTTGTTCATGGTTCAGGGCCCACGTTGGAGTTTGTTAGTGCTGGGAGCCATCCAATCAGTAGCCCAGAACCTCAGCAGCTGAAGAGTCCGTTTTCATGAACGTGATCGCAGTGTAATTTTGTAAAATAAATCAAAAGTTGAAATCAAGGGTGATCTTTAGGTTCGTGTACCTCAGCACAACTCTTATCCATAAATCCCTGTCTCTATTTTGGCAGACACATAAACATGCCTCAGATCGGACTATACATCACACTTCGTGCTGTTTTTTCCCCCTATGTGAAGTCAACTTCTGAATAACTACATAAAATTGAAAGACAATGTACTGTACTCAAGTGACAGAGATCACAGATTTGCAGCCAGACAACAGAGTTTGTGTAAACTGCCACATTTCATTCCTACTGTAGGTGAATTCAGTAGCTAGTTTAAGCACGTTCTTAAACTAGATGGTCTCTGTTTGCATGCATTTGAGTCAGTGTGAGTTGCGGTCACCTGCTTTTTTTCCCCAATTCCACACACAATCTAATTACATCCATCATATCTCAGCAACTGTTCGTGCTAATAATCAGAACGGTATTATTTAAGGGCTCTGTTACAAAACTAATAATAATAATAATAATATGGATTACTACAATTATCTCCGAGAAGTGGCACCAAGAACAATCAAAATTAACTTTGCGTGTCAGCATCTGTTCAGACATCACAATTTATCCCAGGCTTATGATTTATCACTTAGTGTATGTAATCAATAATTTTTGTCCCTCCCACATTACTTATTACTTCCATTATGATATTATTATTATTACCACAAATATTTAAGTAAATTCCCTTGAATACTAAGCCAAATTGCTAATTTTACTGTTTATTAATGTCATTATTCAGTGGGGTTTTTATCAGGACTCACTAATGTAAGAAATAAACCTGTTTGCAATATTTTCATGTTTCTGTACTTATGTTGCAATATGCATATGTTATGATAATAGTTAAATGATTATTATGTTTTCTGTTTACGTTCCCATTAACATACCATTTGTTTCTGGGTTTTATTCTTTGAGCCCCCTCCCCCCCCACACACACCATGTTGGGCTATAAAGTGTGTAATTGCACCCCCTGTCTACATGGTTGTCATTTCTGCAAAGCAATTTCATCACTGCGAACAACGTCGAAGTTCATAACCACTGCAAATTAGAGCCAAGACACCACCTGTATACATTTCCAACTTTTTATTGAATATTAAGGTAAATATTTCACATTAATACAGGCTACATAAAGTAGAGCCACTACACGACATGAAATTTACTCTCATTTTAACCCTTTTTCAGTATGTAAACAATTATACATGTATTTACCACTCTAAAAGGTCTGATTTCTCTCGTTGTGTAATCATCTAGTTCTTGGCCGAGTATAAATAGCGTACTGTCCTATTGAGCCCTGCAGACCAAGAACGCTTTTACGTGGGGCTTAAATGTCAAAACGGCTATACTACTCAAAATGTATCCTGTTGAACAGGCAATCGATTTGTTCATAGACAGTGGTAAACACGTTAAAGCCCACACTGGATTCTCTCTTTTTTTTGTGTGTTAGGCACGTCAAAGGTGTCCGTCTCAAATTTCATGAATCTTTAAATTTTAAGGGGACACGCCTAGGTTAACGTTTTGGTAATTAGGTAATTATCTTGTTCTTTAACGTGTACGTCTTGTTACTGCTCCTATGCCTCTCGGTCTCTAGGTTTGTGTTTAGTTGACATGATTCAGATGCACATTCCCCACATGCGGGGCCCAAGTCCCAGGCCACACCTGAAACAACAAAGTTGACAATCAGAAAAGGTTATTTTTGCAAAGGAATGCAAATGAGTTATCTTCACATTGACAACTTAATTGATTAAAGTGTAAACGTAAATGGACTGCAGATACAGATCTCTTGTTCTTGTTATTTGCCGGAAAGGCGACTCGGTACTGGTACCTGCTGTGGGTCTGAATTCTCAGCCGAACCGGGGACAACTTTTAAGATGGGGTTCCAGGCAGGGTCAGTGGTGTGGAGCCCGTTGTACATGGGGCCTCCAGGAGCCTCGGCCATCTGTGGGTGAGGGGGAATCATCGTGCCACCGTACATTGACATCGGCAACCCCTAATCATGGAAATAAAATACGATCAGCTCAAAAACACCTGTTAATATTTTTTTATATATTAAATTTTAGAAATAAAATTTAATACAGGCCTTGCATCAGTTACATTCCACAAAATCCACTTTTAGAAACAGCTACATGGGTCATTTTACACAAGTGTTTCAATTCAAGAGTGGGTAAAGTCTGAAACCTTTTCTTCTCTTAGACTTAAAGTTCATTTTTCCCTTGACTGATTTTCCTTAATCTTTTGTGTACACTAAAACCCACTAATGTTTATTTTTCCTCCACAATTTTACTCTCCTGAAATTTATCAATGCCGCAGCAGGACAGAGACCCGGTAGTAGAACAATGACACCAGTATATATCTTTAGGTAAGAAAGAAGTTTTTTTTGTGTGTCTGTTCTGGTATTGACATGAAAACTGTTGATAGCATGTTTTTTGGTTTATAACATTTTACATAATTTAAAAGATTGGACATGCACATCAGCCATTTAAATGCAAACAAATGCATAAATAGGTAAGTAAGTAATTGAGCGCATGATTTTTCCTCATTATAATTTTTGCCCCATGCAAGAGAGGAAAACGTTGGATCAACCAAATAAAGACACAACCTGAAAAAAATGTAAATAATTCTTAAACTTTACTTATAAATATAACACGTGCCAGTTTGTTTAATAATGTTTTCTCGAGAGAACGTCTTACACCACTTTTTTAAAAATGCATTTGAGTCATTCTAATAGCACATTCCAGATGTTCTCAGTGCCATTCAAACCTTTGGAAAATCCATGAAGTTAGTGGGCATGGGCTGGTGAAAGGTGTTAGATGGAGCCACAATGCCCGTGTCATCCCGCTCCATAGCCTGGTGCTGAGAGAAGGCCGACTGCTCCTGCAGCTGCTGGTGCATCACGGGTCCTCCCATCATGGGCTGAGACCAGCCTGACATTGCCTCTGTAGAGAGGAGCAATAGAGAGAGAAAATAGGGGTTAAAAAATTGCATTTGTATAGAATAGACTGGCTCAAAGCTTGTGATGGTATCAAACTTTCCATCTCGGTTCACTCACCGGAGGCACTGCCCACGCCGAAAGACCAGATGCCACCCTGACCGACCGGCGGCGTGTAGCTGGTAGGAAGCATGGCATGGTTGACGGAGCCAGTCTGCCGGATCCGAGCCAGGCGCTCTGTCCCGATGGGTGGGGGCACTTTGCGGTCCTGCTGACTGGAACTGCTAGGCTTGGCCTGGATCAGCGCAGGTGTCACGGTGGATGTGCACAAAGGGGAAGATGCTCCAGATGACACAGAGGGCACTGGAGACTCGCCTAAGAAACATGGACAATAAAATGCATGTCAAAAAACATCTGCAACTTTCGAAGTAAACTAATATAATGGCTCTACAGCTCTACAGCATACAGGATGTGGAGGCACTCCAAGGATGAGGAGAGAAGTGCTGGCGGCTGAAAGAGGGCGTTCCTACAGGAGCTGGGCCCTGCAGGAAAACTTGGCTGGCTGTCATGCTTGTGGCAAAGCTGGTGAGCGCAGTGGAAGAAGAGATGGAATTGCCTGAGGGGTCCATGGGGTGCATGCCTACAGAACACAGAGACCAAACAGATATCGACAGAAGACATGAGCTTAGTTTAACAGAAGCAATAAGTCAGTGTCAATAAAGGACAAGAAAAAGCACAGTTAATAAGATTAAAGAGAATGACAGTACACTAAGGGCTGTTCTGTCAAATTGAATCCTGATTTTAAAGCAATTTGACAAAAATAAGTTCTTTATAGAGAGGACTCACCAATGGGGCTAGGGACGACTCGCTGGGAGGTGCACCGATATCCTGGGGCCTTGGAGCCATCAGGGGGAGCCATGGTGCTCTCCATCTGTCCCATGCCTATGAATGCAGGTGGTGCACTGTAGGGCTGCTCTGGCGGAGTGCGAGTTGGAAGGTGACAGGCCCCCCATACCTGGTTGTTGCCCACCTGGTTGTTGTCGAAGATACTCGAAAAGTGATTGAACAGAGCTGCAGGGCCAAAGTTGGGCGGCAGCTGACCTTTACCGCTGTGAAGGTGCACCTGTGAACCATTGATCATGCCCATAGTAGAGGGTATCTGAAGTGAAGGGGGTGGCATGTTAGCCGTGGCTAAGGTAGGCTGGGTAGGCTGCTGTTGCTGCTTAAGAGGCTCCTGGGTTGCACCCGGGGGCACAAAAACAGACTGTTGCTCTTGCAACGGGGCTCCGGGTCCCATGGGGTAGTACGTTGTTGGGGGCTGTAAGCGAGCTGGTGCGGCAGCTGTGGCGTAGTGAGGTAAGGTGCTGCTGGTGTTTGTGACTGTGCTGCTGACCGTGCTGGGCGGTAGAGGGCGAGATACGGGCAACGTGACACCTGGTTGGACTGCAGAGGAACTTGGTTCCGTGCTGGATGTGAAGGGCAAGGGCAGCTGCTGTCTGCCCTCGGGCTGGACAGGCAAGGCAGGCTGTGCAGAGGGAGATGCAGGGAAGTGCAGTGGGGTCGAGGGGCTGGAGCCCTCACACGGGGCACTAGAAACAGGAACAGCCAGATCAGCCGCTGGCTTCTCTTTAGCAGGCGTACCAGCAGGAGCGGTTTCTGTTTTCAGGGCTTGAGTATGCTGCGTAGGTGGGGCGATGGGGGCAGGCAAAGGTGGAGGGGTTGTGGGAGTGGTGGGAGCACAGCTGAGGGGAGCAGGAGGGGCTGGGGCAGCAGGAGAACTGCTTGCAGTAGTGGCGATGGAAGGCGCCGCCGTAGGCTTGGGCTCGGCGGAGAAGAGCTGCTTCCGTACAGACGTTGGCGTAGGTGTTTTGGAGGGGGCAGTGCTGGGGGGAGAGGCAGTGGAACCAGGGGCAACGTTAGCACTTGACACCAGGGCAGGATGCTCAGCGGTAGCAGGGGCAGAGCTGGAAGGGCGTGGTGCCACATTGCCACTGTGTTTAGGGGAGCTGTTAGCACTGCCAGGGCTCACAGGACGCACAGGAAATGGGCCCCATGTGTTGGGCGAGGGAGAGAACGTGCCGCCAAACTGTGCCATGGGTAGACGTGGGTGACGGATCTGATGCATGGTCTGCGCTGCCAGCAGGGCCAGCTGGGGGTGTGTGTAGGCCAGTGGTGGTAAAGAGACAAACGGAGGTCTAACACCAGGTGCCATATTTTTGCCCATTTTGCCAGCTTGCTGAGTGGTTGAGTTGGAGGAGGACTGGAAGGACACGCTGGAGGAAGGCACAACTGACGATAGGCCTTTTGCACTGGCCGCGGTGGTGCTGGTAGCCCCTGTTGAGGTGGTATAGGTGGAGCCAATTTTGGTGTTGGTACCAGGCTGACGAATGTGGTTGCGAGGTATCAGGTCTTCTAACTCTTTAGCAGGGTCCTGTATAAGCGCATTGATCAGTTGGACAGCATGGCGCGTGGACTCTGTGCCACCTCTGAAAAACAGTGGACAGAGCATGTGAGGGATTGCATATACAATACCTATGAACAGACATCCAATAGTAAGCCAAATACATGTATGTAACTTTTGTATGTAAGATTAAGAAAATAATTTGGGCAGAAATGACAGACATCCACCTGATAGTGATCATTCTCTCGCCATTTTTGTCTTTCTGTTTGTCAACATCTATGTGTGCACCCGTCACATCTTGAATTGCTGTGATATTGCAGCCACCTCTGCCCATGATCCGAGATACCACAGAGGCTGGGACCGAGAGTTTCTTTGACCTGAAAACACATCGGAATTTGAGTGTCAGAACACTAATAAGGAAGCAGGAAAAGGACAACAGCCCATGAATTTGTTTGTAACCTACCTTCGTACGACCTCTTTCCATCCCTCCTCTCTCTTTTGGCCCCTCTTAGGGCTGGTGAGGTTCATCTTGCTGTTAGGTGAGGTGACTGGCAGTGAAATGGTCTTGAAAGACGAGGGCAGGGAACTGGGGGTCAAGTCACTAATAATCTCATGAGATCTGCAAGATAAAGGAATACAGGTACGTTAAACTTGCCTACTGAATCTTCACTGCATGAAGAGGTCAATACAACCGAATACAGACTGAATAATATTTTGCATACTTCAAGGGAAAGAACTAGTGCTTCTGTAATAACTATTAAATCATTAGAAATAAAAATATTTAAAATCAAACCCAGCCTGTTCTAGGACCTCAAATGCATCCTAATGATTTGCTGTGCAGTGATATATGACTCCTTTTGCTCCAATAGCAAATCCGTTTAGAAGCAAAATTGCACAACAAGCAGGTGAGATTTCTGCCTATGCTGGTGAAAGCTCTTACTTCTGTTGTGGTTTGGAAATGGACACGGTGACCTTCTCTTCCCGAGAAATAGGGTGCGATAGTCCCTGCCTCTTCTCAGTCATAGGCAGAGGCTGGATGGACCCTGTAGGGGCGGAGGAAGAGAATGAGGTGGATGATGGCGGCAGGTCAGCTAGGTCCTGGCTTTTACTGCCGTTGCTGCTTTCACTGTTGCAGTCTGTGCTGTCCAGGTTGTCCGAGTCACTGGTGCCACCAGGTGCCCCGCCGCCTCGTGGTTCACCATGAATCTTGTTTTTGTCTGCCTTTTGTTGCGCTAGTGCCACCTGAGGGTCTTGTAGGATGATGGGCTCACTGGGCGAGTCCTTGGTCTTGTTTTTCTTATTCTTCCGGCTGGTACTAGGCGTAGTAACTACGCTGGCACGCTTCTTGCCAAAGGCATTGGTGAAGGTAGTGGAGGTGGCAGAGATGCCAATGGTGGTGGTGGTAGTGGCGCTTGGGGGCTCAATTGGAACCTCTGGCTCTGCAAAAGTAGATTTTCAGAATTGCTGATTCTATGCTAAAATATTTTTTTTAAAAAGTTAATCAAGAAATAAAGAAAATCAACGTAATCTATATACCTTCAGCAGAGTCCTCCTTCTGGTCTTGTGTCTCAGAATACGTATCCTTCACTTTTGCCTCCTCTTGTTCAAGCTTTTTCTTCTGTTCCTCCTTCTTCTTCTTGCGTTTCTCTTTGCGCTTCTCTCTTTTTGCAGCCAGAGCTTGTTTCTTGCTTTCTTCACGGGACTATGATTGAACAGAAAGAGGGAAATGTGGAATTGAGTCACCCTTTACCAAATGGGCCCCCCCCCCCTGCCATTGTGATGCTTTACCACTACACTATACCAAGAACTCTGAAACTCCTTATCAGAACTTCAAGTCTAAGCCCAGCCTCAATCCAAGACACACCTTCTCAAGATCAAGTTCCTTGAGCAGAATACTGGCATTCTTGTTAGCCTCGGCGGCCTGCTGGTCTTTGGCTTTCACGATGGTTTCCATGCACTGATGACACTTCTTCAACAGCTCCTGGAAACGGAAGACAAAAGACATAAAAACATTTAGATCAAAATTCAAGCTTACATGCTATAAAGTTAACCTGCTGGCTTCCAAAATCTTATTTCAGTCCATACCTTATCTGCAATGGTGGCGATGTATCTCATGCACTCGATGTCAGAGGGGAACTGATTCACCTCCTTCACTAAATACTGGACCACTTTCACATGCCCCTAAAAGCAAAAAAAAAAAAAAAAAAAAAAGAAGGAAAGAAAAAAAAAGAAAAAAAAAGAAAGAAAGTCAGAATCACTCTAGCTCAGAATTTTAAAAACACAGGATCCCTGAGGAGTTTTGCCTACCTTACGGAATGCTGCCATTAGAGGTGTGATCTTGCGGTTGTCTGCTGCATCCACATCAGCTCCTGCCTGCACCAGCAGCTGCACTACATCAAAATGTCCCCCATTTGCAGCCAGCCACAGAGGAGTGTTCCCTTTCTTATTACGTACATCAATGTGAGCCCCTCTACAGGAAGATACAAGATGATCATCCAATACTGACTATTTAAAGTACAGCAATACATTTAGCTTAGGTTTGCTAAAGAACCCTGTGCCACTTCTTGTACTGACCTGTTAATGAGAAGCTCACAGAACTTGTAGTGGCCCTTGTCTGCAGCAATAGTGAGGGCAGTGTCACGAGAAGAGGGGACAGGAGGAGCATTGACATCAGCACCTTTATCCAGCAGCACACGGCCCACTTCAGCATAACCTCCAGATGCAGCTTCCATAAGAGGGGTGAGTCCCGTCTGAGACCGAAAAGTTTAGAATTACTCCAAAGCACAGTGGCCCATTCAGTCAGTAGGACTTAGTGCTGTAGTCTGGCTAATTTTCAACCATTGTTCTACCCCTCAGAACACCACTGTTAAATCTCATATGTGCTTGGACTATAAGTGTTGCTGAATATACAAAAACGCTACCAAGACAATGGTACCAAGAAACTGGTTCCTTGGACTTTGTGATACTTGTGCATATGTTGAATAAAAATGTTAAACATTTCTTAATGCATCAGAACTGATATTACATGCAGAGATGATTTCCTTCTGTAGTGCAATGCATACAGATCCAGACTTTTGGGACGCCCTGTACAGTGTCGTATGTAGTGCAACATGCAGTTTGAAAACAGTCTGCTAGTCCAAAAAAAAACCCCAAACAAACAAAACACAACTGCAACATTTGGTACCATTTTTTTTTAAGGTGAAAAAAGTTATAGTGCCTTGCGCAGTCGGAAAAAAAAGTTGAGAAATCAGGTAAAGTAGCAAATATTATATCATTGCACCACAAAACTAGACATAACATTTTTTTTTTTATCAGTACACAACTGACCATCATTAAGGTGTTAGTGGTGACTGACCTTGGCGCGATGCTCCACATTAGCCTTGCGGTCCAGCAGCAGACTGACCACTTCAGCTCGACCCTGGAAGCAAGCCAGCGTCAGCGCAGTGTTGCGATTGGTTTCGATCTGAGCATTGATGTCGGAGCCCATGTCCAGCAACAGCTTCACTGCAGGTACATGGCCATTCATGGCTGCCAACATCAAAGGAGAGATGCCCAGTTTGCTGCCCGTCCTTAAAGAAAAAAGTCAAACAGGTGAGCAGAAATTTTTATGAGGGGGGGGAAAAAAAAAAAAAGTCATTTCCAAACTCACACAGTCACTTTTCAAAGTCACTCCATATAGATAAAATTTGTCTGACCTGGAATTGATCTCAGCTCCAGCGTTGAGGAGAATCTTGATTATGTTGACGTATCCTCCTGAAGCTGCCAGGCTAAGTGGGGTGTAGTCGGACACATTTCGGTGCTCCTTGTTGGCACCACGGAGAAGCAACAGTTCCACTACCTGTAGACATGAAACTAGAAGTTATATTTCCTACTAACACCCAAATCAACCTAAAGCACCTGATGGAAGTAGGTGCGTTTCTGTTGCCCTAGAGGTCTAATATTATGGCAGTATACATCTGGTTTAACAGAATCTGCAATACCGAAGCTAGGAATTTTTGGATTTGCTTAAACACCTCTTGTCTGCCGCCTGAGCACGCCAGGGAGAGAGGGGTGTCTTTGGTCCTCTCAGACTGAGCCTCGATGTCTCCTCCTTTGTCCAGGAGGATCTCAACAACGCCAACATGACCCGCTGTGGCAGCCAGGATCAAAGGAGTGAACCCTGTACAGAGAGAAGAAAGTATGAACTAACCAGTAAGAATTTGCATTTTTAGGATATACATATGTAGAGGAGTCTGAGAGGAGCCCTACCCTTCTTGTCCCGATGCTCAATGTTGGCGCCACGTGCAATGAGCACCGACACCAGCTCTTCATGACCACCTGCACAGGCCAGCGTCAGAGCCGTGTCATGATTGCTCTCCGTCTGAAAAATAAAGTGACTGTTAAATCTTTGTAATGCATTACAATCCAATTTAATGCAACTGTGCTCATGGTCTAGCGCTATGACTTTTGCACTAACTGTTCTTTCAGTTTGATTCTATGTTGTGCTATAGAAAATAGCACAAATGTGACAAATAAAAAAATACAAAAATCTGACTAGTTAATCCAAGAAACAACTTGTATGTGGTAACAAGAGTTAACCTAGGGCTTACATGTGCATCGATGTCTACAGATGGATAGAGAGGGAGCATGGAGGGTGGGGAGACAGTGTTCATGGGCGTCTGTGTTGTGGGCTGAGGTATGGGTGAGGTTGTAGTGTTTAACATAGGCACTCTGCTGCTCACTGCTGCAGACAAGATTCAAAGCATGAGCGTCATTACTTACAAAAAATAAATAAATGACAATCACTAAAATTGTTCCAGTAGATCCGAAAACCAGAGTTACTCTAAACTTACCTGCCATGATGTCGTCCAGCGTGTCTGTGAGCGTCTGTGCAGGCGTGGCCACCATGAGGCCATCTGGTGCCTGTGCGAGGAGACCTGGCCCGAGTCCAGGCAGCTGCTGACCCAACATTACCCTCTGCAGGTCCGGGCTGCTGCTGCCTGGGTACTCTGCACTGCCGAAGTCTGTGGACTGCTGTGCATTCATAGGCTGAATGGGGACGAAGCTGGTCTGTAGCGGTGGAGGTGGTGGACCCTGAAGGCTGTGGGGCTGGGGTGGAGGCGGTGGCGCTGGCTGTTGCCTTCCCTCTGGGTACAGGATGGTGTCTACCTGCGGGAGCTCGGCATAGTCGTCGTCTTCCTCATCATCCTCCTCGTTGTCTTCGTCACCGTCCTCATCGTCCTCGTCAGCAGGGAGCGACTGGTGGTCCTTGACGTCGTCGCCGTCCTCGCACCCTGAACTGGAGCCCAGCTGTGTGGCCTGCGGTGGCAGGGGGGTGCCGGGCGCCTCCACCCCTGCCGCCTGGCCCGGCTCCTCCTTCATCTTGCCCTCCATGTACTCTTTGGTGAATTGTTGCTGCGTCTTGAGCTGCAACTGCCGCTCCACCTTCTGCAGCTCCTTTAGGATCTTCTTCTTCTTTTGGACCTGCTCCTCACGGCTCTTCTTCAGCTCTTCGATCTTGTCTTTGGTGAGCGGCTCGCCCTGGATCAGTTCCAGCGACTGCAATTGGGCCTTCTCGATAGCGCTGATGCGCTGCCCCAGCTCATTTAGCTTGCCTTCCGTCTCCTCAACGATGCACTCGAGGGGCTGGTACGGGTGGAATGGAGGGAGGAGGTCGGCGTCCAGCCCCCCTGTGGCCACAGCGTTGCTCTGCAGTGTGTTCAGCCTTTGCTTGGACATCCCTGAAAAGCAGACCACAGAACAGTCATATAAATCACTCAGACCAAACATAACACGGTGTCATTCATGTATCCATAACTGCCATTCTGACATTCTTGTGGTGACCAGACAAACCTTTGTTTGTGACGGGTGGGGGTGTGGAAATGGTGGAGGGCACACTGTCTGGCTCCTGAGGGGGTACCACCATGGCTAGAGCTTGGAATGGGACTCGAGGAGCCTGCATATGTAGACAGGAAAGAAACCCAAAATTAGATAGTCTAGATTTTGTCTTACCAACCTAATACAATCTTTAGACATTTACACATGCTTGCATAATCAAGGTCCTCTGCAAACGATGGCATGATTTTCAAACTGAGAGCGAAGCATCTTCTAACCTGAGACGTGTCATGGGATGGGGGTGTGAGTTGAGACAGATCTGGTGCAGGGACTGACAAAATGTTGTTTGGGTAGTCTAGCAGGTAGGACACCACATTGGTGTGACCACCCTTAGCAGCTTCAATCAGCATCGTTGAGCCGTCCTACGAGGAATGGATAAAAGATTAATCAGCATCTGATACAGCAGACTCACAATGAAGAAGAAGAAGAGGGAAGAAAAAAAAAAAAAAAAAAAAAAAAAAAAAAAAAAAAAAAAGCACTTGACAAAAAACATTACCTGAAGGATTCAAATATTAGTCTACTCTGCACTCTCAGACTACAACTAAAAATTCTCCAAATAAGTATTTCTGTCATGAAAGAGACACGATCAGACTCGTACTTATTTTCACTTGGACTTGGGATACATACTACAAATTAGGGCTGCACGATATTGGAAAAAATTCACATTGCAATATTTATTCTTCCTGCGATATATATTGCAATATTAAAATGCAAGTTTTTATAAAATCTAATTAGTTGAATAGCTCTATTTGAATAATTAATCATTCTAGAATGATTGAGCTGATTTTGCCCAACAATA